>JAAALK010000285.1:25302136-25723701 GCA_019279435.1 Zizania palustris | reverse complement strand
TCCAAGATGCCTTCCCAGCGAGGGCTGTTAACAATAAATGGTACTCGAAGTGGGATCAAGAGTGGTTCTATGCCTCCCTCTTCTGACCTTGCATACTCTTCGAAATAATACATCAACTGAGAAACAGAAGACATGCTTTTCCGGTGAAGTTTATCAAGGAGGTCTGGATGAATAACTCCCTCTCGAGCTGCGTCAACTACAGAAGACGTAGTCAACCCTCGAATTTGCGACTTCATATGAGCGAAGCGCTTGAAATACTGTCTTAAGGTCTCTCCAGGAAGCTGCTTCACCTGGAAAAGGCTTCCTGTTGACATAGGGGGTACGAAGGTACCTTGAAAGTTACTTACGAACTTCTTCTTTAACTGCCCCCATGAACTGATTGATCCTGGCTTCAGGGACCAGAACCACCGCAATGCAACTCCTTGAAGAGCTAGGGGGAAACATTTTGCCATAGTGTCCCGCACTCCTCCACTGGCTTCAATTGCTAAAGCATAAGAATGGACGAATTCTCTAGGATCTTCATCTCTGACATACTTGCAAAGCTTCAAAGTTTTGAACTTAGGGTCGAAGCGTACTTTCTGCAACTCAGGATGCAGCAGAGACTCGGTGTCGAAGGAAGCGTTCTCCGGGGCTTCGGGATAAATAAGTTCGTCGTCTTCGGGCACTTCAGGGATGACCGAGGTAGGTTGAGAACGAAGCCTATCTACGGCTTCTTGCTGCCACCTTGCTACTTCTGCTTGGAGACTGGCCATTTGAGCGGCCATATCACCAAGACCGTCTTCATCTTCTCCGGAAGGATCTTCCTGGTCTTGAGAACTGTAAGGGTCGGTTCGAAGTGGAACTTGAGGTGGAAGAGGGACTCCGGCTGGCCGAAGTATAGATGGAGTTGACGGAGGAACTCCGTATACCCGAGGAAGGGTAATCCCTTCCGGAGTTTGATGTGGAGGAAACGTCGAAGGTCCTCCGACCTCAACTGTATCTGAAGATCATGCTCCAGAGGTCCGAGGGGACCTCCGAACAGGATTACCACCTGCACTCCGCTTAGGAGGCATGGTTTCAGAACTTGGTAGAGAACGAAGTTTTTTGGACTAGGTTCCCCACGGACGGCACCAACTGTTGGCGTAAAAGATTACGCTAACAGGTTTCTGAAGATTAGAAACTAACAAACGAAGTGTTTGCGAAGTAAACTATTCCAAGCCTCCGAAAGGATAATAGCTTAAAATAGTTCGAAAGTGTGTATTGAATAACTTGTATTCGGTCCCTATTACAGGGTAAAACGGGGGGTATTTATAGTCCCAAACATTAAGGAAAAGGCCCTTTTACCCCTCTATTACAACCGACATAGTGGAAACTATTCGGTACCCTTAATAGGGCTAAAATGGTAAAAGACTAATCTAATGAGAAAGAAGATAAGTCTTCCATATTAGCTGGCAAAGAAGCTCTCGGAAGAGTCCAAGTTAGAAGATATACTCCGAACTAGAGTCTGTCATCATACTTCGAACTTGATTCAATGCATCCCCGGAGTTATATGTTGGAAATCTTGGACTTAATCACCAGCCTTTGTCCTGTTACTGCAATAACCCTGAAGATGGAATATTTTCCCCCAACACATATGCTACGATAAAGAGCATAGAGAAGTTTGATCACCATATCATGGTCAGAGTAAGCCAAAGTCCCAGTGGAGCGCAAATTGCTCACAATTCCATCAAAACGCGCAAACATGGCATCTACAGATTTGTCAGGGCCTTGCACAAACATTTGGTATTCTTAATTATAAGTGCTTTGCCTGCTAGCCTTAATCTGGGTAGTGCCTTCATTGAAAGTTTTCAAAGTGGTCCAAATTTCACGCACAGTTCATAGGTGCTGGACCCTATCTAACTCTTTGTGACTCAGACTGATGAACAATATGTTTCTCGCTTTGCTATTGCACTCGTACTGTGATTTTTCAGTCTCTGAGGTTCGAGTTTTAGGGATCACATATTGGGAATCGACAATATCCCAAATAGCACTTCCTTGGCTTAGAAGGTAAGCCTCCATGCGCACCTTCCAATAAGCAAATTCATGACCATCAAACATCGGGATTTTCGAGTTTCTTTCCATGTCACCAAAACAAGGATCACAAACAGGTTAAGGTCAACTGGTGATCTAATTGGTTGTAATACCAATTGTAGGATCAGAATGGTGACTAGAGGGGGGGTGAATAGACACCTCAACTAATTTTCGTGAATTAGATGGCCTTTTCAAAACACCCAACGCACCTCAAAAGATCAGATTCAAATTTAAATCAATCACAACCAATCAGAGTCAACAAAACCTTTTCAATTCTAGAATTCAGTCTTAAATCGGAGTTTGATCCGCCAAACTATCCTGTCGGACACTGAAGCTCTGAAGTTTACTGCATAAATTGACAACTAGTTTGCCGATAGGAAGATATCAGAGAATGATTTGTCGACAAGGATCAAAACATCCACAGATGAGGTTTACAAATTCATGATGCAAAACTTAGTTCAATTTGTGAGCAACTGAACAAATGTTCACTCAATTCAATATACTAACTCACACTGTACTCTGTTTGAATCTAAAATTGAATTTGAAACAGAATGACTTTCATGGAAAAACAAATGTTCAGATCACTAATGAAAAACAGATTCAGATCTTCTGAAATTTTCTTGATGATGAACAGTATTGACAATTTCAAAAAGATTCATAATTTTAGAGATGATCATATTGTCTCTAGAGATTCAGCAGAAAATAAACTGAATTGAACTGATTCAATTTAGCCACCGCACAAACACTTTACAACTAAACCAGTCTTGACATTTCAAAAACAAGATTGCCCTGAATAAAATTTTTGTTCAGTACTGAAAAACAGTTTTCAGAATATAATACATTTCATCCTGACTTTCAGAATTCAGACTTCAATATAAAATCAGAGTTTAGATCACTATAATTATAATAAGCAAAAAGCACTAGACACTTGATATAAACTAAAAAACAGTACTGTATTGATGATCCAAACTAATTCATGGACATGGAGATCAATTGGAAGATTCAGCACACACACACAAACTGACTAAATGCAGATGACTAACAATGGAAGACACATAATCAAACTTTTGATTCAAACTACACAATCAGTAACATACTAAAGCAATTCTATATCAAGACCATGAAGAGACCTACACATTTGGAAAACTTTAACAATAGTTTCTGTATTTTTCAGGACATCATACAGTACTTTTATGAATGCTCAATTTCAGAATTCCAAGTTTCTATTCTCACAAAATTCAAACAGAATCAATTTAAAAACAAGCTACTGAAATCTTCATGATGGTGAACAGTACATCATTTTTGCATTTGGACAGTGAAGACATAATTAAAATACAGCAATTCACATGGAGAATACAGATCTGAAACAGAACTAAAACAGAATAGAGATTTCAGAGATTAGATCTGAACTAGCAAATTCAATTTAACCTTGAGAACAAATTTCGGATCAGGTTTCAGTTGATTTTACAATATTTCAGAACCCACCTTGAAAAAGACTATTGATACTAAAAACAGAACTGAACACAGATTTAGTTTTTAGTTAAAACAATTCTTGTCACTTCTGAAATCTTGCTACTCGGAATGAAATAGATCACAAAATAACTTCAGAGAACTATTTCATATTCAACTGTTCACAAATATGTATCTTCGGGGCTCAGGCTACAAAATAACTGCATTACAAAGGATGGCTCCTCTAGAAAATTTAAAGTAGGTGCAAAAGCTAACTGGCCGTCTAGCAGCACTTAGCCCATTGCGTGGACACCGGAGTGTCAAAAGAGTTTTGATGATATTAAAAATTATCTCAGTAACCTTGCTACACTCACTGTGCCAATTGCGGACGAAACCCTACTCCTCTACCTTGCAGCTACTGGCTCCGCTGTTAGTGTCGTCCTTGTTAGAGAAATTGATTTCAATGGGAAGTTGGTACAGAATCCAGTCTATTTTGTATCCGAAGCATTGTCTGGAGCAAAAATAAGATATTCCGAGCTTGAGAAGTTCATCTATGCTCTGATAATGGCTTCGAGGAAATTGAGACATTATTTTCTAGCTCATATGCCCCGAAGCAAAGATTCTACGGGAAGAATTGGAAAATGGGTTGTTGAACTAGCACCTTTCGACATCTCCTTCATGGCAAGGACAACAATCAAGTCACAACTAGTGGCAGATTTTGTGGCAGAGTGGACTCCATCTGCAGTATGGGCTCCGGAGAATTCAAATGAAGGAATTTGGACTATATACTCCGATGGAGCTTTCCAAGCGTCTGGAGCAGGCATCGAAGCAGTAATAATTTCACCTTCAGGGCAAAGAGCAATGTACTCTGCAAGGCTCAACTTTAAGTCCACCAATAATACAACGGAGTATGAAGGAATTCTGTTAGGACTTCGAAAGGCGCATGCTTTGGGTGGTACAAGAGTTGTTATTAAAACAGATTCTCAAATTGTAGCAGGGCACATCGATAAAAGTTTTCAAGTTCGTCACCCTCAGCTTGCAAAATATTTGGAAGAGATCCGTAAGATCGAAGCAACATTTAAAGGGATTTCCATCCGAAGTATACCAAGAGATGAAAATATGCAAGCCGATACCTTAGCAAAAGCTGTAGCCGGAGCTATTGACATTCCGGAAGGAGCTTTTTACGAAGAGCTTACTTTGTCTTCGGTGCCACAGATTCCTTCTGCGGAAGTTCTTTGCATTCCAAGCACTGATTGGCGGAGCTCAATTATGGAATTGTTGCAAGGTGAAGCAAATTTGCCTAAAGGGCCATAACTTTCGAGGTTGAAGTTAAGAGTTCGAAATTATCATATAATCAACGGTATTCTTTACAAGGCCAAAATATGTTCCCCTCTTCTCCGATGTATATCTCAAGCCGAAGGTCAAGAGATTCTTCGAGAAATTCATGAAGGCCTTTGTGGTAGCCATCTGGCCCCTCGGGCTTTGGCAGGAAAAACACTTCGCTAGAGGCTTTATTGGCCTACAATACTAGCTGATGCGGAGAGCTTAGTCCGCACATGTCAAGGCTGCCAGTGGATGGGAAGATGAAGTCATCGTCCACCAACAACTCTTCAAGTCATTGCTCCATTTTGGCCCATGGCCAGATGGGGCATGGACATTATTGGCCCCTTCCCAGTAGCAAAAGGAAATATGAAATTCACAGTGGTTGCAATTGAGTATTTTTCCAAGTGAGTCGAAGCAAAACCCCTCACAACTATCACTTCGAATAATGTAAAAAAAATTCTAGAAAAAATATTATATGCAGGTTCGGAGTGCCTCGACAGCTCACAGTTGATAATGCGACACAGTTTGATGCAGAGCCCTTCAAGAAGTTTTGCGAAGATCTTGGCATAAAATATGTTTTGCCGTTGTGCACCATACTCAGTCTAACGGAGCCGTCGAAAGGGACAATGGTAATATCTTATCAGGGCTGAATCGAAGAATAGTAGGGTTGGCAAAGGGGTTGTGGACCGAAGAGCTCTCAAAGATTTTATGGTCCATTCGGACCACTTAAACAAGGTCCACAGGTTTCACTCCTTTCAGATTATTATTCGGAGATGAAGCTATGACGCCAACGGAGCTTAAAGGATGATCTCTTCGCAGCACCGAACCGGAAATAGAAGGAGAAAGGCAAACTTCTCTTGATTTAATAGAAGAAACAAGACTTCGAGTTGTCACCAATTTGTCGAAATATCAGCAGCAAAAGAAGACTTGGTTTGACCCGAAGGTTAAGCTTAACGAACTTAAACCAAGTCATCTAGTTTTGCGAAGCATTATAGCACCAGGAAAATTAGGAAATAAGTGGGAAGGTCCATACATTATTCTCCATTCAGGACGCCCTGGTTCTTTTAAGCTAGCTAATTTAGAAGGTGAAGAGTTAAAGCATGCCTGGCATGCGGAGCACTTAAAGCAATATTTCGCATAGGGGCTCCTTGTAATCATTTGTAAACACCTTCTGAATTAATAAAGTTCATGGTTTAGATAATGCCTATCTCCCAAACACTTCCTACTTCTAGTGGACGCACTGGAAGAACGAAGTTGGTTGTGAGGGAAGTGTCATTCATTTGAACCAATTTTGCAGACTTCGAACCACTGGTTCGAAGCTTCCGACGAGGTGGGAAAGTCACAGAAAAATGGATTCTAAGCCACCGGCTTGAAAGCATCCATAAAAAGAGTCCAAGGAGACCAAATGATATGGATTCCAGGCTTCGGCTTGAAAGCATCCGTAAAAAGAGTCCAAGGAGACCACTATGGAAATTCCAAACCACTGGTTTGATAGCATTCGCAAAAAGAGCCGAAGGAGGCCAAACAAAACAGACTTTGAGCTAATAGCTTCGAACGTTTGTAAACAGAGTCCAGAGTGATCAATTGTTTTGGATGCTAAGGTATCCGAAAAACTAGTCCGAAGCGACTACATTCAAACAAAAAAGTACTAAGTTACCAGTTTTCAGACTCCAAGTAGTCGAAGATATTCTTTGAGATTCTAATCAATCTCTGAGGTGTTAAGGGGCTCTGAGCCTCCAAAATTGTACTCCTAACTAAAGTTATTTTCGTTGCGCGTAACCATCTTAGACCAAATTTCGAAGTTGCTTACACCCAAAGAGGGGCTGGGAAGTAGGGAGACAATTTTAAAACTTTAATCTTTATCATTTGAACAAGTTACATTACGAAAAGTCTGTATCTATACCAAGAAGGAAGCGAAGACCTCTTCGATCCCTAGAGCTACCGCTAAGGCCAGAACGACTAGTTCCGGAGCCGGGAATCTTAGTAACTGTACGTTGAACTCTTCTCCCTCCTTTCGAAGCTCGGAAATCTTTTTGTTCCTATTGGAGTTGAGACTAAGTTTGAAGTCACTCGGGGCTTCTCTGCCAGCTTCGAAGTTGTTCAGGTTTCTTTGTTTGTTCTTCAGCAGTATTCTCTTCTTCGGACCATTCAACGCTTCAGAAGACGAAGTTTCCAAGTTAACTTTTTTCCTCCTCTTTAATGTAAGAGAATATATCTTTGTATATTGCGGGCGCAATCACACCGGAGCTTTCTCGAGGAATCAAAAATCGAGGTCGTTTATGAGGTCTTAGAATTTCGAAGGTAGCCCATAGCAGGCGAAGCTCTTCGTTAACTTCTAACACTTCGAGATCATCCATAAGAGGTCGGAAATCCTAAAAAAATTTCCAAATAAGTCTTCATTCATAACAGATTAAAGCATAAATTTTTACATGTTCGGAGCCCTAAACAAAACTAAACCTTCGGGTCTGGTGGAGGCTGGCTGCTCGAAGCATGCTACCGAGCTTGTTTCTGGCGAAGTCCTTCATCAATCCAAGCCTTGATCGTTGATCGACCTTCGGCTCTCCAAGATGCTTGGAAGGCTTGCCAGGCTGCGGCCACGTCTTCGGAAGGGTTTAATAGCCGATTGTCATCGAAGGTAATGGGAGCCACCCCTGAGTCTGGTGCTACTGATAGCCCTAGATCTTCTTAGTAGCAAAGTATTCCGAGAGCAGATACTTGGCTGGAGATTTCTCCATACCGAATACTGGTTGTCTTCATCATATTCGCCGCTCCTTGTATCATCTTCAATCATCGCAGCAAGGGGACGTCGCCAGTCGAAGGTAAGGTCCAAGAAGTACCGAAGTATTCTAAGACACCCAGAAGGTTGTCCGTGGTATCCACAGCTACCTTCTGAGACTTCACCTTGTCTTCGGCAAAAATATCCCTTGATGAAGACATCTCGTCTATCAAAGAAGATAGCATGGTTGCCTCCGTGACCAAAGAGTTCCTCTGACTAAGCAAGTTGTTGGCCTCTTCCATTGACTTAGTTTGTTCTTCTCAGAGCTTGACCAGCTTAGCCCCCGCGGTTGCTTGCTCTGTCCGCATTCTCTCTATTTCATCCCGAAGCATGATTTGTTTGGCTTAGAGCTTCCGATTAGCAGATTCCAGACCAAGTCTAGCTTTCCTCTCCGCTGCTACCATCTCATCCAAGCTAGAAGTTCGAATTTTGGAGCTTTGAAGACTCCCTTGGAGGGCAGTAATCTTCTCCTTAAGACGAATGCATTCCCGCTCGTTCGAAACAATCGCAGCTCGAGCCAAGACTATTTGCTGCGAAGGAAAAAGCGATGTGAGGAACTATTTATAAGCTGAAACTAACCCTGTTATTGCAGATACTTCATACCTGGTATGCTGCCCGCTCCAAAGCTACATCCAACTCCGACCCCTCAGCTTCCCCGAGTATACCCACCAAGTTAGTCTCCTCGACTTCGCGATTGGCTCGAGCCAAAGGCTCCAGCAGAGTCCGAATCCCCGTCCTCCGCTCCAGGAAAGGAGCTAAGAGGGGGAGCATTGACAAGGCTCGCTGATCGTCTTCGCTGGGTGAAGGGCCGGAGCGCAGCGCCGCATCCCCGGAGGCATTAGTGGATTGACCCCCTTCTGCAGACTGGCCCCCGTCTGTAGATTCCGACGGAGTCAATCCAGAGTTCAGAGCAGGAAAAGGATCCATTTTCCCTTTTCCGGGCCCCATTTTTGTAACCTCCTCCAGAATTTACTTCGGAGATGTTGAGGTTTCGGGTGCAGTCTTCGCAGGAGGAGTCTTCTCCACGGGGGTAGACCCTACAAATTCAAAGATATTATATATTGCATAATTTTGCAATATATGAATAAAAAGGTGCTTTAATGAATCTTACCTTCGAAACCCTGCCGGTGAACGAGTACGGGGCTACTTGGAGGGTCGAATGCCCCCTCAAAATCTTCGTCAGATTCGGAGTCATGAACCGAAGGGTTAGCTGTTGGAACCTCTCTTGGAGCAACAATTACCACTTCGTCCGGAATCAAAGCTTGATCAATTACTACTTCGACTATGCCTTCAGCGGCAGGGGCTTCTTGGCTTGGCAGGTTTGGCAGGAAATTCGAGGTCCTGGCCTGTTCGAAGTTGTCTTGCGCAGCCGACATGGCCGCTACTTCACCAGTGGCCATGACTTCGACATCCGCTCGCGCCTCTTTGTCCCCGGTAAAAAGGTCTATAAAGACCCTTTGCATTTCTCTTTCTCCTTCATCCTCAGATGAATCTGAAGATGAAGCGGCGGACTTGGAAGGGGCCACGTTCTTAGGTTTACTGGACAACTTCTTCATGGGAGTCTTGGCTAGTGCCGAAGTCCCAGCCTCGACTTTTCTCTTCTTTGGACCTGTCTTGGAAGGAACCTAGTTTGGAAGAGAAGGGGCGACGACTCCGAGTACGCCCCACACCCGGTTGAATCGCTCCTAGATGCCTACCAGTTTCACCCTCCATTCTTTTTTAGCGGGGGTAGGAGCCCTGAGAATCTTTTTCGAAGTCCGAATGACTTGCTCCGAAGTCAATGAGGCTTGTGGAGCTGAAAGATAAGTTTTTATTTGTCAAGTCGTCTTTTATGAAATGATCATACATGAAGCATGTTGTAGTTTTCGAAGTTACCTGCAGAGCTCGAACTCGATGAAATTTTTCAGAGTCCACCCTCCAGATCCTCTTCAAAGTTAACATGCCAGTTGGCCATCAGAGGCGGAATCTGGAGCCTGATGAACTCCTTCGCTAAGTCTCGCATGCTCATGCCACGACTAATCCATTGAAGAAGATTAAGACGAGCTTCGAGCTGGCTGGAGTCTGGATGAACTTCGGCTTCCCTTCTGAAATATATATCTTGCAGAGGCCCGGCCAAACTGTTGTCTGCTCAAACTTCGGCGTAGAACCATCGAAGAATCCAATTTGTGTTCCATCTGGCATTGATGGCCTTCGCAGGAAATCGCAATTGGAACTCGTCCCGGAGTCTGAAGTTGATGCTGACGAAGGCCACTACAATCTTTCCTCCTCTAGAGCCTTGGTAAGTATTCGGTTGGCAGGAGGCTTTGTGAAGTGCTACGAATATTTCTGCTCTCCCTTCTTAGCCTTCAGCTCGTAGCGCCCACTCGAAGATAGCGAGGCGTGCTATCGCATTCGGAGATAGCTGAGGAAGAGTAACGTGGAAAATATCTAGTACCTCCGACAGAAAGTCCACCGCTGGAAGCCCCAACCCCGCTTCGCAGAAGGCTTCAAAAACGATGACTTCTCCGGGCCGAGGCAAAGGGATGGCTTCCATTCTGGGCTTGCGGACATTAACCCCTGAGCTAATTTTCCCTGCAACTACTGCTGCGATTGTCTTCTTCTTGCATGTGAATGGCCCCAGCTTATAGGACTGGTTGGGGATTCCCTGTAGGTGCCGCCGACGCTGCCGCCGCCATGGCTTGCTTTCGGGCTAAGGCCGAGGTCGCACCGGGAGCCTTGAAGCTTGTCTTCGCCATCAAGCAGAACAAGGTGATTAGAGCAAAAGTTTGGAGGCTAAATGGCGGATTGCGCGAGGACGGTGAGAAATGTATCTTGGATGTTTCTGGGTTTTCTATTTATAGCCTTGACTCCTGATTTTATACCGTTTAGACTTGGCGTTCCGTCTTCTTGACCGTTACTACTTACGAAATCAACGCAGCGTTATAGATTCTTCTGAAAGGAAAAAGATAACGGCTATTTTTTCTAAGTCTAAAGGTCTTTTCGACTTCATAGAAATTGATTTCAGAGTTGTTCAAATAGGACTCTGTTAGAAATCGATTCGAAGTTCTAAATTTTTGCATATTCCGAAAGTTGATAAATTTTATTAACCCTTACGCATGATTGTTTTTCATGCGTATACTGCTCTCCTAACTTAACAGATCATACGGAGAAGCGTATTCGAGGGGCTACTATTGGGGGAAAATATTTCATCCTCAGGGTCTCTACAGTAATAAGATAAAGGCAAACTACTAAACCGAAGTTCCAGTATTAACTCCAGTTTAGTACGTGATCAAGTTCGAAGAATCAATGCAGACTTCTATTCAGAGTATAACTTCGAAGGTCGAATCTTCAGAGAGCTTATCTGCCAGCAATGATGGAAGACTTATCTTCTTTCTGATTAGATTAGTCTTTTACCATTTTAACCCTATTAGGGGTATCGAATAGTCTCCACTATGTCGGTTGTAATTGAGGGGTAAAAAGGTCTTTTCCTTAAGATTTTTACCTACATATACCCCCCATTTTACCCTATAATGGGGATCGAATACTCAGTTATTCAATATACAACTTCGAATTACTTCAAGCTATTATCCAATTCAGAGACTTGAAATAGTTCACTTCACAAACACTTCGTTTGTTAGTTTCTAATCTCTGAAAACCTGTTAGCATAACCTTTTATGCCAACAGTGTCCACTATCTTTGCACTAGGTACCCGGATTGGGCCAGCCTGATTCTGTGGCTCTCTCAGCCTGGCAATCGCTCACCGCCCATTTACCTGGGTCAAACCCGGTCAACAGACCAGTAGATCCCGTGTCGCTCCTGGCCCATGTATCCAGATTGGGCCGGCCCGACTCTGCAGCCCCTCTGCCCGGCAGTCGCTCGCCGCCCGTGTACCTGAGTCACACGTGACCCAATACACAACAGGTCTCTTCTTCTCTTCACGTCTCTCTATTGACTTCCATTGACAATCACTCATCACTTCTGAATCCATGATGCCCATGATTTTCAACATGGCTCCTCAATCTCCCCCTTGATGGGTGCATTGTCAACACTCTCTTCATCATCGCTTTAGAACCTGCAAAACATGTGGAAACATGAAAACAAACCACAAGAAGACAAAAAGAAGAAAATAAAATAAAAGGTTTAACCCTAATGACCAAAAGCTGAACAAAAGCCAGAAAACGGTCATTATGGTTAAACAAAAATAAAAACTCAAACAAGTGGAATCTCAGAATTATCAACAAGGATATCCAAAGAAGGTCATTAGCACGCATTTTTAGATTTTTGCAATTACAACATCTAGCAAGTATAGCACAAAATACTGCCTAAGACACATGGCATGATCAGTGCAATAGATGATATCCAAAGAAGGTCATTAGCACGCATTTTTAGATTTTTGCAAACAAAAGCATCACCATATTTTCTAGCAGACAGGCAAGGTAAAACATGGCATGCAAAGGCTAGCTGATATCTACCAAGATAAGCATTGTCCATAACAAAGAGCTTCAACAAACTTGTTATCTTTTTAATTTTTAGGCTTTTTCTTTTCCTTTTTCATTTTTGCCAGGTGTTATTTGCATGTCAACCTTATGCTAACTGACCAAGTCAAGCCTAGGCCAGAACAGGACCATCAGAAGCTTAAGACATTGGTCTTGGCATACATTACAATGTCTTAGTTCATACCAAAGTGCTATGGTAAGCAGTACAAAACAATGCAATGTGACACAGCAAACCCACCTGGATCTTTTCAATTAAGCATGAAAGGCATGGATTTTTCATTTTTTGGATTTTTATCATTTTATAGCATTTTTCCAAGTTAAAGCATATAGATGTCCAAGTTGCATATCTACATCTAAGGAACTAGCTACCAGGCATGTAAGAGATAGCACAAGCATTCAGCCTACACATGCTAGTTATCAGAAGCAATGGTGATCATTTTTCAATTTTAAAGCATAAAAGTCATGTGTATGACAGATATCAGATACATCATGTGAACTGTAACAAGCATGATCATCGATAGGTATTCAAAAGCATACACTAGCAAGAATGAGTAAAGAAGGTCAATCATATAATAGAAGCAGGCTCAAAGTGTGATATATGAATGTGCATGGTATGAACTCACACGTAAATACTCAATAAAAGAGTGAAGCAGAAAGGAAAGGCTCAAAAATATCCTAAAAAGGATACACAACTCCCAAATCTCCTCGCAAACGCTCAAATGTAGACTGATCTAGGGGTTTGGTAAGAATGTAAGCCAACTGATGATGGGTATCAACATGAACAAGGTCAATAACACCTTTCTCATATTGATCCCTCAGAAAATGAAAGCGCACATTGATATGTTTGGTTTTTGAATGAAGACATGGGTTTTTCACTACACTATTCGCGCTAGTGCTATCACAAAACAAAGGCACTCTAGCAAGGAAAGACAACCCAAAATATTTCAAAGTGGAAATCATCCAAACTAACTGTGAGCAGCAGCTAGAAGAAGCTACGTACTCAGCCTTCATAGTGGAAAGCGCAACACCAGATTGCTTACACGAAGACCAAGAAACAAGAGAAGAACTGAGAAACTAGCAAGTACCGGAAGTCGACTTGCGATCCAGCCGGCACCCACCAAAATCAGCGTCGAAAAAGCCAGATAACTCAAGAGATGATGATGCTGAATAGTAAAGACCAATATCAAGCGCATAGGTAAGGTACCTGAAAATGCACTTGATAGCTTCTGATGAGATGCACGTGGTGAAGACTAGAAGCGTGTGCACAATCCCACGACGAAATGAATGCCCGATCTCATCACCATCAGGTATAGCAGCGATCTGATCATCCCTCGATACTCTCTCTCGTTGACCTTGACGTCGCTCTCATTCTTATCTAGGCCCCCAGATTTACCCATTGGGGTCATCTGAGGCTTCAGTTCTCCACCGAAGTCGAACTTCTTCAGCATGTCCCACGTGTACTTGCTCTGGTGGATGAAGATGTCATCCTTGGTATGCTTGCTCTAGAGCCCTAGGAAGTACTTGAGCTCACCCATGAGGCTCATATCGAACTCACCATGCATGTACTCAAAAAATTTCGACACAAGCTAATTAGTGGAACCACCAAAAATAATGTTGTCCATGTAAATCTGAGCAATCAAGAAATTTGAGCCAACTCTGAGCAAGAAAAGAGTTTTGTCCACAGAACCTATCACAAAGACGTTCCCCAACAAAAGCTGCTTTAAACGATCATACCAAGCCCTACGGGCTTGCTTCAGACCATATAAAGCTTTTTGCAACTTGAAAACATGTCGAGAAAACTTAGGGTTTTAAAAACCGAGGGGCTGCCTAACATAGACCTCCTCCTTTATGTACCTATTCAAAAAAGCACTCTTGACTTCCATTTGAAAAAGCTTAAAACATTTAGAAGCAGCGAATGCCAAAAGTCTGCAAATGGACTCAAGACGGGCAATAGGGGCGAAAGTCTCTTCAAAATCAATGCACCCTTTCTGGCAAAAACCCTGGCAACTAATCGAGCTTTGTTGCGCACCACAACCCCATCTTCACCTTGCTTGTTCTTAAACACCCACTTGGTGCCTACGGGGTTGCATCCAGGTGGCAGCTCAACTAGTGTCCAAACATGATTGCGAACAAAATTCTCGAGCTCTTCTTGCATGGCGTTTATCCAATTTGCATCAGATAAAGCGTGAGCAACATCTCTGGGCTCAAAGGTGGCAACAAAGGCAGACTCAGCAAACACAGCAAGTGAGTCAACATGAGAACGCAAGGATCTCGAAGAGACATCACCGATGATGAGCTCTAAGGGGTTATCATGTTGAACTGCTCGGGATCATAGGTGATCAGATGTCACCTCACCGGAGTCAGTAGCTGGCACCTTTGGACTCGACTGAGGGGGCTCGATCGAAGTGGAAGAAGTGATCAGAGGTCCACCCTCATCTTCAGTCGAAGTCTAAGAATGTGTGGGGTCTGTAGGGTGTGCAGAAGGTCCACCCTCATCAACAACAGGAGTGTCATCATCTTCCTCGAAGATGGACTCTCCAAGCTCATCATCACCAAAAAACTCAAAAGAAGGAGTAAGTGAAGGCAAGGACTCATCAAAAAAACCTCGCACATCTCGACAAGCTTCTAAGAGTTGAGGTTCCAAACACGGAAGCCTCGAGAATGCAAAGCGTAACTAAGAAAAACTCCATCCCAGCAATGAGACTCAAACTTGTACAAATGCCCTCCCTTCTTGAGCACAAAGCACTTGCAGCCAAATGCTCGCAAGTGACTCACCTTGGGCTGTGTGCCAAACCATAACTCATATGAAGTCTTACCTAAGTAAGCTCTAAGAAAAATGCGGTTAGCCAGATAGCAAGCCGTGTTCAAGACTTCAGCCCAAAAACGCCTAGGAGTCCTATGCTCATTGAGCATCGTCCTGGCCATCTCGACTAACGTGCGGTTCTTTTGTTCCACAACACCGTTCTGTGGGAGAGTGTAAGGAGTAGAAAACTGATGCTTAAGACCCTTATCACTACAGAAGCTAGCGAACTGAGAATTCTTGAACTCAGAGCCATTGTCAGAGCGAATTTCTCGCATCCAACCATTGTTCTCATTCTTCAGCTTAGGATCAGATCATGAAGAAACTGAAAAGTCTCATCCTTAGACTCCAAAAAGAAAACCCACGAGGATCGAGAAAAATCGTCAACTATCATAAGGGCGTACCACTTCCCACCGACTGAACGTACCCGAGTTGGACCAATAGTATCCATGTGTAACAGCTCTCCAAGGTATGAAGTACATCACCTGAGTCACAGGTGCGTGAGAAGCGGCAACCATCTTCCCATTACGACAGGGATGGAAAACTAGATCCTTCTCCATCTTAAGCTTGGGCAATCCTCGGATGAGGTTCATAGAGCTCAATCTGACTAGCAGATCAAAACTCAAATGACCTAACCTCCTATGCCACCTCCAGAGCTCGGAAGAGGATCCAGTGATCAAACAGTGAGAAGGGCCAAAAGAACTAGAGAAATCAATCCGAAAAACCTTACCGAAGGGTAAGATCTGGAAAACCAAAGATCCTCTAGAATCGACAACAGAAGACATGCCCTTCTTAAAACAAACCTCTAAACCATCCTGAAGAAGTTGCGAAATAGAGACCAAATTAAAACTCAAGTTTCCAACCAAATCAATATTCTTCAAAGAAAAATGATCAGAGATTCAAATTGAACCAATGCCATGTACCTTCCCTTGACCATTGTTCTCGACTGTGATGTACTCCTTGGAGCTCGGGGAAGTGAGCCTGGAGAACCATTTGTGATTTCCCATCATGTGATGAGAGCATCTTGAATCCATGATCCAAACGTCCTCTAGGCCTCGATCCTACATTATCAATGGTCATAAGGGGGAGCAAACGGTCTGACACCAGGTTTAGCAAAGGAGCTAAACCAGTGTCGAGCCATCTGCTCAAAAGAAGGAAAGCAGAAAGAATCATAAGTGTTTGGACAAAAACACGGCTCAAAGTGTGGTCCTCTGTTCTGCCTAAAGTCTTGGCCACGAGATCCAAAGCCATATACAGAATGACCTGGAGCTCTGCCAGAGCGAAAACCACCATCCGAAGCACGGGCACGAAAGCCGTCTCCTCTACCACCACCTACACGACGTGCCCTGACCTCTAGCCTCTCTCCACGTTGAGGGACTCTCTGTCTACCACCCTGCTGGTAGAACTGCTCCTGCCCACCTAGAGCTCTCTTTGCTCTCTCAACCCGCTTCCCCCTAAAGCAAAACTCCTCAAGATGCCCATCTCTCTAACAAAACTCACAATGATACGTAGGCTTCTTGGGATGTGGTTGAGGCTTGGGGTTCTTGGGCTTGGTGGTGTTGGGTGTAGACTCTTTGGTGTGAGAGGATCTAGGTAGAGAGTCAAGAGAAGTGTGGAGATGCTTAGGCTTTGGGATCCAAATAGGGTTCTTGGGTGGAGCTTTAGGTCGTTCTTGGAATACTCCATCCTTAGGCTGACAGGCCTGAAAAGACTCAGTGGAGTGAGTCTTGGGATATCTCTACTCTGGAGTCATCTTACTCCACTCCACTGCACGACTCAGGGCACTCTCAAAGTCAACCTTGGTGTAGGTGTAATCTACTCCAAACCCATCCTGCCTCTTGAACTGCTGGATCATCATGCCATGTTGTGGCTCTTTAGCACTCACCCAACTCAGGATCCGACGGAGGTAAGAGTTCTCGTTCTGAGCATCAGCTAGCTCCTCTCTCAAGGAAGCTAGCACCTCCACTTGAGACAAGCAGATCTCACACTCTCTATAAACTTGGATACACTTCTCAACTTTCAGCTTGATTAGTTCCAATCTCAGGGACAAGAAGTTCTCACAAATAGTGGGTGAAACTGACAATGTCTCAAGCTCAAGATTAGTCTACTCCAGCTCAGCTCTAACTCTCTCTAACTCGCCTAACTGCTCATCTCCCTTTACTCTCAGCTCAGCTAGATCAGATAAGTGTGATGGGCAGTCACTACAGGGCACGATGACAGCGGCATGAGCATCTTTAATCTCTAGCTGAGCGCTCTCAAGATCAGTGGCCCAAGCATCTCTATCATCTACCCTCTTTGTGTATTTGGACTTCAGAGTTGTTAGGTCACACAACAGCACCTCACAGTTAGGGCACAAACTGCTATCACCCAAGCAAGGGAAAGAAGACAGACTCTCAATCTTTCCATTGGCCATGGCAAGCTCACTCTCAAGCTCATTTATCCTCTTCTTAGCCCCTCTAAGCAGTTTCTCCCAATATCTTAACTCCTGATGATTCTCTTCAAGTAATTCAATGACTTCTTGTTCATAGGAAGATACCTTCTCGTCGTCATCGTCGTTGGAGTTATCGAGGGAGCCCTTGTCTTCCTTATCCCCAAGAGCCATTGAGCAGACACTCTTGCGGGATCTTCGGCTGTGGTGCGAGCGACTCTTCGGTTTATCCTCGAAGGCCATGAAGTAGAGGCCCGCGGGATCACCCTTGTCCTTCCCTTTCTTGATCACGATATCCTCATCGCTTGAGCTTGATGAAGAGGAAGAAGATGATGATATCTTGGAGTAGCTTCTCTCTATCTCGGTGAAAAAGGTCTTGTCTCGCTTCTTGTTCTCACACCGGTAGTCCTTCAGGGCCTTTCGAAAGAACCTCGTCTTGGGCTTGCCCTTTGTGAAGGTGGAGTTGTCGTGCTTGTTGGAGTCGTAGGATCCACCATCGGTGCCCTTCTTGTGTGTGTTCCACTTGGGTCAGTCGGCGATGAAATGACCTAGATCACAACACTCAAAGCAACCATGTTTTGTGCCATGTCGTTTGAACATTCTTTTATCATAGACACGATGAACACGGCTATTGAACAGACAAAGATCATGATCTCCTAGAAAATCCAATTGGTCCTCAGTCATAGACATCAAAGAGGACAAAGGATAACTCAACGTAGCAGGATCAGTAGAAGGTGTCGCAAAGGCCAGGGTTTTTGAGCCAGAACTACTGAGATTTGATCTCAAATGGATATCAACCTTTGAGACCTTGAGCTTACTGAAAAAGCTCTGCGACAGTCAAGGTATCATAGGAAGCTCTCTCAACAATAGAGGATACCTTGATCTCCTAGATCTTAGATTCCAAGGTATGAAGAACCTTGAGCGCCTATTCATGATCTGAGACCAGCTGATCATGATCGGCCTTGTTGGCCCGAAGCTTGTTAATGATCGACTGAAAATGACCAAACAAAGCTTCAACAGTCTCACCCGGCTTCTATGAGAAGTTTTCATATTCTCGCCGGTAGGTCTGATAGAGCCTAGCATTGACCTGAGTTGTCCCCTCATGGTGTGCCTAGAGGGTAGCACAGATCTCTCGAGCACTGTCAAGATGGCTAACGTGCTCAAACTCATTGGGACCTAAACAAGAAAATAGTGTGTTCACTGCCTTGTTGTTCAGGTCATGCAGAGTGACTATCTCAAGAGTAGTACGCTCTGCAGCCATAAGCATAGTAAAAGTAGCATGAACACACATATCCTAAATCCCTGAGCTCTGGCTAAATAGATAGGCTCGCATGCGAGTCTTCCAATAGTTGTAGCCAAAGACCTCATGGGACGGAACCTTGCCAGAAGAAGTCAAGGTCGCTACCTTGGGTTAGAATCGGTTAAGGTATGGAAAAACCCTAACCAGGCTCTAACACCACTTGTAGGATCGAGAGTAGAGACTAGAGGGTGGTGAATGAGCACCTTAAAAATTCTTTCGAATCAATGGCCTTCTCCCAACACCCAATGCACCTCAAGAGATAAACAACTGAACAAATCACAAGCACTGAAAATAATTTAGCCTAAAAACAACCGGTGTCCTAATAAAAAAGACACCACCACAGTGCTTAAAGGCAAAATAAAACAATTCACAGTACAAATGACATCCCCTCAAAAGTTCCACCAAATAAAAAATGATTCATCAACCACATACAAATCATACTCAAATTAAGGGCAACTTGTAATTATGAGAAGGCACAATATTTAATGCATTTAATCTACACAAAATAAATACAGTAAACAAACTGTGATTGCAAAGTATTCATCACTGATTAAATAAAAAACAGTACTATAGCACATGAATAGAAAACACGAAGTATTCAAATTAAAGTACTGCAAATGCTAATTAGAACTGAAACAGTAAATTGATTTTTTGGCTACAAGATGAACAATACTTCCCTTGATTCTTGTGCCGATGCGTGCTGTAGCGCTGCCTTCATGCGCTGCTGCTTCCACACCCAAAAAACCTCAAAGCACCAGGTGCACGTTCACCGAGATCCTGTGACACGCGCCGATCGGGTCACAAAACTGCAGCGCTAGACAATTTTTTCTGGAGAAAACTGCAATGAAGAACAGTCAGAAAACATAAGAGATTTTTCTATGGGATTTGATAAAGTGAACTCTGATTTGAAAAGTGATTGAGTTAGAAAACCTACGGGGGATTGGGGCCCTATTTATAGGTAGCCCAATAAATCAGGAAAAACTCAATTCACCCTTAGGGTTTTTTACAGACGCCGAAATAAACTAGAAAAGACCAAAATGCCCTTAGAATTTTTACAGACTCGACTAACACAGATTGTGGTCCTAAAAGGCAAAATAGTAAAATCCTATCTAAAGGTAACTTTTCCTGATGCGGAGCTTTTGTAGCGGCTACTGGCTTCGCTTCAGGACGGTCGGATCCCCGATGGGCGGTCTTTGATGGTTGTGTCGGTTTTACGCCGAAACCGACAAAGCGTCCGCTGTCTTCGCACCAGGTACCCGGATTGGGCTGGCCTGATTCTGTGGCTCCCTCAACCCGGCAATCGCTCGCCGCTCCTTTACCTAGGTCAAACATGGTCAACAGACCAGTAGATTCTCTGTCGCTCCTCGCCCATTTACCCGGATTGGGCCAGCCCGACTCCACAACCTCTCTGCCTAGTAGTCGCTCGCCGCCCGTGTACCTGAGTCACACACGTCCCAAGACACAACAGGTCTCGTCTTCTCTTCACGTCTCTCTATTGACTTCCGTTGACAACCACTCATCACTTCTAGAGCCATGAGGCCCATAATCTTCAACATGGCTCCTTAGTAGTGAGCGGAAGTCTAGGACTGGAGATGAGGACACGGATCCCTAGAGAAGAAGTGATACTGGCACCGAGGAGCGGAGAAGTCGTTGTCTTCAAAGCCTTCTTTGAAGCCGGACTCGGGCTCCCTTCAATAAACTTCTTAACAGAAGTATTGGAGATGTTCCATGTCACCCTGCCGTAGCTGTCTCTAAATGCCATAGCTAGGCTAGCAGTCTTTGAATGGGCCCTCCGAGCCGATGGGTGTGAAGGAAGGTCTGAAGTATTTTCGGCAACCGACGAAGCTTCGTGCCAGCCCAAGCCACACGATGGGACCATAAACTCCAAGCTGCTAGTGGCCTTCGGGAGTGTTAACTTCCAGCTCCGGAAGGGGCACTTGAAGAATTTCCCGGTGAAGGTGATCAACGACTGGTGTTACTCCGACTGGATACTCAGGTGGTTTTATGCTGAGGTTGGTGAAGACTCTGGCCTTGCAGGGCCTCTGCAAGAGATCTAGTATAGGAGGGGGGCGGAGGTGACTTCGAACTTAAGTTTGCTTTCAACGCGACTTGGGTTGTTGTCTTCGGTGGCCAAGCACATGAGTATGCAAGACTTGGTGGAGGAGTGCATCGCCCTCTGGATACCTCCGCTCGGGGCCAATTGGCCTGTTGTTTTTGACAATGCTTCAGAGGGAGAGCTTCGAGAGATCACTTTGAACTCTCTAGGTAACACTTTAATATTTTCTGCACTCAAATTAGTCATATAGAATGTTTGTAGTTTTCTTAACAGATTGTTACCTTGTTTTAGCAGCTCCGTTGGTGCTGGCTCCGGAGCAAATAGTTCGGGTAGTCGAGAGGGTGCTTGGGGCCCCTACTACAATGGAGAATTAGTGGAGGGTGGAGCTAGTTAGGAGCTGCGAATGCTCCAACCAAGTGTGGAGTGCACTCGGAATCGAAGCCCCTCCTCTTCCAAGCTTTGACACAGCGGGCTGTAGGACCGAAAGTAGCGACCAGAGGGGGGGTGAATGGGCGCCTAAAAATTCTTGCGAATCAATGGCCTGCTCTCAATACCCAACGCACCTCGACAAACAAAAACCTCCGAAGCAAACAGATCGAAGGTACTTAAAATAATCTAGCCTAAAAACAACCGGTGTCCTAATCGAAAAGACACCACCACAGTGCTTAAAGGCAGATTTAAAAGATCATTCAAACCATGGGCATCTCAGGCGTTTTTCAGAGTTAAACATCACAGGCATTAAAAGAACTAACTATCAGCAGATGATGGCCTTTCAGATGAATCATGCAGATACAGACTGAGAGTAAGTATTTCAGAACCTAACCAAAGATATCATCCGATACTAGTCATGGTTGAAATAAATGAACTAACAAGATCTAGAAACTAGATTAAAATACTACACAAACAGATAGACAAATCATTAAAAAACTAGCTATGATATCCTCGATTTGCGTGATTAACCTTACGAAATATCTCAAGTGCTTGCTGTAGTCGTGTAGATCTCCACACCGTATCAAATAGCCACATAAGATCCCAGTTGCACACTTCGTGTGACTTCTTGCTTGGCACGATGAACGAAGCTTCTTCCTGCCGCTTGCATGTGCACGCCGTCACTCAGCAGCAAACAGTCGCACGCCTCCTCCGCCGAAGACCGAGCACAGCTTCTCCCGTGCCAAAACGATTGGCGCCACGCTTGAGCCGATCCGCTGCCGAGAATCCTCAAATAAAACCAGCCACTGGTTTTCGAGAGAAGCACCGTGGAGGAAAAAAAATATCAATCAGAAGAGTTGGCGGCGTTGATGAACAGTGGGAAGGAGGAAAAAAATGACCCTCAAGATTTCAGAATTGGTAAAGTGATTTCCTAAAAAAAAAAGGGGTGCCCTAACCCTAGGATATTGGGGCTTATTTATAGGCAGCCCATTAAATGGAAAAATGCAGAAATACCCCTAGGGTTTTTTACAGACGCTGAATAAAAATGGAAAAGACCGAAATGCCCTTAGGGTTTTTTACAGACTCGACTGACAGACTGTGGGCCTAAAGGAAAAATACTAAAAACCTAAATAAAGGTAACTTGTCCTGATGCGGAGCTTTCGTAGCAGCTACGGCTTCGCCTCAGGACGGTCAGATCCGAAATCAACGGTCGTCAGTTTTGCGCCGAAACTGACAAAGCGTCCACCGTCTTCGCACCGGGTACCCGGATTGGGCCGGCCCGATTCCACGGCTCCCTTAGCCCGGCAATCACTCGCCGCCCGTGTACCTGAGTCAATGCCGGTCAACAGTCCAGTGGATCCTCTGCTGCTCCTAGCCCATGTACCCGGATTGGGCCAGCCCGACTTCGCGGCCCCTCTGCCCGACAGTCACTCGCTGCCCGTGTACCTGAGTCACACGTGGCCCAGACGCAACAGGTCTTCTCTCTCTTTTTAGTCCTCTTTGACTATCGTTGACAATGACTCATCACATCTGGAGCCATGAGGCCCACGCTATTCAGCATGGCTCCTCAATCTCCCCCTTGATGAGTGCATTGTCAACACTTCACTTCATCTGCTCTTCAATACCTGCAAGCAACTGTGGAAACACGAAAACAAAGCACAAGAAAAACAGAGAAGAAGAAAATAAAGTAAAGATTAACCCTAATGACCAAAAACCGAACAAAAGCAAAAAACGGTCATTATGGTTAACCAAAAGTAAAAAGCTCAAAAAAAGAGTGTAGTCTCAGAAACATCAACAAGGATATCAAAAGAGTAAGGACAAACGAGACAAAAACTCCCCCTGAAACAAATCCCAGAGAAAGCCAAAACTCCCCCTTAAACTCTGTTGGACCGGAAACGGCGACCAGAGGGGGGGTGAATGGGAGCTTTTAAAAATTTCGGGCTAAAAACTTAGCCTTCGGATCTGTTCTGTCTTCTGCGGAACAGGCTTCGAACACTACCTTCGAAGGTCTGGTTCGGAGGTACTTCGACAGCTCCGAACACAGGCTTCGCAGGAGCAAAAGTTCGAAGCCAAGAAGACTTCGCTCCACGAACAACCCTCGAAAATCTACTCTGCTAAGTCAGTGCAGGCTCCGCACACGAGGTGCTTCGAGCAGGCTTCGCACTTCACCCTTCGCAAGAGTGGACAGCCCTCTGAGGACTTCGACCAAGTACTTGGCGACAGCAACTGGTGCTGGGCTTCGTACGCGAAGGTCTACACGCACACAAAACGGACCACGCTAAGGGCTTCGACACAAGAAGCACTACGGGAAAAGAACAGGGCTTCGCTAGTAAGCAGCGAGGTCTTGCCTCGTGTTACACAGAGCGACAGCACACTGAAAAACACACTTCGCACAAAACACCCTTCGCCTAGACAAGCTTCGGTGCACTAAAAACAAGCGAGGTATGTAATGCGAGCTCAAGCAAAAAGCACAGGAAAACAGGGCTTCGCCGCTTGAACAAGGAACACAAAATATATTGAACTCTGGATGAAAACCAGCGAGGTCTGTGTACAGGAGCTCAACAGTAAATGCTCAAAGTGTTGAATGTTACCTACCGAGCCCCCATATTTATAGCCCACGGCTTCATCCTAAGGAAGTGACTACTTTACCCCTAGGGTTTACAACAGATTTGTCTCTACAGAACTAAGGGGTACAAAAGGTAGTCCACCTTTATTTTGGAGGCTTCTCTGTCAGCTGCAGAGGGGACAGTGTCAGCCTTTTTCAGAACAGACAGTGTCAGCCTTTACAGTGTTGACTTCTGGAACCTCCCTTCGCACGCGAGGGGTGCGGGAGCTTCGGCGAGAAGCCTGCAGCCTGTTGGCCTTCGCTCCGCCGAAGAAGTCCTTCGATACAGTGACGGTTTTGAGCCGAAGCCGTCAAAGCCCTTGGGCCTTCGCACCACCACCTCCGGAGTGGATCACCACGGCTTCTCAGCTACTCCGAGCTCGAACACCGTCCATCCGTGTACCGAAGCCATGAATGGCCGAAGCACCACAAGTCATCCTCACTCCGAAACCCCACCTTCGGAGTACCACCCTTCGAAGTCCCTCCTTCGTCCAAGGCCTCCGCATGAAGCATTCCATGAGCACTCCGTCGCAGTGCCTCTCCCCGAGCACACTCCTCGACGAGCCTCACCCGGACCATGCCTTCGATGCGCCTCGACTTCTGAGACCTTCGTCGGGTAACCTTCGAGTGTCTCCCTCCGGAGCACACTTCGAACCCTTGCCTCCGCAGAGGACTTGGTCCACCAACTCCGAAGTCACTCCATCCGGAGTACCTTCGAAGTGCCTCACCTCCGAGGACTTTGTCTCAGAGCACTTTCAGCCGGAGCCACGCTCCGCACTCTCTGTCTTCACCTGGCACGTCTCGACCCGAGGACCGACCCGGACCACCTTCGCAGCCACCGTGACGAAGCTCCCCGCTCCCCTGGCATCAAGCCTCCCGCTTGACCCAGGTTCACCCGGCTCGAACCCTGTCCGTCGCCTCCGAAGTCCCTGCGCACCACCGACAAGCAGACAAGTGTATCCAGTACTCCAGAGACCTCTCCGGGTTACCAACCTTCGGTACACACTCCGGTGTACTGCCCAAAGTACCGAAGCCTACGGTACGAACCCAGTCATCGTGTACTGTCGGACCCCTCCGACGAGCACACTCCGCTGCACAGCTGCAGCAAGCAAACACCGAACACCCTTCGGTGAAAACACCTCCGAACACCCTTCGGAGGTACCACCTCCGAAGCCCCTCCGGAGGTACCCTTCGAACAGAGGGTAAATAATCCTGTCAATCACTCATCACATACACTGAAACCACCCTTGGTTTCTCAATCTCCCCCTTGATGAGTGCATTGACAACCAAATTGAAGTTCAAGAAAATGTAAAAATTGTCAGCACACAAGTGACCATAAAAACTCAGAAAAGAGCCAAAGCATGTCACTTGATAAAAGAATTTTCTCCCCCTTTCTCAAAAGAGTAAAAGCCCTTTTGGCAAATCTCCCCTTGATAAGAACTCCCCCTGAGTTAAGCAAATTTTTCTCCCCCTTTATGTCAAAAATCTCTCCCCTTTTTGAAATTATGCCTTCTTGCGGCAGAGAACATAGCAAATCTCTCCCCCTTTGGCAATGCAAGCATCAAGGAGCATGTAAAAGATGCAAAGCTTCGAAATGAATAGAATTGCAAAGACATATAATGCAAAAATATGCCAACAGTAGCATCAATGATCATGTGCTCAGCTCAATTTAACATTCTGTGAAACAAGATGGTGGCATGTGATTTTGTCATTTGTGAGATAAAAGCATCACCACTTAATCATAACAGCTAGTCATGTGAAGGCAAGGACTGCGCAAAGCTAACCATTTCTACCCTAGACAGACAATTCTTGTTCAAAAGGAGCTTTGAAAGCAAACTTGATGAGCCATTAAATTTGTTGTTCTTTTCTTAATGCCAGGGGTTATTTGTTTGTCCACCTTATACTTTCCAATCAAGCCAAGCCTAGGCAAGAAAGCCATCTGAAGCTTAAGGCGGTGATTTTGGCATACACTACACTATCCCAGTTCAGACCAATGTGCAATGGTAAGCAGTCTAGAATAGAGTAGTGCGACAAACAAATCCTCCTGGATCTTTTCATTGAAACCAGGCAAATCATGGATTTTTGATTTTGATTTTGATGAATTAAATATTTTGATGAGTATCCATGAATAAAGAACACATTTTTCAAGTTGCATATTTTAGCATCCAAGGAACAGTGTCTTGCTGTCAAGTAGATAAAAGATAGCTAAAAGCAGTCCAGTCTAAACAAGCTAGATGCAAGATTGTGCGGTGAGCAAGTTTTGAGTTTAGAAAATAAAACATCATGCACAATCAATGTTCCAGACATATTTCATAGAGCTGAGCTGTCATGATTTCTTTTAATTAAAAGCAGGCATATAATAGCAAAAGATGTAAGTGCAATTCCACACATAATGAGCATATGCAAGACAATTAAAATCAGCTCCCCCTCACAAAATGCCGTAGGGATGACAAATACCAAGTTCCCCACGCAAGTAAGCAAATCGAGAAGCATCGAGGGATTTTGTAAAAATATCGGCAAGCTGGTGTTGGGTATCAACATATTGAAGTTCAATATCACCCTTCTCATTGTGATCTCTGAGAAAATGATACCGTACATCAATGTGTTTGGTTCTGGAGTGCTGAACCGGGTTGTTTGCAATACAAATAGCACTAGTGTTATCACAGAAAAGTGGAACACTCTTATAATCTAACCCGAAATCCCGCAAAGTGGAAACCATCCACAAAATCTGAGAGCAACAGCTAGCTGCAGCAACATATTCGGCCTCAGCCGTCGATTGTGCAACACTAGACTGTTTGCGGGAAGACCAGCAAACCAGAGACGTACCCAGAAAATGACAAGTACCAGAGGTACTCTTCCTATCAATTCTACACCCAGCAAAATCCGCATCTGAATAACCTCTAAGACATAAAGATGAAGACGATGAATACCATATGCCAAATTCAAGGGTGTGTTTGAGATACCTTAAGATGCGCTTTACCGCTTGGCGGTGCGAAGCTCGTGGTGAAGCCTGAAAACGAGCGCACAGACATACTGCGAAGTGTATGTCCGGCCTTGTGGCAGTCAAGTAGAGGAGGGAGCCGATCATGCTCCGGAACTCCTTCTGATCTACGGCTTCTCCATCTTCGTCAGGGTCCAATGCTACAGATGTAGCCATTGGAGTGGCGAGGGGCTTCGCATCGGACATGTCGAACTTCTTGAGCAGGTCCTTGGTGTACTTTGTCTGGTGGACAAAAGTACCTTGTTTGCTTTGCTTGATTTGCAAACCAAGGAAAAAGGTGAGTTCACCCATCATTGACATTTCAAACTCCCTGCTCATGGTATCTGCAAACTCGGCAACCAAAGCATGAGAAGAGCCACCAAAGATGATATCATCCACATAAATCTGTACTAGGAGGAAATCTTTGCCATGCTTGAGAGTAAACAAAGTTTTATCAACAGAGCCCATCAAATACCCTCGCTCAAGCAGAAAAGACTTAAGTCTATCATACCATGCCCGAGGGGCCTGCTTGAGTCCATAAAGAGCCTTATGAAGTTTAAGGACTTTATGTGGGTACTTGGGGTTTTCAAAACCAGGGGGTTGTTTTACATAAACATCTTCACCTATGAAGCCATTAAGAAAAGCACTTTTGACATCCATTTGATAGAGTTTGAATCCCCGGGATGTCGCAAAGGCAAGCAAAATCCTAATGGCCTCAAGGCGAGCAACAGGTGCAAAAGTTTCAGTAAAATCAATCCCTTCTAGTTGAGAAAAGCCCTGAGCTACAAGTCTAGCCTTATTTCTAACAATTGTTCCATCCTCCCCTTGTTTATTTTTGAAAATCCATTTTGTTCCAATGAAATGAACATTTGGTGGAGGATCAACTAAAGTCCAGACTTGGTTTCTTTCAAAATTCTCAAGCTCTTCATGCATGGCATTGATCCAACTAGAATCAGAAAGTGCATGACTAACATCTAAGGGCTCGAAAGAAGCAACAAAAGCAGCATTAGTGAAATGAGCGTGAGAACGTGTTACCCTTTGGTCAAGCTCACCAATGATCTGCTCGGGAGGGTGCATCCTTTGGACATGATGTGGAGCCTCGCGGCGGGATGCAGTCTCCCCCTCAACTTGTGCGTTGGTGTGGTCCAAGATGACCGATGTTGAGGTAGTCGCTTCGGGACCTTGTGCCGAAGTAGTTGAAGCGGGGTTAGCTTCGGGGGTCGATGTCGAGGGTAGTAGGGGTTCATCCTCGAATTCTCCGGGATCTTCATCTTCGAATAAGGTCTGTTCCATGTCGTGTTCATTTGCCTGTTCAAAAGCAGAACTAACAGAGGGGGTTGATTCATCAAAAGTTACATCACATGACTCGATGACAGTGTTAGTTTCCAAGTTATAAACACGATAAGAATGACCATGAGTAGTATAACCCAAAAAGATCCTGTCAGAAGATCGCGACTCAAATTTATCCAAGTTACCACGTTTTAGGATAAAGCAGCGACAGCCAAAAACTCGAAGATGAGTAACCTTGGGCTGTCTCCCAAAACGCAGCTCATACGATGTCAAGTTTAAAATTGAGCGCAAGAAGATTCGGTTTGAGATGTAGCAAGCAGTGTTCATGGCCTCAGCCCAGAATTTTCTAGGAGTCCTATGCTCATCAAGCATCGTCCTAGCCATCTCAACCAAAGTGCGGTTTTTCCTCTCAACAACACCGTTCTGTTGAGGAACCCGCGGAGCAGAGAATTGATGTTCTATGCCATGCTCCATGCAAAAGTCAACAAAGAGACTATTTTTGAACTCAGTGCCATTATCGCTTCGAATGAATTTTAATGCACCAGGGAGTTCAGTAAAAAGTCTCAAAGCCAAGCTCCGAAAGTGTGAAAACACTTCATCCTTGCTGGCAAGAAAGAAGACCCAAGAGTAGCGAGAGAAATCGTCGACAATAACAAGTACATACCACTTGCCGCCTAAAGAACTAACCCGAGAAGGACCTACAGTGTCCATATGGAGAAGTTCTCCGGGCTGTTCGGTCATCACTGTGGTGACTGGCGAATGCGAAGCGGCAATCATTTTACCATGTCGACAAGGAGCGCAAACTAAATTCTTCTCAAACTTGAGCTTGGGCAATCCTCGGATCAAACCTAGGGCGCTCAGACGAGCGAGCAACTCAAAACTCATATGCCCTAGTCTCCTATGCCACTTCCAAAGCTCAGAAGTCGAATGAGCAACAAGACAATGAGAAGAACCAGACGACTCTGAAAAAGTCAGCTCCAAAAACTCTCCCAACCCTAAAGATCTTACACACCACAACGCCATCAGAATTGAGCACTTGCGAAGTATCGCGATGAAATCGCACTTCGAAGCCCTCATCAAGCAACTGAGATACAGACAGCAAATTGTATCCCAGGTTTTCAACCAAAGCAACATCTTTGAGAGTGAAGTTCGAGTTAATTCTTACCACACCTTTACCTTTCACTCTACTCCTTCGATTGTTTCCGAAGGTGATATGTTCCCTTTGCTTGGTTGTGGTGAGGCTGGAGAACCAAGCTGCATCTCCGGTCATGTGGCGCGAACAACCGGAGTCCATTATCCACGTGCCCTCCAAGCCTCGACCTGTCGCCTACACATGATAAAAACGTCTCGATCGCTCAGTGCTGGGGTGAGTGAAATAATGGCGAGGCATCCAGCACTGAGTGACACGAGTAGTAGGCACAGTAAAAGCAGACGGTCTACGCACATGAAAATCAGAATGATGCAAAGTGCGAGGTCTACCTACATGCAAAGAACGCAAAGCATGACGAGGTCTTCTACTCTGACGAGGTACAAAGCTACTCGCCCGAGGTCTACCACCATATGGAATATGGTGAACACCTCGAGGAGCAAAACCTCTCCGAGAAGCACGAGGAGCCTCGAAAACAGGACGAGAGTGAAACTCAGACTCATGCATACCTAAAGATGGGTAATGCATGTCCTGGTAACTCATCGCCTGAGCACGTCGCTCATCCTTGATGCGACGGAAACAGAAACCAATCAAATGACCCGCCCGCTGACAATAAGAACAGTGAAACACTCTCCTGGGGGCACTCTCATGGGTCACAGGAGCAACTCTCACAGGCTCCTTGGGTTTCTTCTGTGTGGTTTTCTTGGGAGGATTTTTCTTGATAGGAGGAGTGGTTTTCTTTGGTGGATGGGTAGGTTTTTTGGCTGATGGGGTGTCCAACAGAGCTTTCTCTTTCTCTAGGGTGGTGGGAGAGGTAAAAACAGTTTTGGTCTTACTGTCTGAAGCTATCCTCTCAAAACCCAAACCTAGAGCTACCCCGGCTCTGTCAGCACACAACTTGGTTTTGGCCAAGAGCAAATCCATCCTACCCTTTCCCTCAGTGCATTTGTTCACCACAGAAAGAAGGTATTCATTTTCTGACATGAGGTTCTCAGCTCGCTCTCTAACAGTGCCTAGCTGGTCCTTAAGGGTAATGCATGTGTCACACACAGGCTGCACATCCTTAGAACTACCGGCCCTTCCAATCTAGCCTCCAAATCATGAACATGCTTATCACGTAAATTAATGCTATCGCGTAATAAAGAGCAGATCATGCAATCAATAACATCATGAGGTCTAGAATCCACCTCCAAAAGCTGCTTCTGTGCAGTCTCAAGCTCAGAAAGAGTTTGAGCATGAACAGAACGCAACTGAGCAAGCTCACTCATGACAACAGAACAGGACTCACATTCAGCATCATCAAACTTAGACTTAAGCATGGCATATTCAGTAGAAATAGTTTCTAGCCTAAGTCTAAGGTCTTTTCTTTCTCTAGCGGCTTGCACAAGTAATCTATCCTGACCAAGAACTACTTCATTCAGCTCATCTAATTTAATTAGTAGCTGGTCAGATGATAGGTTTACCTCAGATGAGTCAAGCTCATCGCCGCTGTGATCGCTGTCGGCCATGAAGCAAAGGCCGGTGAAGTCACGTCCCTTCTTGTCCTTCTTGTCCTCCTTCCTTGGGGACTCCTCCTCCTCAGAGCTCGACTCCTCAGTTGAGGAAGTGTCGATGTCGCTGAGAGCAGCAACAAAAGCTCTGGAAGCGGCCTTGGCTACTTTCTTAGCCATCTTGCCGCGCTTGCCCTTCACAAAGGGCTTCCTCTCCTTTTTGTGGTATTTAGGGCGGTCACTCTCATCTCTCTTCTTGACCTTGGGGCAATTTGCCTTAATGTGAGAGGTGTCGCCGCATTCATAGCAGCCACTAAAACCACTTCTCCTCTGATCCCGTCTCTCATGATGAAAGCGGGTGAACCTCCGGGCAATGAGAGCAAGCTCATCATCAGCTAGAGTGTCCACCTGCTCCTTTGTGACGGAGACCAGGGAGGACAAAGCAAAACCATCTGCAAGAACACAAGTGCCTGATGTGCTTGGTTCTGCAGTGGTGCCACGGCTAGTGCTAGAAACCAATGCCAATGGCTGTGGCAAAGAGCTTCTGTGCACAGCAAGAGATGCCTTGGCAATCTCTGTGGACTTCAGCTTGCTAAAGAGTTCGTCACAGGTCAATGTGTCATAGCCTGTGGACTCCTCAATGCTGGATATCTTTACTTCCCATATGCTACGGTCAAGAGCATAGAGAAGCTTGATAGCCCTATCATGATCACTGTAAGCAAGCGTCCCGTTGGATCGCAAGTTACTCACTATCGCGTCAAAGCGAGAAAACATGGCATCTACAGATTCACCAGGTGCCTGCACAAACAGCTGATACTGTTGATTGTAGGTGCTTTGGCGCCTGGCCTTGATCTGAGCAGAGCCCTCATGAAAGACAGTGAGTGTTGTCCAAATTTCCCTAGCAGTCCTAAGGTGCTGCACCCTATCAAACTCACTCCGACTCAGACCAATGAACAGTATGTTCCTTGCCTTCGAGTTGGCAATATACTTATCTTTTTCAGTTTGAGTGGTGCGGGTATCAGGGATGGAGTATTGTGAGTCCACAATCTCCCAAATTGCATTTCCTTGGCTTAACAAGTAAGCCTCCATGCGCACCTTCCAGTATGCAAAATTGTCCCATCGAACAGAGGAATTTTACTGCCTCTATCCATGTCGCCAACAGATCACAAAACCGGTTAAGGTCAACTGGTGATCTTAACCTGCTCTGATACCAATTGTTGGACCGGAAACGGCGACCAGAGGGGGGGTGAATGGGAGCTTTTAAAAATTTCGGGCTAAAAACTTAGCCTTCGGATCTGTTCTGTCTTCTGCGGAACAGGCTTCGAACACTACCTTCGAAGGTCTGGTTCGGAGGTACTTCGACAGCTCCGAACACAGGCTTCGCAGGAGCAAAAGTTCGAAGCCAAGAAGACTTCGCTCCACGAACAACCCTCGAAAATCTACTCTGCTAAGTCAGTGCAGGCTCCGCACACGAGGTGCTTCGAGCAGGCTTCGCACTTCACCCTTCGCAAGAGTGGACAGCCCTCTGAGGACTTCGACCAAGTACTTGGCGACAGCAACTGGTGCTGGGCTTCGTACGCGAAGGTCTACACGCACACAAAACGGACCACGCTAAGGGCTTCGACACAAGAAGCACTACGGGAAAAGAACAGGGCTTCGCTAGTAAGCAGCGAGGTCTTGCCTCGTGTTACACAGAGCGACAGCACACTGAAAAACACACTTCGCACAAAACACCCTTCGCCTAGACAAGCTTCGGTGCACTAAAACAAGCGAGGTATGTAATGCGAGCTCAAGCAAAAAGCACAGGAAAACAGGGCTTCGCCGCTTGAACAAGGAACACAAAATATATTGAACTCTGGATGAAAACCAGCGAGGTCTGTGTACAGGAGCTCAACAGTAAATGCTCAAAGTGTTGAATGTTACCTACCGAGCCCCCATATTTATAGCCCACGGCTTCATCCTAAGGAAGTGACTACTTTACCCCTAGGGTTTACAACAGATTTGTCTCTACAGAACTAAGGGGTACAAAAGGTAGTCCACCTTTATTTTGGAGGCTTCTCTGTCAGCTGCAGAGGGGACAGTGTCAGCCTTTTTCAGAACAGACAGTGTCAGCCTTTACAGTGTTGACTTCTGGAACCTCCCTTCGCACGCGAGGGGTGCGGGAGCTTCGGCGAGAAGCCTGCAGCCTGTTGGCCTTCGCTCCGCCGAAGAAGTCCTTCGATACAGTGACGGTTTTGAGCCGAAGCCGTCAAAGCCCTTGGGCCTTCGCACCACCACCTCCGGAGTGGATCACCACGGCTTCTCAGCTACTCCGAGCTCGAACACCGTCCATCCGTGTACCGAAGCCATGAATGGCCGAAGCACCACAAGTCATCCTCACTCCGAAACCCCACCTTCGGAGTACCACCCTTCGAAGTCCCTCCTTCGTCCAAGGCCTCCGCATGAAGCATTCCATGAGCACTCCGTCGCAGTGCCTCTCCCCGAGCACACTCCTCGACGAGCCTCACCCGGACCATGCCTTCGATGCGCCTCGACTTCTGAGACCTTCGTCGGGTAACCTTCGAGTGTCTCCCTCCGGAGCACACTTCGAACCCTTGCCTCCGCAGAGGACTTGGTCCACCAACTCCGAAGTCACTCCATCCGGAGTACCTTCGAAGTGCCTCACCTCCGAGGACTTTGTCTCGGAGCACTTTCAGCCGGAGCCACGCTCCGCACTCTCTGTCTTCACCTGGCACGTCTCGACCCGAGGACCGACCCGGACCACCTTCGCAGCCACCGTGACGAAGCTCCCCGCTCCCCTGGCATCAAGCCTCCCGCTTGACCCAGGTTCACCCGGCTCGAACCCTGTCCGTCGCCTCCGAAGTCCCTGCGCACCACCGACAAGCAGACAAGTGTATCCAGTACTCCAGAGACCTCTCCGGGTTACCAACCTTCGGTACACACTCCGGTGTACCGCCCAAAGTACCGAAGCCTACGGTACGAACCCAGTCATCGTGTACTGTCGGACCCCTCCGACGAGCACACTCCGCTGCACAGCTGCAGCAAGCAAACACCGAACACCCTTCGGTGAAAACACCTCCGAACACCCTTCGGAGGTACCACCTCCGAAGCCCCTCCGGAGGTACCCTTCGAACAGAGGGTAAATAATCCTGTCAATCACTCATCACATACACTGAAACCACCCTTGGTTTCTCAATCTCCCCCTTGATGAGTGCATTGACAACCAAATTGAAGTTCAAGAAAATGTAAAAATTGTCAGCACACAAGTGACCATAAAAACTCAGAAAAGAGCCAAAGCATGTCACTTGATAAAAGAATTTTTCTCCCCCTTTCTCAAAAGAGTAAAAGCCCTTTTGGCAAATCTCCCCTTGATAAGAACTCCCCCTGAGTTAAGCAAATTTTTCTCCCCCTTTATGTCAAAAATCTCTCCCCTTTTTGAAATTATGCCTTCTTGCGGCAGAGAACATAGCAAATCTCTCCCCCTTTGGCAATGCAAGCATCAAGGAGCATGTAAAAGATGCAAAGCTTCGAAATGAATAGAATTGCAAAGACATATAATGCAAAAATATGCCAACAGTAGCATCAATGATCATGTGCTCAGCTCAATTTAACATTCTGTGAAACAAGATGGTGGCATGTGATTTGTCATTTGTGAGATAAAAGCATCACCACTTAATCATAACAGCTAGTCATGTGAAGGCAAGGACTGCGCAAAGCTAACCATTTCTACCCTAGACAGACAATTCTTGTTCAAAAGGAGCTTTGAAAGCAAACTTGATGAGCCATTAAATTTGTTGTTCTTTTCTTAATGCCAGGGGTTATTTGTTTGTCCACCTTATACTTTCCAATCAAGCCAAGCCTAGGCAAGAAAGCCATCTGAAGCTTAAGGCGGTGATTTTGGCATACACTACACTATCCCAGTTCAGACCAATGTGCAATGGTAAGCAGTCTAGAATAGAGTAGTGCGACAAACAAATCCTCCTGGATCTTTTCATTGAAACCAGGCAAATCATGGATTTTGATTTTGATTTTGATGAATTAAATATTTTGATGAGTATCCATGAATAAAGAACACATTTTTCAAGTTGCATATTTTAGCATCCAAGGAACAGTGTCTTGCTGTCAAGTAGATAAAAGATAGCTAAAAGCAGTCCAGTCTAAACAAGCTAGATGCAAGATTGTGCGGTGAGCAAGTTTTGAGTTTAGAAAATAAAACATCATGCACAATCAATGTTCCAGACATATTTCATAGAGCTGAGCTGTCATGATTTCTTTTAATTAAAAGCAGGCATATAATAGCAAAAGATGTAAGTGCAATTCCACACATAATGAGCATATGCAAGACAATTAAAATCAGCTCCCCCTCACAAAATGCCGTAGGGATGACAAATACCAAGTTCCCCACGCAAGTAAGCAAATCGAGAAGCATCGAGGGATTTTGTAAAAATATCGGCAAGCTGGTGTTGGGTATCAACATATTGAAGTTCAATATCACCCTTCTCATTGTGATCTCTGAGAAAATGATACCGTACATCAATGTGTTTGGTTCTGGAGTGCTGAACCGGGTTGTTTGCAATACAAATAGCACTAGTGTTATCACAGAAAAGTGGAACACTCTTATAATCTAACCCGAAATCCCGCAAAGTGGAAACCATCCACAAAATCTGAGAGCAACAGCTAGCTGCAGCAACATATTCGGCCTCAGCCGTCGATTGTGCAACACTAGACTGTTTGCGGGAAGACCAGCAAACCAGAGACGTACCCAGAAAATGACAAGTACCAGAGGTACTCTTCCTATCAATTCTACACCCAGCAAAATCCGCATCTGAATAACCTCTAAGACATAAAGATGAAGACGATGAATACCATATGCCAAATTCAAGGGTGTGTTTGAGATACCTTAAGATGCGCTTTAACCGCTTGGCGGTGCGAAGCTCGTGGTGAAGCCTGAAAACGAGCGCACAGACATACTGCGAAGTGTATGTCCGGCCTTGTGGCAGTCAAGTAGAGGAGGGAGCCGATCATGCTCCGGAACTCCTTCTGATCTACGGCTTCTCCATCTTCGTCAGGGTCCAATGCTACAGATGTAGCCATTGGAGTGGCGAGGGGCTTCGCATCGGACATGTCGAACTTCTTGAGCAGGTCCTTGGTGTACTTTGTCTGGTGGACAAAAGTACCTTGTTTGCTTTGCTTGATTTGCAAACCAAGGAAAAAGGTGAGTTCACCCATCATTGACATTTCAAACTCCCTGCTCATGGTATCTGCAAACTCGGCAACCAAAGCATGAGAAGAGCCACCAAAGATGATATCATCCACATAAATCTGTACTAGGAGGAAATCTTTGCCATGCTTGAGAGTAAACAAAGTTTTATCAACAGAGCCCATCAAATACCCTCGCTCAAGCAGAAAAGACTTAAGTCTATCATACCATGCCCGAGGGGCCTGCTTGAGTCCATAAAGAGCCTTATGAAGTTTAAGGACTTTATGTGGGTACTTGGGGTTTTCAAAACCAGGGGGTTGTTTTACATAAACATCTTCACCTATGAAGCCATTAAGAAAAGCACTTTTGACATCCATTTGATAGAGTTTGAATCCCCGGGATGTCGCAAAGGCAAGCAAAATCCTAATGGCCTCAAGGCGAGCAACAGGTGCAAAAGTTTCAGTAAAATCAATCCCTTCTAGTTGAGAAAAGCCCTGAGCTACAAGTCTAGCCTTATTTCTAACAATTGTTCCATCCTCCCCTTGTTTATTTTTGAAAATCCATTTTGTTCCAATGAAATGAACATTTGGTGGAGGATCAACTAAAGTCCAGACTTGGTTTCTTTCAAAATTCTCAAGCTCTTCATGCATGGCATTGATCCAACTAGAATCAGAAAGTGCATGACTAACATCTAAGGGCTCGAAAGAAGCAACAAAAGCAGCATTAGTGAAATGAGCGTGAGAACGTGTTACCCTTTGGTCAAGCTCACCAATGATCTGCTCGGGAGGGTGCATCCTTTGGACATGATGTGGAGCCTCGCGGCGGGATGCAGTCTCCCCCTCAACTTGTGCGTTGGTGTGGTCCAAGATGACCGATGTTGAGGTAGTCGCTTCGGGACCTTGTGCCGAAGTAGTTGAAGCGGGGTTAGCTTCGGGGGTCGATGTCGAGGGTAGTAGGGGTTCATCCTCGAATTCTCCGGGATCTTCATCTTCGAATAAGGTCTGTTCCATGTCGTGTTCATTTGCCTGTTCAAAAGCAGAACTAACAGAGGGGGTTGATTCATCAAAAGTTACATCACATGACTCGATGACAGTGTTAGTTTCCAAGTTATAAACACGATAAGAATGACCATGAGTAGTATAACCCAAAAAGATCCTGTCAGAAGATCGCGACTCAAATTTATCCAAGTTACCACGTTTTAGGATAAAGCAGCGACAGCCAAAAACTCGAAGATGAGTAACCTTGGGCTGTCTCCCAAAACGCAGCTCATACGATGTCAAGTTTAAAATTGAGCGCAAGAAGATTCGGTTTGAGATGTAGCAAGCAGTGTTCATGGCCTCAGCCCAGAATTTTCTAGGAGTCCTATGCTCATCAAGCATCGTCCTAGCCATCTCAACCAAAGTGCGGTTTTTCCTCTCAACAACACCGTTCTGTTGAGGAACCCGCGGAGCAGAGAATTGATGTTCTATGCCATGCTCCATGCAAAAGTCAACAAAGAGACTATTTTTGAACTCAGTGCCATTATCGCTTCGAATGAATTTTAATGCACCAGGGAGTTCAGTAAAAAGTCTCAAAGCCAAGCTCCGAAAGTGTGAAAACACTTCATCCTTGCTGGCAAGAAAGAAGACCCAAGAGTAGCGAGAGAAATCGTCGACAATAACAAGTACATACCACTTGCCGCCTAAAGAACTAACCCGAGAAGGACCTACAGTGTCCATATGGAGAAGTTCTCCGGGCTGTTCGGTCATCACTGTGGTGACTGGCGAATGCGAAGCGGCAATCATTTTACCATGTCGACAAGGAGCGCAAACTAAATTCTTCTCAAACTTGAGCTTGGGCAATCCTCGGATCAAACCTAGGGCGCTCAGACGAGCGAGCAACTCAAAACTCATATGCCCTAGTCTCCTATGCCACTTCCAAAGCTCAGAAGTCGAATGAGCAACAAGACAATGAGAAGAACCAGACGACTCTGAAAAGTCAGCTCCAAAAACTCTCCCAACCCTAAAGATCTTACACACCACAACGCCATCAGAATTGAGCACTTGCGAAGTATCACGATGAAATCGCACTTCGAAGCCCTCATCAAGCAACTGAGATACAGACAGCAAATTGTATCCCAGGTTTTCAACCAAAGCAACATCTTTGAGAGTGAAGTTCGCGTTAATTCTTACCACACCTTTACCTTTCACTCTACTCCTTCGATTGTTTCCGAAGGTGATATGTTCCCTTTGCTTGGTTGTGGTGAGGCTGGAGAACCAAGCTGCATCTCCGGTCATGTGGCGCGAACAACCGGAGTCCATTATCCACGTGCCCTCCAAGCCTCGACCTGTCGCCTACACATGATAAAAACGTCTCGATCGCTCAGTGCTGGGGTGAGTGAAATAATGGCGAGGCATCCAGCACTGAGTGACACGAGTAGTAGGCACAGTAAAAGCAGACGGTCTACGCACATGAAAATCAGAATGATGCAAAGTGCGAGGTCTACCTACATGCAAAGAACGCAAAGCATGACGAGGTCTCCTACTCTGACGAGGTACAAAGCTACTCGCCCGAGGTCTACCACCATATGGAATATGGTGAACACCTCGAGGAGCAAAACCTCTCCGAGAAGCACGAGGAGCCTCGAAAACAGGACGAGAGTGAAACTCAGACTCATGCATACCTAAAGATGGGTAATGCATGTCCTGGTAACTCATCGCCTGAGCACGTCGCTCATCCTTGATGCGACGGAAACAGAAACCAATCAAATGACCCGCCCGCTGACAATAAGAACAGTGAAACACTCTCCTGGGGGCACTCTCATGGGTCACAGGAGCAACTCTCACAGGCTCCTTGGGTTTCTTCTGTGTGGTTTTCTTGGGAGGATTTTTCTTGATAGGAGGAGTGGTTTTCTTTGGTGGATGGGTAGGTTTTTTTGGCTGATGGGGTGTCCAACAGAGCTTTCTCTTTCTCTAGGGTGGTGGGAGAGGTAAAAACAGTTTTGGTCTTACTGTCTGAAGCTATCCTCTCAAAACCCAAACCTAGAGCTACCCCGGCTCTGTCAGCACACAACTTGGTTTTGGCCAAGAGCAAATCCATCCTACCCTTTCCCTCAGTGCATTTGTTCACCACAGAAAGAAGGTATTCATTTTCTGACATGAGGTTCTCAGCTCGCTCTCTAACAGTGCCTAGCTGGTCCTTAAGGGTAATGCATGTGTCACACACAGGCTGCACATCCTTAGAACTACCGGCCCTTTCCAATCTAGCCTCCAAATCATGAACATGCTTATCACGTAAATTAATGCTATCGCGTAATAAAGAGCAGATCATGCAATCAATAACATCATGAGGTCTAGAATCCACCTCCAAAAGCTGCTTCTGTGCAGTCTCAAGCTCAGAAAGAGTTTGAGCATGAACAGAACGCAACTGAGCAAGCTCACTCATGACAACAGAACAGGACTCACATTCAGCATCATCAAACTTAGACTTAAGCATGGCATATTCAGTAGAAATAGTTTCTAGCCTAAGTCTAAGGTCTTTTCTTTCTCTAGCGGCTTGCACAAGTAATCTATCCTGACCAAGAACTACTTCATTCAGCTCATCTAATTTAATTAGTAGCTGGTCAGATGATAGGTTTACCTCAGATGAGTCAAGCTCATCGCCGCTGTGATCGCTGTCGGCCATGAAGCAAAGGCCGGTGAAGTCACGTCCCTTCTTGTCCTTCTTGTCCTCCTTCCTTGGGGACTCCTCCTCCTCAGAGCTCGACTCCTCAGTTGAGGAAGTGTCGATGTCGCTGAGAGCAGCAACAAAAGCTCTGGAAGCGGCCTTGGCTACTTTCTTAGCCATCTTGCCGCGCTTGCCCTTCACAAAGGGCTTCCTCTCCTTTTTGTGGTATTTAGGGCGGTCACTCTCATCTCTCTTCTTGACCTTGGGGCAATTTGCCTTAATGTGAGAGGTGTCGCCGCATTCATAGCAGCCACTAAAACCACTTCTCCTCTGATCCCGTCTCTCATGATGAAAGCGGGTGAACCTCCGGGCAATGAGAGCAAGCTCATCATCAGCTAGAGTGTCCACCTGCTCCTTTGTGACGGAGACCAGGGAGGACAAAGCAAAACCATCTGCAAGAACACAAGTGCCTGATGTGCTTGGTTCTGCAGTGGTGCCACGGCTAGTGCTAGAAACCAATGCCAATGGCTGTGGCAAAGAGCTTCTGTGCACAGCAAGAGATGCCTTGGCAATCTCTGTGGACTTCAGCTTGCTAAAGAGTTCGTCACAGGTCAATGTGTCATAGCCTGTGGACTCCTCAATGCTGGATATCTTTACTTCCCATATGCTACGGTCAAGAGCATAGAGAAGCTTGATAGCCCTATCATGATCACTGTAAGCAAGCGTCCCGTTGGATCGCAAGTTACTCACTATCGCGTCAAAGCGAGAAAACATGGCATCTACAGATTCACCAGGTGCCTGCACAAACAGCTGATACTGTTGATTGTAGGTGCTTTGGCGCCTGGCCTTGATCTGAGCAGAGCCCTCATGAAAGACAGTGAGTGTTGTCCAAATTTCCCTAGCAGTCCTAAGGTGCTGCACCCTATCAAACTCACTCCGACTCAGACCAATGAACAGTATGTTCCTTGCCTTCGAGTTGGCAATATACTTATCTTTTTCAGTTTGAGTGGTGCGGGTATCAGGGATGGAGTATTGTGAGTCCACAATCTCCCAAATTGCATTTCCTTGGCTTAACAAGTAAGCCTCCATGCGCACCTTCCAGTATGCAAAATTTGTCCCATCGAACAGAGGAATTTTACTGCCTCTATCCATGTCGCCAACAGATCACAAAACCGGTTAAGGTCAACTGGTGATCTTAACCTGGCTCTGATACCAATTGTTGGACCGGAAACGGCGACCAGAGGGGGGGTGAATGGGAGCTTTTAAAAATTTCGGGCTAAAAACTTAGCCTTCGGATCTGTTCTGTCTTCTGCGGAACAGGCTTCGAACACTACCTTCGAAGGTCTGGTTCGGAGGTACTTCGACAGCTCCGAACACAGGCTTCGCAGGAGCAAAAGTTCGAAGCCAAGAAGACTTCGCTCCACGAACAACCCTCGAAAATCTACTCTGCTAAGTCAGTGCAGGCTCCGCACACGAGGTGCTTCGAGCAGGCTTCGCACTTCACCCTTCGCAAGAGTGGACAGCCCTCTGAGGACTTCGACCAAGTACTTGGCGACAGCAACTGGTGCTGGGCTTCGTACGCGAAGGTCTACACGCACACAAAACGGACCACGCTAAGGGCTTCGACACAAGAAGCACTACGGGAAAAGAACAGGGCTTCGCTAGTAAGCAGCGAGGTCTTGCCTCGTGTTACACAGAGCGACAGCACACTGAAAAACACACTTCGCACAAAACACCCTTCGCCTAGACAAGCTTCGGTGCACTAAAAACAAGCGAGGTATGTAATGCGAGCTCAAGCAAAAAGCACAGGAAAACAGGGCTTCGCCGCTTGAACAAGGAACACAAAATATATTGAACTCTGGATGAAAACCAGCGAGGTCTGTGTACAGGAGCTCAACAGTAAATGCTCAAAGTGTTGAATGTTACCTACCGAGCCCCCATATTTATAGCCCACGGCTTCATCCTAAGGAAGTGACTACTTTACCCCTAGGGTTTACAACAGATTTGTCTCTACAGAACTAAGGGGTACAAAAGGTAGTCCACCTTTATTTTGGAGGCTTCTCTGTCAGCTGCAGAGGGGACAGTGTCAGCCTTTTTCAGAACAGACAGTGTCAGCCTTTACAGTGTTGACTTCTGGAACCTCCCTTCGCACGCGAGGGGTGCGGGAGCTTCGGCGAGAAGCCTGCAGCCTGTTGGCCTTTGCTCCGCCGAAGAAGTCCTTCGATACAGTGACGGTTTTGAGCCGAAGCCGTCAAAGCCCTTGGGCCTTCGCACCACCACCTCCGGAGTGGATCACCACGGCTTCTCAGCTACTCCGAGCTCGAACACCGTCCGTCCGTGTACCGAAGCCATGAATGGCCGAAGCACCACAAGTCATCCTCACTCCGAAACCCCACCTTCGGAGTACCACCCTTCGAAGTCCCTCCTTCGTCCAAGGCCTCCGCATGAAGCATTCCATGAGCACTCCGTCGCAGTGCCTCTCCCCGAGCACACTCCTCGACGAGCCTCACCCGGACCATGCCTTCGATGCGCCTCGACTTCTGAGACCTTCGTCGGGTAACCTTCGAGTGTCTCCCTCCGGAGCACACTTCGAACCCTTGCCTCCGCAGAGGACTTGGTCCACCAACTCCGAAGTCACTCCATCCGGAGTACCTTCGAAGTGCCTCACCTCCGAGGACTTTGTCTCGGAGCACTTTCAGCCGGAGCCACGCTCCGCACTCTCTGTCTTCACCTGGCACGTCTCGACCCGAGGACCGACCCGGACCACCTTCGCAGCCACCGTGACGAAGCTCCCCGCTCCCCTGGCATCAAGCCTCCCGCTTGACCCAGGTTCACCCGGCTCGAACCCTGTCCGTCGCCTCCGAAGTCCCTGCGCACCACCGACAAGCAGACAAGTGTATCCAGTACTCCAGAGACCTCTCCGGGTTACCAACCTTCGGTACACACTCCGGTGTACCGCCCAAAGTACCGAAGCCTACGGTACGAACCCAGTCATCGTGTACTGTCGGACCCCTCCGACGAGCACACTCCGCTGCACAGCTGCAGCAAGCAAACACCGAACACCCTTCGGTGAAAACACCTCCGAACACCCTTCGGAGGTACCACCTCCGAAGCCCCTCCGGAGGTACCCTTCGAACAGAGGGTAAATAATCCTGTCAATCACTCATCACATACACTGAAACCACCCTTGGTTTCTCAAACTCTTATACCAAAATTTCTCCCCCTTGTTGACAAGTGAACTCATCAAGCACTCTAAAGCGACACTGACTCCCCCTGAAATGCAACTCCCCCTCAAAATATGCAATGAATGCAACGGAGATGCAGGTGGAGTGAAGAAAGCATGCTTCTCAGATATGATTGACTGCAATTACAACATCTAACAAGTATAGCAAAAGATATACTGTCGAAGTCACATGGCATGATCAGTACAACAGATGATATCCAAAGAAAGTCATTTAGCATGCATTTTTCAGTTTTTGCAAACAAGGGCATCACCACATTTTCCAGTTAACAAGCAAAGTAAAACATGAGATGCAGAAGCTAACTGATATCTACCAAGATAAGCTTTGTCCGAAACAAAGTGCTTCAGCGAACTTGTTGTCTTTTTAATTTTCAGGCTTTTTCATTTTCTTTTTCATTTTTGCCAAGGGTTATTTGCAAGTCAAACCTTATGCTAACCGACTAAGTCAAGCCTAGGCCAGAACTAGACCATCAGAATCTTAAGACATTGGTCTTGGCATACACTACTGTTACGAGCATGCGGTTGTGGATACGCCCGCTCGTAAGCACGGGTCCCCGGTCGATGACCGGGTCGCAGACCGCTCGACGAAGAACTCGCCGGAGCAGCGTGCGCCTGAGATTGGCTGTTAATCGGAGCCACCGCCTGTTCTTTGGTTTGATTTGGCAAAAAGCATCCTCCCTTCTTTCCCTCTCCATTCCTTTATTCTCTCTTCCTGATTACATGCACATGCAGATCTTAATTATTCCAGATCCTAATTATTCCCCTTTCCTAACTATCATCCACCCCCTTCCATCTAAGCCACTGCCTTACCATGCACAGATGGTGGACCATGGCGCCTAATAAATACTCTATCCATGCCAGCCATAACATCACTCCCCCCTGGAAATGAAGCTTGTCCTCAAGCTTACAATCAGGGAATGAACGCCTAAGAGCCATTGCATCCATCCAGGTTGCATCCTCCTCTGACTCGCCTGTCCAGTGCACCAAGAATTGACGATGACCTTCCACGAAACGTTGTGCCAACAACCGATATGGTTCGGGTTGGCCAGGGGCAGCAGCTGGTAGCAACTCACTGGGTATGTCAGCCACATGTGTTGGAGGAGTACCCTTAAATCGCTTCAGCAGTGAAACATGGAAAACATCATGAATCCTAGACGCTGCAGGCAGCTGTAATCTGTACGCCACTTCACCGATACGCTTCAGCACCTGAAAGGGCCCATAGAACCGTGGAGATAGCTTGGACCATGGCGATGACTCGCGAGCAGACCGCTGCCGATGGCGCTGCAGTTTGAGCCACACCCACGAGCCCACCTCGAACACCTCTTCTCTGTGCTTAGTATCATAGTATTGCTTCATTCTATTTTGTGCCTGTAGTAGCTGGGCTCTCGCTTGCTGTAGGAGAACATCCCAGTCAACAAGCGCACAATCCACTGAGTCAATACATGTCGACCCCTGCTGATATGGCAGCAATGGGGGTGGTGAACGCCCATAAACCAACTCAAATGGCGTCAGACGATGGGCAGAATGAAAGGAGGTGTTATAACAATATTCTGCCCATGGAACCCATTGTGCCCATGTTGAGGGGTTAGAGGCTGCCATACACCGTAAGTACATCTCAATGGTCCTGTTGACAACCTCGGTCTGTCCATCCGTTTGTGGATGATAGGCTGTGGACAGCAATAAAGTCGTCCCACTCCTCTTGAACAGCCCTTGCCAAAAAGCACTAAGAAACACCGGATCTCTATCCGACACAATGGACTCCGGTATACCATGCAGCCGCACAACCTGATCAAAGAATAATTTGGCCACTGAAGATGTTGTTGCCGGCCTGGTGAGGGGAAGGAAGTGTGCATATTTGGATAGCCTATCAACCACCACTAGCATATTTGGCAAATCTGTGATGAAATCCATGGAAATGTCCGCCCACACTTGGTGGGGAATAGCCAGGGGTTGCAGTAGGCCGGCAGGGGCTTGAGTGCTTGCTTTATGCTGCTGGCATATGGAACATTTCGCCACATACTCCCGTACGGTCTCCTTTTGATGATCCCACCAATACATGGCACGAAGCCGATGAAGAATTTTCTGGCTACCTTCGTGTGTCAAATCATGAACTGCTGCTATCATTGGCTCGATCAATGGAGAAGTTCTAGGAACCCACAATTTTCCACCACGGTACACCAACTTGTCCCGCACCTCCCACTGTGGCCTGGTTGATTCTGGAGCAGCACTGCTCCCATCCACTTGGTCCAGCAAATGTGCAACCTTCTGCTGAACTTCTGGGTCATTCCTCAGCATCTCCAACCACTTCTCACGGGTTGTATCTTGCACGATAGACACCGCAACACACTTCCCTAGCTCCTCGGGTGTCCTGGATAGCGCATCGGCTGCCTGATTGTGCTTGCCTGGTTTATACTCCACACAAAAATCAAAGCCCATCAATTTACTCAACCAGTGTTGTTGTGGGGGCGTGATTAATGCCTGTTCCAACAGGAATTTAAGGCTTCCATGATCTGTCCTAACAGTAAATCGATGCCCCCATAAGTATGGTCGCCAATGTCGCACTGCCTTGGACAAGCCGATCAGCTCCCGCTCGTAGGCTGCAAGCTTGCGATGGCGGTCAGCTAGCTTCCTGCTGAAATATGCAATTGGATGTCCATTTTGTTGCAATACAGCACCAATTCCAGTTCCGGATGCATCACACTCTACCTCAAACGGCAGTGAGAAGTCTGGCATTTGGAGCACAGGAGCCGATGTGAGAGCGTGCTTCAATTTTTTAAAGGCCTCCTCAGTTGCTTGGTTCCACCAAAATCCATTCTTTTTCAGCAAGGCGGTTAGGGGGTCAGCGATACTTGCATAATCTTTTATGAACCTTCTATAATATCCAGCCAAGCCCAAAAATCCCCTCAACTCTGTCACTGTAGATGGCTGAGGCCACTCCTCCACTGCCTTGAGCTTCTCAGGGTCAGCTTCTACTCCCAGCCTTGAAATGATGTGACCCAAATACCCAATCTTTTCTTGTGCAAAGGCACACTTTGACCTCTTCAAATACAAATGATGCTCTCTCAGCCTCTCCAAAACTGCCTGGAGATGCACTATATGCTCCTTGATCGTCCTACTATAAATTAATATATCATCAAAAAAGACCAACACAAATTTACGCAGAAAATCCTGGAGCACCTCATTCATTAAGGATTGGAAGGTAGATGGCGCATTGGACAGTCCGAATGGCATTACTAGGAACTCATAGTGGCCATGATGTGTCTGGAATGCGGTCTTCATAATATCCTTCTCCTTCATACGGACTTGATGGTAGCCGGACCTCAGATCCAATTTAGTAAAATAGCGGGCACCGCCCAACTCATCCAAGAGCTCTTCTATGACTGGGATAGGAAATTTATCCTTGATTGTCTTCTCATTCAGCCGACGGTAGTCCACACAAAACCTCCATGTCCCATCAGCCTTCTTTACCAACAGTACAGGTGACGAGAAGGGAGAACGACTTGGCCTTATAATACCCTGTTGCAGCATCTGCTCACATTGTTTCTCTATCTCATCCTTCTGCCTGTAGGGGTACCTGTATGGTCGTACCGCTACTGGGTTGGTTCCTGCCTCCAGGGGAATCCTGTGGTCGCATGCACGAGAGGGAGGCAGCCCCTGTGGCTCAGCGAACACATCAGTATACGAGTCCAGGAGTGTCTCAACCCTCTTCCCTTCCTCCAAACTAGCATGCATGAATCTGGTCCCTCCTTTATTCCTTAGCCCCTGCAGCTTCACTTCCTTGCCATTATCCACAAACTCCATGGTTAGGTCTCCAAAATCCCATTGCACTCTGCCCAAGGTCTTCAACCATTGAACTCCCAAAATCAGGTCAAAGGAATCAATTGGTAGGACTGAAAAAAGAGCTACAAACTGCTTGTTCTGGATGGTGAACCTGGCCTCTAGGCTACCGAGACAAGGTAGTTGCCTCCCGTCTGCCACCTTGACTCGCTGATTTTTCTGCACCTCTGCTCGCACCTTCCCTTCCTTCTCCAACTGTCGAGCAGCATAGGCACTAATGAAATTGTGCGTGCTCCCGCTGTCAATCAGACCTAACCACTTCCTTCCCTCCATTTCAATCTCCACTTGCATGGTATCCCCTTGTTTTGGTCCTAACGCAGCCATCATGGACAACGCCGCCTCCACTGCAACTTCCGGCTCTAACTCCTCTTCACCCTCTACTTCTTCATCTTCCACTTCCAAGTGGAACAACCGCTTGCACTTGTGACCACGAGTGTATACCTCATCACAGTTATAACAAAGCCCCTTCGCCCTTCTTTCGGCCAACTGATCAGCTGACAGCCGCAGCCGATGTGGTGCTGATCCAGCAGTACTTTGCACGCTGGAAGCTGGCATAGCTCGTCCAGCCATTGCACTTGCACTCCCTCCTCCTGAAGTTGTCCCTTTTCCGGCCATGAATGATCCGCTCTGGCTCCTATTGGTAACCGGCACTATGCTTGTTGTTACTGCTCCCCCTTCTGGGCCTGCCATCAATGGCCCACTCATCGATGCATTCCACACCCGTGGCGCGCTACCCTTCCCGCGCCCTGCATGTGTCCAGCTCTGGACAGCCTCGGTTATCCACGCCTCCTTCCTGACTTCAGCTGCTCTCGCAGCCCCGACGGCCTCGGCCAAATCATGTGGACGCTCCCTACGAACATCTGCCCCCAACGCCCTGGACAACCCTGCCACAAAGGTTTCAATCTGATCTGCCCTCCGCATCCTAGGAACTCTGGCCAGCAGCCTCTGAAATTCACGAGCGTATTCATCCACACTTCGATTGTCCTGCTTGAGATTTACCAAATCACCTAGTGGTCCAGCACCTAAATGCCGAGTAAACCGCTGGATGAAAGCCCCATGGAAGTCCTCCCACGCTATCCAAGGCTCCTCTAGTTGCCAATTATCCAACACTTCTTGTGCTTCCCCTGCAAGATGCAGTCCAGCAATCTCCACCCAGTCCTCTTCTTGCACCTTATGAACACGGAAGTAGCGCTCACAGCGGCGAAGCCAACTCAGGGGGTCGCCTTGTCCATCATACTCTGGTAGATCAAACCGTGGAAGACGGGGTTTCCAGCGGCGATCCTCCTCCTCTTCATTGCGGCCTTGTCCCCCATACCGAGCAGGAGGGCGGCCACCACGAGGTCTGCCTCCCACATGGTTCCTCCCTTCCCCATTCTTCTGCTGCGCCTCTGCTTCTTCCCTGCCATGTGCTGCACTGGTATTGGTTTCCCTAGGATCAGCAGCAACCAATTTCTCCCCATCCTGCGTTGAGTTCTTGCCCTTCCATAGCCTCATCATTTCTCCAAACATCTCCTTCAACTCCTTGATCTCTGTCTTTATCCCTGTCATCTCCTCCTCAAGACTGGCTACTCTCCCTTCCATTTGGTTCGCAATTCCTCTCTGTCTCCTTGGAACGCCAGGCTCTGATACCAAAATGTTACGAGCATGCGGTTGTGGATACGCCCGCTCGTAAGCACGGGTCCCCGGTCGATGACCGGGTCGCAGACCGCTCGACGAAGAACTCGCCGGAGCAGCGTGCGCCTGAGATTGGCTGTTAATCGGAGCCACCGCCTGTTCTTTGGTTTGATTTGGCAAAAAGCATCCTCCCTTCTTTCCCTCTCCATTCCTTTATTCTCTCTTCCTGATTACATGCACATGCAGATCTTAATTATTCCAGATCCTAATTATTCCCCTTTCCTAACTATCATCCACCCCCTTCCATCTAAGCCACTGCCTTACCATGCACAGATGGTGGACCATGGCGCCTAATAAATACTCTATCCATGCCAGCCATAACAACTACACTGTCCTAGTTCATACCAAAGTGCTATGGTAAGCAGTCCAGAACAATGCAATGCGACAAGGCAAACCCACTTGGATCTTTTGAACTTAAGCATAAAAAGGCATGGAATTTTCATTCATTTTTGATTTTTATCATTTTTATAGCACATTTTCCATGTTAAAGCATAAAGATGTCCAAGTTGCATATCTGCATCTATGTGATGAACTAGCTACAAGGCATGTAACAGATAGCAAAAGCACTCAGCCTACACATGCTAGTTACCAGAAGCAATGGTGATTAAGAAGTTTAAAGCATAAAAGCCATGCAGATGACAAATATCAGACATATCAAGTGAACTGAACCAAAGCATGATCATTGACAAGTATTCAAAAGCATGTACCAGCTAGAATAAGTAAAGCAGTTCAATCATATAACAGAAGCAAGCTTAAAAGTGTGATATGTGAATATGTATGATATGAACACACACAAAAAGACTCAAGAAAAGAGTAAAGAACAAAGAAAACTGACGCAAAATATCCTAGAAAGGATACACACCACACCCAAATCCCCTCGTAAACGCTCAAAAGTAGACTGATCTAGGGGTTTGGTGAAAATGTCTGTTGGGGGAAAATATCTCATCTTCGGGGTTATTGCCACAGCAGCATGAAGACAGCCAACCAGTTCGAAGATTGTCTGAAAGCCATCTTCGAAGGTGCTTGGAACCTGGTTCGAAGATCGAAGGCAGGTATTGGTTCGAAGTATGTCTTCGAACCAAAGCCTTTCAGGATCTTTTCTGCCAGCTAAGATGGAAGACTTATCTTCTATCCTATTAGATTAGTCTTTTACCATTTTAGCCCTATTAAGGAAACCGAATAGTTTCCTTAATGTCGGTTGTAATAAAGGGGTAAATAGGTCTTTTCCTTAATGTTCAGGCCTATAAATACCCCCCATTTCATCCTGTAAGAGGGACCGATTACAAGTGATTCAATACACACTTTCGAACTATTCTAAGTTATTATCCTTTCGGAGGCTTAGAATAGTTTGCTTCGCAAACACTTCGTTTGTTAGTTTCTTTTCTACAGAAACCTGTTAGCGTAATCTTTTACGCCAACAGTTGGCGCCGTCCGTGGGGAACTTAGTCCAAAAAACTTCGTTCTCTACCAACTTCTTGCATCATGCCTCCTAAGCGGAGCGCACCTCGCAATCCCACTCGGAGGTCCTCTCGGATCTCCGGAGAGATACCCTTCGACACAGTCGAAGTCGGAGGGTCTTCGACTATCCCTCCACCTCAAACTCCGCAAGGGGCTTCTATCCCTCGAGGATACGAAACCTCTCCACCAACCCCTTCCATACTCCGACCGCCCGGAGCCACTCTGCCACCCTCCATTCCGATTCGAACTGACCATACCAGTTCTCAAGACCCGGAAGGTCCTTCCGGAGGAGATGAAGATAGCCTTGGAGACATGGCCACTCAAATGGCCAATCTTCAAGCCGAGGTAGCGAGGTGGCGACAAGAGGCTGCGAACAGGCTTCGTCCTCAAGCCACCCCAGCTATCCCCGAAGTGCATGAAGACGACGATCTTGATTATCCCGAAGCCCCGGAGAACGCCTCTTACGACAGTGAATCTCCGTTGCATCCCGAGCTTCAGAAGGTTCGCTTCGATCCAAAGTTCAAAGCTTCGAAGCTTTGCAAGTATACCGGAGACGAAGATCCCAGTGAGTTTGCGCATTCTTATGCCCTAGCAATTGAGGCTAGTGGCGGAGACAGAGAAACTATGGCAAAGTGCTTCCCGTTGGCTCTTCAAGGAGTGGCGTTGAGATGGTTCTGGTCTTTAAAGCCAGGATCAATTGCTTCGTGGTCACAGTTGAAGAGGAAGTTTATAAGTAACTTTCAGGGCACCTTCGTGCCCCCCATGTCTACAGGAAGCCTTTTCCAAGTGAAACAGCTCCCCGGAGAAACATTGAGGCAGTACTTCAAGCGCTTCGCTCACACGAAGTCGCAAATTCGGGGGCTGTCCACATCTTCGGTGGTTGATGCGGCTCGGGAAGGCGTCAGTCATAAAGGCCTTCTAGATAAACTGCATCGGAAAAGCATCACCACAGTATCACAGCTGATGTCGTACTTCGAGGAATACTCGAAGTCGGAAGAAGGTTGGCTTCGGAGGACTACTGCTACTTCGACAGTGTTGACAGAAGTTAAAGCAGAGGTGAAGACTTCGGCTCCGCCACAGGAGCCAGTCTCCGAAGTGCAACATGATAGAAGAAGAGGGCAAAAGCACCCTCGCTCTGAAGTCTTAAACATTGCACCCCCGCAGAAGTTTGCACCAAGAGCTCCACAGCCTGCGGGGAACAAGTCCAGCGGTTGGAGGCCACCAGGGAAAACGGTCGGCAAGGGCCAGACCCTTTTTTGCTGTATTCATGGAGAGAATCGAAGCCATGCAACTGACACCTGCAAGGCTATTCTTACCCTTCGGGGAGAATACTTGGAGAGAACTTCGGGTCGAGGTAGTACCGACCGAAGTCCAGCAGCAGCAGGGCGTTCGGAGCCGGTCCAGGCTGTGGCGCGGATAGAAAATTTTGATGCTGCAAGGCATCCTCCGGTGGCCAATGTTATGCCACCTCCGAAGCAAGAAGAAGGGCAAGATAGAGGGAAGAGAGTAGTTCTCCCTATCTCCGGAGGAGGTACCCTCGGAAGCATGTCCAAGAGACAGCGAAGAGAGTACGTTCGAGAAGTAGGCCACATTGGGACTTCGTCATCTGCAGCTGCAATGCCGGAGTGGTCTCATGTTCCAATATCTTTCTCTGCGGAGGATGCAGCTGGTATCAAGTTCCCGCATGCAGATCCATTGGTTATTACTGCTGATATTGCAGGAACAGAAGTCCGAAGGGTGCTAATTGACGGAGGTAGCTCGGCAGATATCATATTTGTGCAAGCCTTCGATCAGTTATGCACTTCCCGGAAGCATCTCCTCCCAGCGGCTCGTCCTCTGCAAGGCTTCGCAGGACCTCCGCTAGATGCACTTGGCCAGATAGGCCTGGAAGTAACCTTCGGAGAAGGTTTATTAGCCCGAACTGAAGAAGTTATCTTTGATGTGGTGGATGCCCCGTATGCTTATAATGTCATCTTCGGACGAGGCATGTTGAATCAGTTTGGAGCAGTGGCGCATCACAACTACTTGTGCATGAAGATGCCCACACAGTCAGGAGTTCTGACAATCTTCGGAGATCAAGCCATGGCTCGGAGGGCAGAATATGGTCACGGTCCTCTTGATCCAAGGCAAGTAAACAGTGTCCAAGATAATGGAGAAATTTTTTCAGCCTCTTCCGAAGCTTCGAAGAAGTCATTTCCAAGACCAAGTCCCGAAGGAGAGATTGCAACGAAGGTCATTGTCAAAGATGGTAAAGAATACACTTTTCAATTTGGTAAAGATTTACCTCCCGAAGTTGCAGCTTCCTTGGAAAAGGTCGTAGAAGAAAATTTGGATGTCTTCGCTTGGTCTGACGAAGATATCACCGGAGTCGATCGGGATATTATTGAGCACAGTTTGCTTGTAAACCCGAAGGCCCGGCCTGTTCGACAAGGGCTCCGGAAGATGTCCGCAGAGAGAGCTGCTCTAGCTAAGGACGAAGTTGAAAAACTGTTGAAGGCTGGGATTATCAGAGAAGTGGCCCATACAGAATGGTTAGCCAACCCAGTCTTCGTCAGGAAGAAGTCCTCCGGAAAGTGGCGCATGTGCATTGATTTCACATCTTTGAATAAAGCGTGCCCACGTGACCCCTACCCCATGCCCCGAATTGATCAACTAGTTGACTCCACTGCAGGTTCGGAGTTACTAAGCTTCCTCGACGCGTATTCCGGTTATCATCAAATATGGTTGAAGCGCGAAGATGAAATCAAGACGAGCTTTGTAACTCCTTCAGGAGTCTTCTGCTATGTAAGAATGCCCTTCGGCTTAAGAAATGTCGGGGCTACTTTTTCAAGATTAGTTGCTAAGGCTCTAGGTCATCAATTAGGTCGCAATGTGGAGGCCTATATGGATGATATTGTAATAAAGAGTGCTTTAAAGCACCAACATAGCCTAGACTTAGCAGAAACATTCAATAGCCTTCGGGCATGTGGGATCCGCCTTAACCCCGAAAAATGTATATTCGGAGCTAAGGCTGGAAAGTTGTTAGGGTACTTAGTTTCAAGCAGGGGAATTGAAGCTAGCCCTACTCAAATAACTGCGCTGCAGAAGATGGCTCCTCCGGAGAATGTAAAGCAAGTGCAAAAGCTGACCGGACGTCTGGCCGCACTTAGCAGGTTTTTATCAAGGTCTGCGGAGAGGAGCTTGCCAATCTTTAAAGCTTTGAAAGGGTCCGAAGATTTTGCATGGACACCGGAGTGTCAGAAAAGCTTCGAAGATATTAAAGATTATCTCAGCAATCTTGCTACACTTACGGTGCCTATTGCGGACGAAACCCTACTTCTGTATCTTGCAGCCACAGGCTCAGCAGTCAGCGCAGTCCTTGTCAGAGAAGCTGATATCAATGGGAAGTTGGTCCAAAATCCTGTCTATTTTGTATCCGAAGCATTGTCAGGAGCGAAGACAATATACTCCGAACTTGAGAAGTTCGTTTATGCTCTGATAATGGCTTCGAGGAAGCTAAGACATTATTTTTTAGCTCACAATGTAATTGTACCAACTTCGTATCCTTTAGGAGATATGCTCCGAAGCAAAGATTCCACTGGAAGAATTGGAAAGTGGGCAGTAGAACTAGCACCCTTCGGCATATCTTTCCTAGCAAGGACAGCTATCAAATCTCAAGTCCTAGCAGACTTCGTAGCAGAGTGGACTCCACCTGCGAAGTTGACTCCGGAGAAATCAGATGAAGGAGTCTGGACTATTTACTCCGATGGGGCTTTCCAAGCATCCGGAGCAGGCGTTGGGGCAGTATTAATTTCACCATCAGGTCAAAGAGCAATGTACTCCGCAAGACTCAACTTTAAGTCTACCAATAATATAGCGGAGTACGAGGGAATTTTATTGGGACTCCGGAAAGCACGTGCTCTAGGGGCTACAAGGATAATTATAAAAACAGATTCTCAGATAGTAGCAGGGCACGTAGACAAGAGTTTTCAAGTCCGACATCCACAGCTTGCAAAGTATTTGGAAGAAATTCGCAAGATCGAAGCACATTTCAAGGGTATTTCCATTCGGAGTATACCAAGAGCTGAAAACGTGCAAGCGGACATTTTAGCGAAGGCTGCTGCCGGAGCTGTGGATGTGCCTGACGAAGCTTTCTATGAGGAGCTCAATATACCTTCGGTGCCACAAGTTGCTTCTGCAGAGATTCTCTGCATTCCTAGTGCAGATTGGAAAGATTCAATCATAGAACTCTTGCAAGGAGGAACAAATTTGCCTGAAGAACCCCAATTGTCAAGATTAAAGCTCAGAGCAAGAAACTATCAGTTAATCAACGGTATATTATACAAGGCCGGAGTATGTTCCCCTCTACTCCGATGTATATCTCAAGCCGAAGGCCAAGAAATTCTTCGAGAAATTCACGAAGGCCTTTGTGGAAGTCATTTAGCCCCTAGAGCTCTGGCAGGAAAAACACTTCGCCAGGGGCTTTATTGGCCCACAATAACAGCTGATGCGGAGAGCTTGGTCCGCACTTGTCAAGGATGCCAGTGGATGGGTCGACGGAGTCATCGCCCACCAACAGCTCTTCAAGTCATTGCTCCGGTATGGCCTATGGCCAGATGGGGTATGGATCTAATTGGTCCCTTTCCGTTAGCAAAGGGAAATCTGAAGTTCGCAGTGGTAGCTATTGAATATTTTTCTAAGTGGGTGGAAGCAGAGCCCTTAACAGCTATCACTTCGAATAATGTACAGAAATTCTTCTGGAAGAACATTATTTGTCGGTTCGGAGTGCCTAGATATCTCACAGTTGATAATGGAACACAGTTCGACGCAGAACCCTTCAGGAAGTTTTGCGAAGACCTAGGCATTCAACTATGTTTTGCTGCAGTAAGACATCCTCAGTCAAATGGAGCAGTTGAGCGAGCCAATGGAAATATCTTATCAGGGCTAAATCGAAGAATAGTAGGACTATCAAAGGGACTGTGGACCGAAGAGCTTCCGAAGATTCTGTGGTCTATTCGGACTACGCAAACAAGGTCCACAGGTTTTACTCCGTTCAGACTGCTATTCGGAGATGAAGCTATGACTCCAACGGAGCTCAAAGGGGGATCATTTCGCAGCACCGAACCAGACATCGAAGAAGAAAGACAAGCTTCGTTAGATTTGTCAGAAGAAACAAGGCTTCGAGCTGTAGCTAATTTATCAAAGTATCATCAGCAAACGAAGACTTGGTATGACCCGAAGGTTAAGCTCAGCAAGTTAAGGCCGGGTCATCTTGTTCTACGAAGCGTTATAGCACCAGGGAAGTTAGGCAATAAATGGGAAGGTCCATATCTAATCGTCCGCTCGGGGCGCCCTGGTTCATTCAAATTAGCTAATTTAGAAGGTGAAGAGTTAGCACATACTTGGCATGCGGAGCACCTAAAGCGATACTTCGCATAAGGGCTCCTTGTAATTCATTTGTAATCACCTCTAAATTAATAAAACATACACCCTGTGGTTTAACCTTCCCCTTGACACTCCTAGTCTCCCGAGCGGACGCGCTGGGACGGAAGTCGATCGAGAGGGAAGTGTTATCAAGCTGGGAGGTATTTCCGGACTTCGTACCCATAAAGTCGAAGCCTCCGGCGTGGTGGCTGAAATCCATCCGGAGCCCAAGCTAATACCTTGTAGGCATCCGTAAAAGAGCCAATACCACATTCTACGGAGTCCAAGCTTCGGCTGGTAGACTTCCGTAAAAAGAGCCGAAGGTGGCCAAAATCTGCGGAGTCCAAGCTGCAGCTTGTCAGACTTCCGTAAAAAGAGCCGAAGGTGGCCAAATTCTGCGAAGTCCAAGCTCCGGCTGGTAGACTTCTGCAAAAAAGAGCCCAAGTGGCCAAATTCTGCGAAGTCCAAGCTCCGGCTGGTAGACTTCTGCACAAATAGTCGAAGGTGACTATAAATTCTGCGAAGTCCAAGCTCCGGCTGGTAGACTTCTGCAAAAAAGAGCCCAAGTGGCCAAATTCTGCGAAGTCCAAGCTCCGGCTGGTAGACTTCTGCACAAATAGTCGAAGGTGACTATAAATTCTGCGAAGTCCAAGCTCCGGCTGGTAGACTTCTGCAAAAAAGAGCCCAAGTGGCCAAATTCTGCGAAGTCCAAGCTCCGGCTGGTAGACTTCTGCACAAATAGTCGAAGGTGACTATAATTTCTGCGAAATCCAAGCTCCGGCTGGTAGATTTCCGCAAAAAACAGTCGAAGCTGGATAAAGCAAAACAGCATTTAAGCCATGAGCTTCGAATGTCTGTTCTTATAAGTCCAAAGTGACAAATTTTTTAAGACAATAAAGTGTCCTCGAAGTTATCTTAATTGATTTCTTTCGCAAAGCAAACAAAGGTACCAAGTTACCATTCTTCTGACTATAAAGGTCGAAGACATTTCATAAGATTTCAAAAGATCTTTAAAAATGACAGAGGGGCTCCGAACCCCCAAGAAAAAATTGTACTCCGAAGTTTTTTCTTTGCGCATAACCATCTTTGAATACAGTTCGAAGTTGCTTATACCCAAAGAGGGGCTAGTAATATGGAGACAATTTTAAAATCGGCATTCATTACCGAAATAAATGTATTTACAGATTACATTATGAAAAATTGGTATCTATACCAAGAAGGAATCGGAGACCTCTTCGGTCCCGAGAGCTAGGGGTGGAACGACTAGTTCCAACATCGGAAGTTCTAAGAACTTTACGTTTAACTCTCCTCCTCCCCTTCGAAGCTCTAAAATCCTTCTGTTCTTGTTGAAGCTCGGCCCAAGTTCGAAGCCGCTCGGGGCTTCTCTCCCAGCTTCTAAGATCTTCAGATCTTTTATTTTGGGCTTCACCTTCGTCTTCGGACCAATTAGTGTCTTCAGAAGACGAGGTGTTTGCGTCGTTCTCTTTATCTTCCTCTTTAATATAAGACAATACGTCTTTAATTACTTCGGGCGCAATAACGCCGGAGTCATCTCGAGGGATAAGGAATCGAGGACGTTTATAACTCTTTAGAAGTTCGAAGGTGTTCCACAGTGAGCGAAGTTCGCTGTTAAGCTCTAACACTTCGATATCTTCCATAAGAGGCAAAGCCTAAAAATATGACAAACAAGATTTTCATTGATAAATATTTACAAGCATCAGCTTTACATAATCAAAAAATCCTAAATAATCCTAAACCTGCGGATTCGGAGGAGGCTGACTGCTCGAAGCTTGGCTCCGAACTTGCTTTTGGCGTTGGCCTTCATCAATCCAAGCCTTGATCGTAGATCGACCTTCGGCTCTCCATGAAGTTTGGAAGGCTCGCCAAGCAGCAGCTACACCTTCGGAAGGTTTTAGAAGTCGGTCGTCGTCGAAGATGATAGAGCCCTCTGCGCTCGGAGTGATTGTTCGGCCCAAATCCTCGTAGTAGCGAAGTATTCCAAGGGCAGACACTTGTCCGGAGAGTTCTCCATAACGTATGCCTGCCGTCTTCATTTGCTTCGCTGCTCCTTGGATCCTCTTTAACCGGCGCAGCAGAGTTACATTGTCATCCGAAGGTAGTGATCCAGTAGTACCGAAGTACTCCAAGACACCTAACATTTGTTCGATGACCTCCGAAGCCACCTTCTCGGACTTAACCTTTTCTTCAATAAGCACATCCTTGGCCGAAGTTGTTTCAGCCAAAACTCCGGAGATTCTAGCGTTCTCCGTAGTCAAAGCATTCTTTTGAGTTCGGAGTTGGCCAGCTTCTTCTTGTAGCCTTACAAGTGCGGAGCCCTTCGCAGCATCCTCCGTCCGCAGTCTTTCAATCTCCGCTCGAAGCACAATTCTTTCTGCTTCGAGCTCTTTCTTTGTAGCCTCCAAGCTTTGCCTAGCCCTTCGCTCTGCTAAGATTACATTGTCCATTTGAGCTATTCGACCTTCGGAGAAGTTAAAATTCCTTTGAAGAGTTTCGTTCTCTTCCCGGAGTTGAGCAATTTCGTTTTCACTCGATAAAGCTGCATCGTGGGCTAAGACTGCTTGCTAAGAAAAAAGAAAAAATGAAATAAGAAATTATTCACATGTAATTCGCTATTTGGTTCGAAGATGCTTTATACCTGATAAGCTGCTCTTTCCACAGCAAGGTTAAGCTCCGAACCCTTCACTCTGCTTAAGCGGGCTACCAGCTCTGTTTCCCCGACTTTGCGACTGGCTTCACCCAAAGGTTTAACCAAAGTCCCAAGTCCGGTTTTCTCCTCCAAAAATGGAGTTATGAGAGGAAGCAGTGCTAAAGCCTTTTGATCAGCTCTACTTAGCGAGGATCCGGAGGGCTCTTCCGAGACCCTTGGAACTTCTGAAGATGGCCTCCCCTCAGTCGATTCACTTTCATCTGTTGATTCAGATGAAGTCGATCCTTCAGCAGGGAGAGGCTCGATGTGTCTTTTTCCTCTTCCAGGCCCCGGTAGAGCAACTCCCGGTTGCGGCCCTGAAGTTGTCGAAGGTCTTTGAATTGTATCTTCGAGGGATGCTTCGACAACAGGAGGCTCTGAAAAAACAAAAATATTACACATTGTATAATTTTGCAAAAATTGATAAGAATTAAGCAAAATTTACCTTCGACATTCTCTGGAATATCGAGTACCGGACTGATCGGAGGATCGAAAGTATAGTCCTCATCCGAATCAGCCGTTAAATCTTGGACTGCAGGAGCATCGTCCTGGGGAGTCCTCGTTACTTCTTCAGGAATCGAAGCCATAGTGACTTCGATCCCACCTTCGTTCACAGGAACTCCGGCCTGAGTAGTATCTTCTTGAACTACCGAAGTCATTGGTTGATCAGCATTATCTCCAGACTCCGGTACGTTCGCAGGCACTTCGGCCTCTTCTACACCCATAGGGGTTTCGAATTGTCCTTCCTGGGTATCCGGAGCTCTTACTTCCTCGACGTTGGCTTGGAACTCCGGTATACCTGCAGTATCTTCAATATGAATACTTCGTTGAGCTGCATCTTCCTCAATCAATTTCATTAAAAGTATACCTTCGTCTTCTTTAGAGCTAGAAACCGAAGCTCTTGAGCTTGAAGGTGCGAGGTTCTTCGGCTTTCGAGCCACCTTCTTCGTCGGAGTCCTTGCGGAGCTAGAGGCCCCAGCTTCGGCTACTCTTTTCTTGGGTCCTTTTTCTTGAGGCACCCAGTCCATCAGAGGGGGCGGAGTTAATCCCAACATTCCCCATACTCTGTTAAATCTTTCCCAACTCCTGACTAATTTGATTCGCCATTCTTTTTCCGACGGAGTTGGAGCACCCAAAATCTTCTCCGAAGCCCTTACAATTTGCTCTGAAGTAATAGGGGCTGAAGAAGCTAAAAAAAAATAATAATTCGAGTTAATCTTTCTTCGAAGTAAATATGTACTATGCATGTTGGTTTCGAAGTTACCTGCAGGGCTCGAAGTATAGTTAATCTTGCGAAGACCACCTTCCGAGTCATCTTCGAAGATGATAGGCCAGTTGGCCATCAGTGGAGGAATTTGAAGACCGATGAATTCTTCGGCCAAATCTCGCATACTGAGCCTCCGACTAATTTTTTCAAGCAGGTTCAGGCGGGCTTCGAGCTGACCTTCGTCGGGTTGCACTAGAGCTTCCTTCCGGAATCTGATTTCTTTGAGAGGTCCAGCAAGAGGACTGCTAACTCCGACTTCGGCATAAAACCACCGCAGCACCCAATCAGTATACCATCTAGCATTGATGGCCTTAGCAGGGAATCGCAGAGCGTATTCATCTCGAAGCCTAAAATTGATGCTTCCGAAGGCAACCAATACTTTTTCACCTCCGGAGCCTACGGAGGTCTTCGGCTGACAAGTTGCTCTATGCAGTGCTGCGAAGACTTCAGCCCTCCCCTCACAACCTTCGGCTCTCAGAGCCCACTCGAAGATAGCTAATCTAGCTACAGCATTCGGAGACAGCTGAGGGAGGGTTACATGAAACAAGTCAAGGACTTCGGCCAAGAAATCTACAGCAGGGAGGCCCAAGCCTGCTTCGAAAAAAGCTTCGAACACTACGACTTCTCCGGGTCTTGGTGATGGGATTGCTTCTTTGCCTGGTCTTCGAACCATTACCCCATTGCTAATCTTACCCCCTGCTGTGATTGCCAAGGACTCTCTTTTGCAGGTCGAAGGTCCCAATTCAAAGGACTGATCCAAATATTTGGTCGATGGAGGGCACAGACCTTGGTCATCGGGGATTTGGGGATTTCTCCCCCCTGCCGCCATGGACATTGCCGCCTGCATCGAGGGTGCCGCCGCCAATGTTACCAGCCGCTGCTGCTGCGGCTGCCTGCTGCCGAGCCAAGGTCGAAGGCGGCGCAGATCCTTTGGTCTTCACCATCGCGATTGCCGGATTAACCCGAGAGAATGGAAGCTAGGGCTCAAGAACTTGAAGGCTAGGGTTCAAGAACTCAAAGGGCTCAAAAGGTTTTTGACTGAGAGGAAGCGGTGAAAAGGTAATCGAGTAAGTTCTGGAGTTCTTTATTTATAGCCTAAACTTTCCGTTTGTTACCGTTTGGGCTCTGCCCTTTCGCATTCCCGCCTGTTATTTTCCTCCGAAAATAACGCCTCGTATAACTCCGTTAGAAACAGAAACTAACGGCTATATTTTCTAAGTCCAAAAAGACTTTCGAACTTCCTAAGTCAGTTCTAAGATAGTTCGAAAAGTAATTACCTTATGACTGATTCGAAGTTCATACCTTCATGTATTTCGGAGATAAAACAAAAATCAATAACCCCTATGATTGGTTATCTTTTCTTTTCGTATACTGCTCTCCTAACGTTACAGGTCGAACGGAGAAGTGTATTCGAGGGGCTACTGTTGGGGGAAAATATCTCATCTTCGGGGTTATTGCCACAGCAGCATGAAGACAGCCAACCAGTTCGAAGATTGTCTGAAAGCCATCTTCGAAGGTGCTTGGAACCTGGTTCGGAGCTCGAAGGCAGGTATTGGTTCGAAGTATGTCTTCGAACCAAAGCCTTTCAGGATCTTTTCTGCCAGCTAAGATGGAAGACTTATCTTCTATCCTATTAGATTAGTCTTTTACCATTTTAGCCCTATTAAGGAAACCGAATAGTTTCCTTAATGTCGGTTGTAATAAAGGGGTAAATAGGTCTTTTCCTTAATGTTCAGGCCTATAAATACCCCCCATTTCATCCTGTAAGAGGGACCGATTACAAGTGATTCAATACACACTTTCGAACTATTCTAAGTTATTATCCTTTCGGAGGCTTAGAATAGTTTGCTTCGCAAACACTTCGTTTGTTAGTTTCTTTTCTACAGAAACCTGTTAGCGTAATCTTTTACGCCAACAATGTCAGCCAACTGATGATGGGTATCAACATGAACAAGGTCAATGACACCTTTCTCATATTGATCCCGCAAAAAGTAAAAGCCCACATCAATGTGTTTGGTTTTTGAATGGAGACATGGGTTTTTCCCTACACTAATTGCACTAGTGCTGTCGCAAAACAAGGGAACTCTGGTAGGAAAGAACAACCAAAAATCTCTCAAAGTGGAAATCATCCAAACCAACTGTGAGCAGCAGCTAGCAGCAGCTACATACTCAGCCTCTGTGGTCGAAAGAGCAACTCCAGATTGCTTTCGAGACGACCAAGACACAAGAGACGAACCAAGAAACTGGCAGGTACCGGAAGTCGACTTGCGATCCAACCGGCACCCACCAAAGTCAGCGTCCGAAAAGCCAGATAAATCAAGAGATGATGATGCCGAATAGTAAAGACCAAGATCAGGCGCATAGGTAAGATACCTGAAGATGCGCTTGACAGCCTGCCGATGAGATGCGCGTGGTGAAGACTGGAAGCGCGCGCACAGTCCCACGGCGAACTGTATGTCTGGCCTCGTCGGCGTCAAGTACAGCAGCGAACCGATCATCCCTCGAAACTCTCTCTCATTGACCTTGACGCCGCTCTCGTCCTTGTCCAGGCCCCCAGATGTACCCATTGGGGTCATCTGAGGCTTCAGCTCTCCACCAAAGTCGAATTTCTTCAACATGTCCCGAGTGTACTTACCCTGGTGGATGAAGGTGCCGTCCTTGGCCTGCTTGATCTGGAGCCCTAGAAAGTACTTGAGCTCACCCATGAGGCTCATCTCAAACTCGTTGTGCATCTGCTCAGAAAACTTGGACACAAGATCATTAGTAGTACCGCCAAAGATAATATCGTCCACGTAAATCTGAGCAACTAAAAAATCTGAAGCATCTCTGAGCAAGAAGAGAGTCTTATCCACAGAACCCATCACAAAGCCCTTCCCCAACAAAAACTGCTTTAACCGGTCATACCAAGCCCTGGGGGCTTTCTTTAACCCGTATAAAGCTTTTTGTAATTTAAAAACATGTCGAGGAAACTTGGGGTTCTCAAAACCGGGGGGCTGCCTAACATAAACCTCCTCCTCTATGTACCCGTTCAGAAAAGCACTCTTGACATCCATTTGAAAAAGCTTAAAACCGTTCGAAGCGGCAAAAGCTAAGAGAATGCGAATGAACTCAAGACGGGCAACAGGGGCGAAAGTTTCTTCAAAATCAATACCTTCCTTCTGGCAGAAACCTTGGGCAACTAGTCGAGCTTTGTTGCGCACCACAACCCCATCTTCACCTTGCTTGTTCTTGAACACCCACTTGGTGCCTATGGGGTTGCATCCGGGTGGCAGCTCAACCAGTGTCCAAACCCGATTACGGACAAAATTCTCAAGCTCTTCTTGCATGGCATTAATCCAATTTGAGTCAGAAAGAGCATGAGAAATGTCTCTGGGCTCAAAAGATGCAACAAAAGCAGATTCAGCAAACACAGCAAGAGAGTCAACAGACGAACGCAAAGTTCTTGTGGACACCTCATCGATGATGAGCTCTGAGGGGTGATCACGCTGAACTGCTCGGGATCCCTGGTGATCTGAAGTCACCTCACCGGAGTCAGCAGCTGGCACCTCTGGACTCGACTGAGGGGGCTCGATCGAAGTGGAAGAAGTGATCAGAGGTCCGCCCTCATCCTCAGTCGAAGTCTCAGAAGGTGTGGGCTCTGCAGGAGGTGCAGAAGGCCCACCCTCATCAGCAGCTGGAGTATCCTCATCTTCCTCGAAGATGGACTCTCCTAGCTCACCATCACCAGAAAGCTCAAAAGAAGGATTCAGAGAAGGCAAGGACTCATCAAAAGAAACTTCGCAAGTCTCGACAAGTTGCTGGGAGTCGAGGTTCCAAACACGGAAGCCTCGAGAATGCAAAGCGTAACCAAGAAAAACACCATCCCAGCAACGAGACTCAAACTTGTCCAAATGCCCACCCTTCTTGAGCACAAAGCACTTGCAGCCAAACGCTCGCAAGTGACTCACCTTGGGCTGTCTACCAAACTGCAACTCATATGATGTCTTACCAAGGTAAGCTCTAAGAAAAATGCGGTTGGCCAGATAGCAAGCCGTGTTCATGGCTTCAGCCCCAAAACGCCTAGGAGTCCTGTGCTCATCGAGCATCGTCCTGGCCATCTCGACTAGCGTGCGGTTCTTTCGTTCCACAACGCCGTTCTGTGGGGGAGTGTAAGGAGCAGAAAACTGATGGTCAAGACCCTGATCACTACAGAAGCTGACGAACTGAGAGTTCTTGAACTCAGAGCCATTGTCGGAGCGAATTGCTCACATCCGACCATTGTTCTCATTCTTTAGCTTCAAAATCAGGTTATGAACAAACTGAAAAGTTTCATCCTTAGACTGCAAAAAGAAAACCCACGAGAATCGAGAAAAGTCGTCAACAATCACAAGCGCATACCACTTCCCACCGACTGAGCGTACCCGAGCTGGACCGACAGTGTCCATGTGTAACAGCTCGCCCGGATATGAAGTCATCACCTGAGTCACAGGTGAGTGAGAAGCGGCAACCATTTTCCCGTGACGACAGGGATGACAAACTAGATCTTTCTCCATTTTAAGCTTGGGCAATCCTCGGATGAGGTCCATAGAGCTTAACCTGACTAGCAGATCAAAACTCAAATGACCGAACCTCCTATGCCACTTCCAGAGCTCAGAAGAAGATCCAGCAATCAAACAGCGAGAAGGGCCAAAAGAACTAGAGAAGTCAATTCGAAAAACTTTACCAAAAGGTAAGATCTGGCAAATCAAAGACCCTCTAGAATCAAACACAGAAGAATTGCCCTTCTTAAAACGCACCTCCAAACCATCCTCAAGAAGTTGCGAAACAGAGATCAAATTAAAGTTCAAATTTTCAACCAAAGCAACGTTCTTCAAGGAAAAATGGTCTGAAATGCGAATTGAGCCAATGCCACTTAATTTCCCTTGACCACTGTTCTCGAAGGTGATGTACTCTTTGGAGCTCGGGGGAGTGACACTGGAGAACCATCTGCGATGTCCCGTCATGTGGCGAGAGCATCCTGAGTCCATGATCCAAACGTCCTCCAGTCCCCGATCCTGCACAATCAATGGTTGTAAGTGGGAGCAAATGGTCCGGCACCGGGTTTAGCAAAAGAGCTAAACCAGTGTCGAGCCATCTGCTCAAAAGACGGAAAGCAGAAATCATCAGAAAAGTTTGGACCAAAACGCTGGCTCAAAGCGTGGTCCTTCGTTCTGCCTAAAGCCTCGACCACGAGGTCCAGGACTGTAGCCAAAACGGCCTGGATCTCTGCCGGAACGACCACCACCAACTGGAGTACGGGCAAGAAAGCGTCTCCTCTACCACCACCTACACGACGCGGCGTGGCCTCCAGCCTCTCCCCGCATCGAGGAACACGCAGTCTACCACCCTGCTGGTAGAACTGCTCCTGACCACCACGAGCTCTCTCTGCTTTCTCAACCCGCTTCCTCCTGAAGCAAAACTCCGCAAGATGCCCGTCTCTCTGACAATACTCGCAATGATAGGTGGGCTTCTTGGGATGTGGTTGAGGCTTGGTGTTCTTGGGCTTTGTGGTGTTTGGTGTCGGCTTCTTGGGTTGAGAGGGTCCAGGAAGAGAGTCAAGAGAAGTGTGGAGGTGTTTGGGCTTTGGAACCCAGATGGACTTCTTGGGTGGAGCTTTGGGCTGTTCATGGATTACTCCATCCTTGGGCTGACTAGCCAGGGAAGACTCAGTGGAGTGAGTCTTGGGATATCTCTGCTCAGGAGTCATTTTACTCCACTCCACTGCCCGGCTAATGGCACTCTCAAAGTCAGCCTTGGTGTAGGTGTAACCTACCCCAAACCCATCCTGCCTCTTGAACTGTTGGATCATCATGCCGAGCTGTGGCTCTCTGGAACTGATCCAACTCAGGATAGAACGGAGGTAAAAGTTCTCATTCTGAGAATCAGCTAGCTCCTCTCTCAAGGAAGCTAGTACCTCCACCTGAGATAGGCAGGTCTCACACTCGCTATCTACCTGGACAGACTTCTCGGCTTTTAGCTTAATCAACTCAAGTCTAAGAGACAGACAGTTCTCACAGATAGTGGGTGGAACTGACAGTGTCTCAAGCTCTAGCCTAGTCTGCGCAAGCTCAGCTCTCACTCTCTCCAAATCACCCAAATGCACATCGCCCTTGGCTTTCAGCTCAGTTAAGACAGCTAGATGAGATGGCCAATCAGCACAGGGTACGACGACAGTGGCTTGAGCATCTTTCAGCTCCAGCTGAGCGCTTTCAAGCTCAGTGGCCAAAGTGTCCCTCTCATCAACCCTTTCTGTGTACTTGGACTTCAGAGTCGACAAGTCACACAGAAGCACTTCACATTTCGAGCACTCACTACTATCACCCAAGCAGGGGAAGAAGATAGACTCTAAATCCTGCCGTTGGCTACGGCAAGCTCACTCTCAAACTCATCTATCCTCTTCTTGGCCCCTCTAAGAAGTTTTTCCCGATACTTTAACTCCTGACTGATTGCCTTCAAGTAAATCAACAATTTCGCGTTCATAGGATGATACCTTTTCGTTGTCGTCATCGTCGGAGTCATCGGAGGATCTCTTCTCTTTCTTATCCCCGAGAGCCATTGAGCAGAAGCTCTTGCGGGATCTTCGGCGCTGATGTGAGCGGCTCTTCGGTCTGTCCCCGAAGGCCATGAAGCAAAGGCCTGCTGGATCGTCCTTGTCCTTCCCCTTCCTGATGATGATCTCCTCATTGCTTGAGCTCGATGAAGAGGAAGAAGATGTGGATCGCCTGGAGTAGCTCTTCTCCATCTCAGCGAAGAAGGCCTTGTCGCGCTTCTTGTTCTCTCGCCGGTAGTCCTTCAGGGCCTTTTTGAAGAATCTGGTCTTTGGCTTGCCCTTGTTGAAGGAGGAGCTGTCGTGCTTGCCGGAGTCGTGGAAGCCACCACCGGTGCCCTTCTTGTGTCCATTGCGCTTGGGGCAGTTGGTAATGAAGTGTCCTGGATCACCACACTCAAAGCATCCGGATTTTGTGCCGTGTCTCTTGATCATTCTTTTGTCATAAACACGACGCACCCGGTTGTTAAAAAGACACAAATCATCATCTCCCAACAACTCAAGCTGGTCCTCAGTGATAGACATCAAGGAGAACCCAGCACAGCTCACAGCAGAGGGATCAACAGAAGGTGTAGCAAGGGCCAGGGATTTTGATCCAGAACCAGTGAGATTTGATCTCAGCTGGATATCTACCTCAGTGGCCTTCAGCTTGCTAAACAACTCAGATATGGTCAAGGTATCGTAAGAAGTGCTCTCAACGATAGAGGATACCTTGATCTCCCAGATCTTTGGGTCCAAGGTATGGAGAACCTTGAGCGCCTGCTCGTGATCTGAGACTAACTGAGCACCCTCGCCTTGTTGTCCCGAAGCTTGTTAATGATCGATTGAAAACGACCAAACAAGGCTTCAACAGATTCACCCGGCTTCTGTGTGAAGTTCTCATATTCACGCCGGTAGGTCTGATAGAGCCGAGCCTTGACCTGGGTTGTTCCCTCATGGTGTGCCTTGCGGGTAGCCCAGATCTCTCTCGCAGTGGAGAGATGGCTCACACGCTCAAACTCAGTGGGACCTAAACCAGAAAACAGAATGTTCACAACTTTACTATTGTTCAGATGCTGGGCAATGATACCAGGAGTACCTTGCTCAGCAACTGGCAATACAACAAACGTAGCGTGAACGCAAATGTCCCAGATGTCTGAGCTTTGGCTCATGAGATAGGCTCGCATGCGAGTCTTCCAATAATTATAGCCATAAGCTTCCAAGGACGGGACCTTGCCAGGAGAAGTCATGATCACTACTGGGGTTTAGAACCGGTTAAGGTATGGAAAAACCCTAACCAAGCTCTGATACCACTTGTAGGACCGAAAGTAGCGACCAGAGGGGGGTGAATGGGCGCCTAAAAAATTCTTGCGAATCAATGGCCTGCTCCCAATACCCAACGCACCTCGACAAACAAAAACCTCAGAAGCAAACAGATCGAAGGTACTTAAAATAATCTAGCCTAAAAACAACCGGTGTCCTAATCGAAAAGACACCACCACAGTGCTTAAAGGCAGATTTAAAAGATCATTCAAACCATGGGCATCTCAGGCGTTTTTCAGAGTTAAACATGACATGCATTAAAAGAACTAACTATCAGCAGATGATGGCCTTTCAGATGAATCATGCAGATACAGACTGAGAGTAAGTATTTCAGAACCTAACCAAAGATATCATCCGATACTAGTCATGGTTGAAATAAATGAACTAACAAGATCTAGAAACTAGATTAAAATACTACACAAACAGATAGACAAATCATTAAAAAACTAGCTATGATATCCTCGATTTGCGTGATTAACCATACGAAATATCTCAAGTGCTTGCTGTAGCCGTGTAGATCTCCACACCGTATCAAATAGCCACATAAGATCCCAGCTGCACACTTCGTGTGACTTCTTGCTTGGCACGATGAATGAAGCTTCTTCCTGCCGATTGCATGTGCACGCCGTCACTCAGCAGCAAACAGTCGCACGCCTTCTCCGCCGAAGACCGAGCACAGCTTCTCCCATGCCAAAACGATTGGCGCCACGCTTGAGCCGATCTGCTGCCGAGAATCCTCGAATAAAACCAGCCACTGGTTTTCGAGAGAAGCACCGTGGAGGAAAAAAATATCAATCAGAAGAGCTGGCGGCGCTGATGAACAGTGGGAAGGAGGAAAAATGACCCTCAAGATTTCAGAATTGGTAAAGTGATTTCCTCAAAAAAAAGGGGTGCCCTAACCCTAGGATATTGGGGCCTATTTATAGGCATCCCATTAAATGGAAAAATGCCGAAATACCCCTAGGGTTTTTTACAGACGCTGAATAAAAATGGAAAAGACCGAAATGCCCTTAGGGTTTTTTACAGACTCGACTGACAGACTGTGGGCCTAAAGGCAAAATACTAAAAACCTAAATAAAGGTAACTTGTCCTGATGCGGAGCTTTCGTAGCAGCTACGGCTTCGCCTCAGGATGGTTAGATCCGAAATCAACGTTCATCAGTTTTGCGCCGAAACTGACAAAGCGTCCACCGTCTTCGCACCGGGTACCCGGATTGGGCCGGCCCGATTCCGCGGCTCCCTCAGCCCGGCAATCACTCGCCTCCCGTGTACCTGAGTCAATCCCGGTCAACAGTCCAGTGGATCCTCTGCTGCTCCTAGCCCATGTACCCAGATTGGGCCAGCCCGACTTCGCGGCCCCTCTGCCCGACAGTCGCTCGCTGCCCGTGTACCTGAGTCACACGCGGCCCAGACGCAACAGGTCTTCTCTCTCTTTTCAGTTCTCTTTGACTATCGTTGACAATGACTAATCACATCTAGAGCCATGAGGCCCACGCTATTCAGCATGGCTCCTCACGGCCTGGTCTCTTGAAAGAGGAAAGTTGTTGCTGGGACCTCCAAGGCCATGAAGACTCCAGTGAAAAAGGCAACATGGAAGGCTAAGCTCCCTTCAACTCTGGTGTATCCACGTTCGTTAGACATTTGGAGCTCTTCTTTTGAGGAGTCTAAAGAGGAGGAGACTTTGGAGGCCCGAATGGGGAGGGAGCTTGTAGCTCTACTCATGGAAGGTGGTGAGGGAGATTCTCGAGCTGAAACAGAGGATCCACCTCAGGTGGATGTCGGAGCAACGCCGACGGACAAAGAGTAGGTAGCGGTCCGATCTGATCCTGTAGAGGTTCAAGAAGTGGAGTCGGAGGGCTCTGATTCGCCAGTGACTGGAGTAGTAGTGACGGAGTTAAGGGCCTCTACGTCTGCTACTCCAGCCCAAACTTCGGTGGAGGACATCGAGGAGTACCTCAGAATGTATGAGTTTCTGCGGGATCCCGTAATCCTATCTCAAAATCTAGATGGAGGTAAGCCTTTGGTCTTTACTTCTTGATTCATCATACCTTAAATAATTTCATTGTATTGACAATATCTTTTAGATAATTGAAAATTACCTTATGTTTGTAGATGCTTCGGGGAGCAACATGGCTCCGGCCCAAGATGGAGCCTTGGCGGAGGACTTGGCTCTAACTGGGGATGAGGCTCTAGTAGAAGAGGTAGCTCCGGCGGCGGAGAATACTTCCTTTGGAGCTGCTTTAGCTGAAGGGGTCACTCCTACGGAGGGTTCCACTCCGATGGAAGAGGTAGCTCCGGTGGCTCCTGCAATGGGGAGAGGTAAAGGCAAATCTTGGCCTGGGCCTCTCCCTTCCTTGGTGACTACGCCATCGACGAACGATCCTTCAGTAGATGCTTCGGAAGAGGATCCCACCGAAGATGATGGGAGGGCCCTATCCTGGCTTCCGCTATTACCTCCGTTCTTTGAGCAGCGAACAGGGCTTCGGTCTCTCCTGCAGTCCTTGGCTAAAAAGAGCCAAGAGGTTGGCAAATCTGAGCTGGTCTCCGTGTTGAGCGAAGCCAGTGGATCAGAGCTAGACATAGCCCTCGAAAGGGCTACCCTCCAGGTATGCGAGGGACATAGTGTACATTTAATTCATTGTAATTACACCATACTTACTTTGCATTTTGCAACAATTTGTTCTTGCTAGAGCGGCGGCGACTTCCAACGAGCTCGATTTTAATCGGCTCAAAAGGAAGTGTTGGAGGAAAATACTTCATCCTTAGGGCCATTGCTGCAACAAGACAAAGACAGGTGATTTAATCGAAGGTTCCTAGCGTCTAACTCCGGAAGTATACTGGAGCAAGTTCGAAGGATAGAGGCAAACTCTAGTTCGGAGTATATCTTCGAACATTGCCTCTTCTGAGAGCTTCTTTGCCAGCTAGGATGGAAGACTTATCTTCTTTCTCATTAGATTAGTCTTTTACCGTTTTAGCCCTATTAAGGGTACCGAATAATTTCCACTATGTCGGTTGTAACAGAGGGGTAAAAGGGTATTTTCCTTAAAGGTTTTGGCCTATAAATACCCCCCGTTTTACTCTGTAATGGGGATCGAATACTGAGTTATTCAATACACATCTTCGAACTGTTTTGACCTATTATCCGCTTCGGAGGCTTGAAATAGTTTACTTCACAAACACTTCGTTTGTTAGTTTCTGATCTCTAGAAACATGTTAGCATAATCTTTTACGCCAACAGTTGGCGCCGTCCGTGGGGAACCTAGTCCAAAAAACTTTGTTCTCTACCAAGTTCTCGAACCATGCCTCCCAAGCGGAGTTCAGTTAGTAGTCCTACTCGGAGGTCCCCTCGGACCTCCGGAGTAAGATCTTCAACATTTCCTCCACCTCAGACTCCGGAAGGAATTCCCCTTCCTCGAGCATACGGAGTCCCTCCCCCAACTCCATCCATACTTCGGCCAACCGGAGTTCCTCTTCAACCTTAAGTTCCACTTCGAACTGATGCATACAGTTCTCAAGACCCGAAAGGTCCTTCTAGAGGAGATGAAGACGGTCTTGGTGATATGGCCGCTCAAATGGCCGGTCTCCAAGCTGAAGTAGCGAGGTGGCGGCAAGAAGCCATAGATAGGCTTTGTTCTCAATCCACCCAAGTCATCCCCGAAGGGCCCCAAGATGATGAACTTCCTTATCCTGAAGCCCCGGAGAACGCTTCCTTCGACACCGAATCTCCGCTGCACCCTCAGTTACAGAAAGTGCACTTTGATCCTAAGTTCAAAACTTCGAAGCTCTTCAAATATTATGGAGACGAAGACCCTGGGGAGTTCTCCCGTTCTTATGCATTGGCAATTGAGGCCAGCAGAGGAGTGCGAGACACCATGGCCAAATGTTTTACTCTAGCTCTTGAAGGGGTGGCACTACGGTGGTTCTGGTCCTTTAAGCCAGGGTCAATCAGAACCTGGGAAACATTAAGGAAGAAGTTCATAAGCAACTTCCACGGTACCTTCCTACACCCAATGTCAAAAGGAAGTCTTTTCTATGTGAAGCAGATCCCCGGAGAGACTTTAAGGAAGTATTTCAAGCGCTTCGCTCATACGAAGTCGCAAATTCGAGGGTTAACTACATCCTCCGTAGTTGATGCAGCTCGAGAGGGAGTTACCCATGCGGGCCTCCTTGATAAACTTCACTAGAAGCAGATATCTTCTATTGCTTAGATGATGTCTTATTTTGAAGAGTATGCAAGGTCAAAAGAAGGGTGGCTTCGGAGAACTGCTGCAACTCCATCAATCCTGCAAGAAGTCAAGCTGGAAGTGAAGACTTCAACATAGTCGCAGGAGCCTAGCTTCGAAGCTCAGCATGATAGGCGTCGGGAGCAAAAGCATCCTCGTTCAGAAGTCTTGAACATTGCACCTCCGCAGAAATTTGTCCCTAGGACTTCGCAACCTTCAGGAAGCCAGACCAGCGGCTGGAGGCCACCAGGGAAGCCGGCTGGCAAAGCCAAGGCATTCTTCTGCTGTGTCCATGGTGATAATCGAAGTCACGCAACTGATGCGTGCAAATCTATACTCGCTTTAAGAGGCAACTACCTAGAAAGAATATCGGGTCGAGGCACTACTAACCGAGTTCCTCCTAAGGTGCATCCAAAGCATGTCCAGGCTGTGGCACGTATAGATAACTTCGACCCTACAAGGCAACCTCCGATGGTCAATATTATGCCACCTCTGAAGCGGGAAGATGGTCAAGATCGAGGGAAAAGAGTAGTCCTCCCCATTTCCAGAGGAGGGACTCTGGGTAGTATGTCGAAGAGGTAGAGAAGAGAATATGTCCGAGAAGTGGGCCATATTGGAACTTCTTCAGTCCGTAGCTGCCATGCCTAAATGGTCCCATGTGCCAATATCTTTTTCCGTAGATGATGCAGCGGGCATAAAGTTTCCACATGCAGATCCACTTGTCATTACCGCCGACATAGCAGGGACTGAAGTCCAGAGAGTACTGATTGACGGAGGGAGTTTCGTGGATATTATCTTTGTCCAAGCCTTCGATCAACTCTGTATCTCCAGAAAGCATCTTCTCCAAACAGCTCGTCCTTTGCAAGGCTTCGCAGGGCCCCCTCTTGGTGCCCTCGGCCAAATAGGTCTAGGAAGTCACCTTTGGAGAGGGGCTACCAGCTAGTACGGAGGAAGTGATTTTTGATGTTGTGGATGCCCCGTATGCATACAATGTTATCTTCGGGAGGGGCATGTTGAATCTGTTCAGAGCTCTGGCGCATCATAATTATCTGTGTATGAAGATGCCCACACAAGCAGGAGTGCTCACTGTTTTTGGAGATCAGGCCATCGCGTGAAGAGCGGAATATGGTCATGGCCCTCCCCTTGACCCAAGAAAGGTGAACAACGTGCAAGGCAACCCGGAGGATTTTTTTGCTCCAGGTGAACCTTCGAAGAAGTCCTTCCCAAGACCAAGCCCTGAAGGGGAAATTATAACGAAGGTTATTGTCAAAGACGACAAAGATTATTCATTTTAGTTTGGCAAATATTTGCCTCCAGAAGTCGCTACTTCGTTAGAAAAAGTAGTTGAAAAGAATTTAGATGTCTTTGCCTGGTCTGATGAGGACATTACCAGAGTCAGTTGGGATATTATTGAGCATAGTTTACTTGTGAACCCGAAGGTTCGGCCTGTCCGACTAGGACTCCGGAAGCTATCTACGGAAAGGACCACCCTTGCTAAAGATGAAGTGGAAAAGTTGCTGAAGGCTGGGATTATTAGAGAAGTAGCTCATACGGAGTGGCTAGCCAACCCAGTCTTCGTTAGGAAGAAATTTTCCGGGAAGTGGCGCATGTGTATTGATTTTACATCTTTGTATAAAGCATGCCCCCGTGACCCCTATCCCATGCTCCGAATCGATCAATTGGTTGACTCCACTGCTGGTTCAGAGTTATTAAGCTTTCTTGACGCGTATTCCAGGTTATCATCAAATTTGGCTAAAGCGCGAAGATGAAATCAAAACAAGCTTTGTAACTCCTTCGGCAGTCTATTGCTATGTAAGAATGCCCTTTGGCTTAAGAAATTCCGGGGCAACTTTTTCGAGGTTAATTGCTAAGGCTCTAGGTCATCAAATAGGCTGCAATATAGAAGACTATATGGATGATATTGTAATAAAGAGTGCTTTAAAGCACCAACATAGCCTAGACTTAGCAGAAACATTCAATAGCCTTCGGGCATGTGGAATTCGTCTTAACCCCGAAAAATGTATCTTCGGGGCTCAGGCTGGAAAGTTGTTAGGATATCTAGTTTCAAGCACAGGGATCGAAGCTAGCCCCACTCAAATAACGGCAGTTGCAAAGGATGGCACCTCAAGAAAATTTGAAGCAAGTGCAAAAGCTGACTGGTCGTCTTGTAGCACTTAGTAGATTCTTAGCAAGGTCTGCGGAGAAAAGTTTGCCCATTTTCAAAGCATTGAAGGGGTCCGAAGATTTTGCATGGACACCGGAGTGTCAAAAGAGCTTCGACGATATTAAGAATTATATTAGTAACCTTGATACACTCACGGTGCCTGTTGCGGACGAAACCCTACTCCTTTACCTTGCGGCTACTGGCTCCGCTGTTAGTGCAGTCCTAGGTTAGAGAAGTTGATTTCAACGGGAAGTTGGTACAAAATCCAGTCTATTTTGTATCCGAAGCATTGTCCGGAGCAAAAACAAGATATTCCGAGCTTGAGAAGTTCACCTATGCTCTGATAATGGCTTCAAGTAAGTTAAGACATTATTTCCTAGTACATAATGTGATTGTACCAACTTCGTATCCCTTGGGAGATATGCTCCGAAGTAAGGATTCCACTGGAAGAATTGTCAAGTGGGCTGTTGAATTAGCACCCTTCGGCATCTCCTTCGTAGCAAGGACAACAATTAAGTCACAAGTGTTGGTAGACTTCATGGCAGAATGGACTCCCCCTGCAGTATGGGCTCTAGAGAAACCAAGTGAAAGAATTTGGACCATATACTCCGATGGAGCTTTTCAAGCATCTAGAGCAGGTGTCGGAGCTGTAATAATTTCGCCTTCAAGGCAAAAAGCAATGTACTCTGCAAGGCTCAACTTTAAGTCCGCCAATAATACAATGGAGTATGAAGGAATTTTGTTAGGACTTCGAAAGGCACCTGCTTTAGGAGCTACAAGAGTTGTTATTAAAATAGATTCTCAAATTGTAGCAGGGCACATAGATAAGAGTTTTCAAGTTCGTCATCCACAGCTTGCAAAATATTTGGAAGAGATCCATAAGATTGAAGCAACATTTAAAGGGATTCCCATTCGAAATATACCCAGTGCTGAAAATACGCAAGCTGATATCTTGGCAAAAGCTGCAGCCGGAGCTATGGACATTCCAGAAGAAGCTTTTTACGAAGAGCTCAGTGCACCTTCGGTAACACAGATCCCTTCTGCGGAAGTCCTTTGCATTCCAATTACTGATTGGCGGAGTTCAATTATGGAATTGTTGCAAGGAGAAGCAAATTTGCTTGAAGGGCCACAGCTTTTGAGGTTGAAGCTCAGAATTTGAAATTATCATATAATTGACGGTATTTTGTACAAGGCCGGGGTATGTTCCCATCTGCTTCGATGTATATCTCAAGCCGAAGGTCAAGAGATTCTTAGAGGAATTCATGAAGGACTTTGCGGTAGCCATCTGGCCCCTCGAGCTTTGGCAGGGAAAACACTTTGCTAGTGGCTTTATTGGCCTATAATAGTAGCTGATGCGGAGAGCTTAGTCCACACTTGCCAGGGTTGTCAATGGATGGGAAGAAGAAGTCATCGTCTGCCAACAACTCTTCAAGTCATTGCCCCAGTATGGCCCATGGTCAAATGGGGCATGGACCTTATTGGCCCCTTTCCAGTAGCAAAGGGGAATTTGAAATTCGCAGTGGTAGCAATAGAGTATTTTTCCAAGTGGGTCGAAGCAGAGCCCCTCACAGCTATCACTTCGAATAATGTACAGAATTTTTTCTGGAAAAATATTATATACCGGTTCGTAGTGCCATGGCAGCTCACAGTCGACAATGGGACACAGTTTGATGGAGAGCCCTTCAGGAAGTTTTGTGAAGATCTTGGTATACAATTATGCTTCGCTGCAGTGCGGCATCCTCAGTCTAACGGAGCTATTGAAAGAGCCAATGGTAATATTTTGTCAGGGTTGAATCAAAGAATAGTGGGATTGGCAAAAGGACTATGGACAGTGGAGCTCCCGAAGATTTTATGGTCCATTCGGACCACTCAAACAAGGTCCACGGGTTTTACTCCTTTCAGACTATTATTCGGAGAGGAAGCTATGATGCCAACGGAGCTTAAAGGAGGATCCCTTCGCAGCACCGAATCGGAAATAGAAACAGAAAAGCAAACTTCGCTTGATTTAACAGAAGAAACAAGACTTCGGGCTATCGCCAATTTGTCAAAGTATCAGCAACAGACAAAGACTTGGTTTGACCCGAAGGTTAAACTTAATGAACTTAAGCCGGGTCATCTTGTTTTGCGAAGTATTATAGCACCAGGGAAATTAGGGAATAAGTGGGAAGGTCCATACATAATTCTCCTCTCAGGGCGCCTTGGTTCTTTTAAGTTAACTAATTTAGAAGGCGAAGAGTTAGCGCATACATGGCATGCGGAGAACTTAAAGCGATATTTCGCATAGAGGCTCCTTGTAATCATTTGTAAACACCTTTTGAATTAATAAAGTTCATGGTTCAGATAATGCCTACCTCTCAAAACACTTCCTACTTCTAGTGGATGCACTGGAAGAACGAAGTTGGCTGGGAGGGAAGTGTCATTAATTTCAACCAATTTTCCGGACTTCGAACCACTGGTTCGAAGCTTCCGACTGAGGTGGGAAAGTCACTGAAAAAATGGATTCCAAGTTACCGGCTTGAAAGCATCCGTAAAAAGAGTCCAAGGAGACCAAAAAATGTGGATTCCAAGCTCAGGCATGAAAGCATCCGTAAAAAGAGTCCAAGGAGACCACTGCGAATTCCAAACCACCAGTTTGATAGCATTCGCAAAAAGAGCCGAAGGAGGCCAAAGCAAAACAGATTTTGAGCTAATAAGCTTCGAATATCTGTGAAAAGAGTCCAAAGTGACCAATTGTTTTGGACGCCAAAGTGTCCGAAAAATTAGTCCGAAGTGACTTCTTTCAAACAAAAGGTACTAAGTTACCAGTTTTCAGACTCCAAGTAGTCGAAGACGTTTTGTAAGATTTAAATTAATAGTTAAGTTGCTGAGGGGCTCCGAGCTTCCAAAATAGTACTCCTAAGTTTTTTATTTGTGCCTAACCATCTTCGAGTACACTTCGAAGTTTCTTACGCCCAAAGAGGGGCTGGGAAGTAGGGAGACAATTTTAAAAATCAATCTTTATTATTCGAACAGATTACATTACATTATGAAAAATCTGTGTCTATTCCAGGAAGGAATCGAAGACCCCTTCGATCTCTAGAGCTACCACTAAAGTCGGAACGACTAGTTCCAGAGCCGGGAGTCCTGATAACTTTACGTTTAACTCTTCTCCCTTCCTTCGAAGCTTGAAAATCTTTTTGTTCCTATTGAAGTTCAGCCCAAGTTCGAAGTCGCTCGGGACTTCTTTCCCAGCTTCGAAGTTCTTCAGGCTTCTTTCCTTGTTCTTCAGCAATATTTTCGTGTTCACACCATTCAACATCTTCAGAAGATGAAGTATCTAAGTTAACTTATTTTTCTTCCTCTTTAACATAAGATAATATATCTTTACATATTTCGGGCGCAATTGCACCGGAGCTCTCTCGAGGAATCGAAAATCGAGGTCATTTATGAAGTTTTAAAAGATCGAAGGTAGCCCATAGCATGCGGAGTTCTTCGGTAACGTTTAATACTTCGACATCATCCATACAAGGTTGAGAAACCTAAAAACATGATAAATAAATTTTCATTCATAATATATGAAAGCATAATTTTTACATAGTTGGGCTCCTAAAACAAAGCTAAACATGCGGGTCTGGCGGAGGCTGGCTGCTCGAAGCATGAGACCGAGCTTGTTTTCGGCGATGACCTTCGTCAATCCAAGCCTTGATCGATGTTCGACCTTCGGCTCTCCATGAAGCTTGGAAGGCTTGCCAAGCTGCGGCCACATTTTCAGAAGAGTTAAGTAGTTGGTTCTCGTCGAAGGTAATGGGAGCCGCCCCCGAATCTGGTGCTATCGATAGCCCTAGATCTTCGTAGTAGCTAAGTACTCCGAGAGAAGCCACTTAGCCGGAGATCTCTCCATATCGAATGCCTTTTAATGGGGGATTGGTCCCGATCTTCCGCTAGGTAAGGATAACTTGGATTAGTGGAGAATCTCGATGTTGACGATCCAAGGCTCCGGTCCGGTGGATCAAAACCTTGCAATCGCTACACCACTGTCTCCGTTGGTTATCAACCACGCAGGGCGCGATTGACCTCGCCGTGAAGGCTAGTTCCTGCAAGTGAACCCAAGAACACAAGCAAGAACAGGAAGAACACAAGTCGAATGCCAAATCACAGATGAACTATGATGAGGAGAGGTTTCACAAACGCTGATGCAGCAGCCAATTGGTCCGGTGCAGGAGCGGGATCTAAACACAAAAGTGTAGATGCAAACAAAGCAAAACCTAACCCTAAAGGTGGCTAGCGTGAGTATATAAGGCGTGGGCAGCCTGTAGGGGGCGCACACGACTCGGACTATGGGCCAACACGGCCTCCAACTCAGTACAAGGTCCAACTCGGCCCAATTCTGTCATGCAGGACTGTTTCAGTCACACAGGACGATTAGAGACTCCAAATGAGGTGAAACAACGACAAAAGATCCGTCTTCTCCTTAGCTTTCCAAATAGTCCAAGAACGCGCCAATCGGACTTCGTATGAGGAAGTTATGCCCATTTTGGTGCATGGTGGTTGATGTAGTCCGAACCAGCGAATTCTTGACTTCAAATCATCCGTGCGACTCCGTCTTCAACTCCAACTCTTCTATTCCATCTCCCATGTTCCTAAGCAACAAAATATCACTAGTATTCAGTAGCATCCCATCCAAACAAATATTAACATAGTTGCTAAGGAAAGAATTAACCTCATGGTTCAAGCGACGGGCACGGCCGCGTGTGATTGGTCCTTTTAATTGAATTGTAGGTTGATGGTGCATGCGTGTATCATGGTGGTGCATGTGTGTATCATGGTGGTGCATGTGTGTATCATGTGAAGTGATGTCCTCATCATCCTCCCCCTCTTGAATTGGAGTCGTCCTCGACTCAAGCTCATCGTTATCTCTCAAATAGGGCTTTAAATATGAAATGTTAAATGTGGGACTAACCCCAAAAGCTGCAGGCAACTTAAGTTTATATGCATTATCATTGATCTTCTCAAGCACACGGAAAGGACCATCAGCACGGGGCATCAATTTAGACTTTCTCAAATCAGGAAAACAATCCTTGCGCAAGTGCAACCAAACAAGATCACCCGGTTCAAATGTTATCTCTTTTCTACCCTTACTACCATAAGCACGATATTTCTCATTCATTTTCTCTATGTTTGCTTTAGTAGTTTCATGCATCTTAAGCAATAATTCAGCACGTGTAGTAGCATCAAAATTCAATTTTTCAGATGGTGGCAATAGTAGCAAATCAATAGGAGCACGCGGATTAAAGCCATAGACCACTTGAAACGGACTTACCTTAGTAGTGGAGTGTACTGACCTATTATATGCAAACTCAATATGAGGTAGACACTCTTCCCAGAGCTTCAAGTTGGTCTTCAAAACAGCCCTCAACATGGTGGACAATGTACGGTTGATGACCTCTGTTTGCCCATCCGTTTGGGGGTGACAAGTAGTAGAAAACAGCAGCTTCGTCCCCAACTTATGCCACAACGTCCTCCAAAAATGACTTAAGAATTTAGCATCATGATCTCAAACAGGAACAGAGCTAGGAATGTTCGCAAGTGAAAACAGCACGTTCGTGCAAATCAAGCCATATATCATGGGAGTATCATCACAAATTTCAACAAGGTCAGTTTTAGTTGCAAGCATGACACGTCCTTTCAGATTAATAACTTGTGATGAAGAAGGAGAAGCAACTTTATCTTTCTATTGCCTCGAAAGCGTTTTAGCTACTTGCTGATTTTTAGAAGGTTGTTTGTTTGTTTGTGCGTCCTTAGCATGTTTTTCTTGTTCAAATTCCACAATTTCGGTAGGAGTCATAGGAAGCAATGTAACTTTCTTTCCTTTATACATAAATGTGTACTTATTGCTCCTACCATGGTGTGTAGCATCAGTATCATACTCCCAAGGTCTACCAAGTAATAGAGAACATGATTGCATTGGTACTACATCAAAATCAGCAACTCTGAAGTATGTACCAATGGAAAATCTGATGTGAGCAGATTGTGTTACCTTGACCTTACCGCTATTGTTGAACTATTGCACGTGGTAAGGGTGTGGATGTGCACGTGTGGGAAGTTGAAGCTTAGTTACCATGTCGTGGCTCACCAAATTGTTGCAACTACCGCTATCGATGATGACACGTACACGACGGTCATTGACGATGAAGAAGGTCTGAAACAGATTGTTCCGTTGGGCCCAGTCATCTTGGTCCATGTGAGTGCTCAAAACACGTTGTACAATAAGTGCTTCATGGTCAGCAGAGGCATCCGGTGCAAAAACAGCATCATCGTCGGAAGCATCGTAATCTCCTGTAATGTTAGCAGCAAGTGCATATTCATCTTCAACATCACTAGCACTTACATAGCCACCGTCTTCCGTAGCAACATAAGCCCACTGACTAGGGCAGTCCTTCATAATGTGGCCGAATCCTTTGCATCGGTGACACTGGATCGCTACAGAACATGCAGTAGAGGCCGCCGAGGAGGTGGGCTTGGTTGGCGCCTTGGATGCTGAAGCTTTGGAGCTCTCAGCCTGGGTTGTAGATGCAGAAGGTGCTGATGTAGCTGCCGGTCGAGAAGGTGGTGGTGGTCGCTGCTGCTGCCCACTTGAGCATGAAGTGGCACCACCAATGTTGGTCCTCATGCTGCGTTGTGGTTGTTGGCGACCCTGCAATTCTTTTTCTGCAAGTATAGCAAGGTGGAAAAGACGAGTGATGGTATTGTATTCTTTATAATCAATGATATCCTGAATTTCACGTCTTAAACCACCATAAAAACGAGCCATTTTATCCTCATTGTCCTACTCAATTTCAGCACGCATGCAACCTATTTGCAACTTCTGATAATACTCCTCTGCCGATTTATTTCCTTGGTTTAGGCGCTGCAATTTTTTTCTCAAATCACGTTTATATGAAGGAGGAACCCATCTACCACGCATTTGCCATTTTAACATACCCCAATTTTGTGGTTCATTGCCAACCTGAACTATTTCAGTCCACCAAAGAAGAGTATATCCAGTGAAGTCACTAGTAGCTAAGCGCACGCGGTGAATAGCAGGAACCATGTGAGCATTAAATTTTTGTTCGACTGATATCTCCCAATCTAAATATGCATCTGGATCATAGGTGCCAGCAAAATGAGGTACTGAAAATTTTACCTTAGAGTAGGGATCATTGTTCCTGCGGTTGTCATTGTTACCTCGTGGATGGCGGTTGTGGTGGCCGCCCATACCTTGACGATTGAACTGGAAGCGATGACGTGTAGCCTCGTCAGGGTCAATGCCATTGTTCCCGGCATAGGATAGGTCGTCTTCCTCCTCAACATGGTCATCTTCCTCCTCAACGTGGTCGTCGTCGGCTTGTGCAGCAGGCAAGCGTGTCTCTAGGGCAGTCATCCGGTCCCCTAGGTCAGCCACAGTACGCACGAGATGTTCGATGGAGTGTTGGGTCTGCCGCTGAGACTCCAGTACAACACGTCGTGAGACACAGTCATTAAAATCGGATGGAGGGGTACCGTTGTTATCTGCCATGTTAGTGAAAAGACAAACAACAAAGAATAATCCTTATGGAACACAACTAGGTGGAGTGGTTGGTGTGTGGTGGAAGCAATCTGTCAAGCGCCTTACCCACGCTTGCAAGTGTTCTTACCACGCCACAGTGAGGACACCGGCCTATAGGTGACGAACCAAGTGGAGGGTGGTGGGCGATTGCAAGAAATGAACCTGTCCTGACCAGGAAAAGGTGTAGCTGGGAAGGAAACGTAAGTATCAAGGAATAGCGATAGTAATAACAGTTAAACAAAGTTCAATAAGTGTTCCCTAGTACTCGTCAAAGTTGCTGGCCTTAGTGCTCCCAAGGTGAAAATTCAAGCAATAGAGGGAAACTATGTGCCCAAAACTCAAGTGGAGGCGGAACAAGGTAGCAAACGACAGGACCGGTTCTCTTTTGCTTCTCACAATCTCGTTCCTTTTCTTTTCTCTTTTTTTTCTCTTTTTTTTCACTATATTTTTTTTGAACAAGGATGACAAGAGATGCAACCACAAAAATTGGCACCTGCAACTGAGGTGGGATGTGGTTCACAGAAATTCAACAAGTTCTCTGAACGGCGTGCAAAAACATTGACCAATTTTTTTCTTTATCTTCCTGATTTTTTGGCAAATCTAATGAAGGCTAGCAGGGGGGTCGGCTCCAAAATGGGTCAAGAAGATGCTCAAAAAAGTTTCAGATTTTTCTGCCAAACGAGCAAAAAGTTATGCCTGTTTTACCGAAGGGGGTCACAAGGACTCGATGTGGAAACCTACTAGGGTTGTGGAGGGAGGTTTTCGGGTGGGGAATTTTTTGAGACACAAGATCAACTACTAATCAAACGACACAAAGGGGGGATTAAACCAACAACAAGACTCGACCAAGAACACAAACTCAACAAAGTTAAAAACTGAAATTAAAATCGCAAGGCACAAACGGGTTTTCGGTGGGGATTTTTTTGTGAGGGTTTTTTGGACTCTAGGTAGAAATAAAAGAAGATCGAGATTACCTAACGGGAAATCTAAGCTCTGATATCAACTAGTGGGGGATTGGTCCTGATCTTCCGCTAGTTAAGGATAACTTGGATTGGTGGAGAATCTCGACGTTGACGATCCAAGGCTCCGGTCCGGCGGATCAAAACCTTGCAATCGCTACACCACTGTCTCCGTCGGTTATCAACCACGCAGGGCGCGATTGACCTCGCCATGAAGGCTAGTTCCTGCAAGCGAACCCAAGAACACAAGCAAGAACAGGAAGAACACAAGTCGAATGCCAAATCACAGATGAACTATGATGAGGAGAGGTTTCACAAACGCTGATGCAGCAGCCAATCGGTCCGGTATAGGAGCGGGATCTAAACACACAAGTGTAGATGCAAACAAAACAAAGCAAAACCTAACCCTAAAGGCGGTTGGCGTGAGTATATAAGGCATGGGCAGCCTGTAGGGGGCGCACACGACTCGGACTATGGGCCAACACGACCTCCAACTCAGTACAAGGTCCAACTCGGCCCAATTCTGTCACGCAGGACTGTTTCAGTCACACAGGACGACTAGAGACTCCAAATGAGGCGAAACCAACGCCAAAAGATCCGTCTTTTCCTTAGCTTTCCAAAAAGTCCAAGAACGTGCCAATCGTCGTATGAGGAAGTTATGCCCATTTTGGTGCATGGTGGTTGATGTAGTCCGAACCAACGAATTCTTGACTTCAAATCATCCGTGCTACTCCGTCTTCAACTCCAACTCTTCTATTCCATCTCCCATGTTCCTAAGCAACAAAATATCACTAGTATTCAGTAGCATCCCATCCAAACAAATATTAACATAGTTGCTAAGGAAAGAATTAACCTCATGGTTCAAGCGACGGGCACGGCCCCGTGTGATTGGTCCTTGTAATTGAATTGTAGGTTGATGGTGCATGCGTGTATCATGGTGGTGCATGGGTGTATCATGGTGGTGCATGTGTGTATCATGGTGGTGCATGTGTGTATCATGTGAAGTGATGTCCTCATCACCTGCTGTCTTCATCATCTTCGCAACTCCTTGGATCATCTTTAGCCGTCGCAGCAGGGGGACATTGTCACTCGAAGGTAGTGTCCAAAGAGTACCGAAGTACTATAGAACACCTAAGAGATTGTTCTTGACCTCCGTGGCTACCTTTTCCGACTTCACCTTATCTTCAATCAAAGCATCCCTTGATGAAGTCAGCTCATCTACCATAGCGGATAGCATAGCTGCCTCCGTAGCCAAAGAACTCTTCTGGCTAAGCAAGTTGCTAGTTTCCTCCATGGCTTTAGCCTTCTCCTCTTGGAGTTTAACTAGCTCAGCCCCCGCCATGGCGTGCTCTACCCGAATTTTCTCTATCTCGGCCTAAAGCACAATTTGTTCAGCTTCGAATTTTTTATTCATAACCTCTAGGTTTTGTTTGGCCCTCCTCTCTGTTGCAACCATTTCGTCTAAGCTGGAAACTCGAACTTCGGAGACGTTAAGACTCCTCTGAAGAGCAGTAACCCTCTCCTGAAGACGAAGGCTTCCGCGCTCATTTGAGATAGCTGCAGCTCGAGCCAAAACTATTTGCTGTGAAGAGAAAAAGCAAGGTGAGAGATTATTCATAAGTTGAAATTAAAAACTTGTTTTGCAGATACTTCGTACCTGGTACGCGGCCCGTTCCAAGGCTGCGTTGAGTTCCGAGCCCTCAGCTTCGCTAAGTATGGCCACCAGGTTCATCTCCCTAACTTCGCGGTTAGCTCGATCCAAAGGCTCGAGCAGGGTCTGAAGTCCGGTCCTTCGCTCCAGGAAAGGGGCTAGGAGGGGGAGCATAGATAGAGCCCTTTGGTCATCTTCGTTTGGTGAAGGGTCAGAGCGCCGTGCTGCATCTTCGGAGACCTCGGTAGACTGGCCCCCCTCCGCAGATTAACCTTCGTCTGTTGATTCAGATGGAGTTAATCCTGAGTTCGGAGCAGGAAAGGGGACCATTTTGCCTTTACTTTTTCTAGGTCCCATCTGTGCAACTTTTGGAATCGGCCCGGAGATGTTGAGGTCCCAGGAGCTGTATCTTCGGGAGGAGCCACTTCCATGGGAGCGGACCCTGCCGAGACAAAGGTATTATATATTGCATAATTTTGTAGGGAAAAGGAACAAATGGTTCATGCGAAGTTTACCTCCGAAGTCCTATCGGCGGGTGAGTACAGGGCTGCTCGGTGTGTCAAAGGCCACTTCGAAGTCTTCATCGGACTCGAAGTCTAGAGCCGAAGGGTTGACTGTTGGAGCCTCTCTTGAAACTGCAGCTACCACTTCCTCCGGAATCGAAGCTTGCCTAGCAGTAACTTCGACTCCGCCTTCAGTTATGGGGGTTTTTCATGCGGCAAGTCGAGCTGGGCACTTGAAGTTCCAGCTTGTCCGGGGCTACCTGGAACACCTGGCGCGCTTGCAGTGTTGCCAGTGTTTACGTCTGCCCGGGTTTTGTCTTCGGTGATCAGGTTGATGAGGACTCTTCCCTCATCTTCAGAGGAATCGGAGACCGAAGCCATCGGACTTGAAGGCGCCACATTCTTTGGCTTTCGGGCTACCTTTTTGCTGGGGTCTTAACCGGAGCCGAAGTCCCGACATCCGCCTTCCTCTTCTTCGGCCCTTGCTCTGAAGGTACCTAGTCCGGCAGAAGAGGGGGAGCAACTCCGAGTACACCCCATACTCGGTTGAGCCGCTCCCAATTACCTACTAGCTTTGTTCTCCACTCCTTCTCAGCCAGAGTTGGAACTCCTAGAATCTTGTCCTAAGCTCGAACAACTTGCTCCGAAGTCATGGGGGCTTGAGAAGCTGAAAGATAAGTTGGCATTAGTCATTTCATCAAACAAATATATATAGAACATGTTGTTTTCAAAGCTACCTGCAGGGCTCGAGTTCGAAGAGATTTTTCGGAGTCCACCCTCTAGATCTTCTTCGAAGATGATAGGCCAATTGGCCATCAGAGGTGGAATTTGGAGTCCGATAACTCCTCTGCTAAGTCCCACATGCTCATGCGGCGACTAATCCTTTGGAGCAGGCTGAGGCGAGCTTCGAGCTGGCCGGGATCTGGGTGAACATGTGCTTCCCTTCGGAAGTTTATGTCTTGTAGAGGTCCAGCCAAACGACTGCCTGCCCCAACTTCGGCATAGAACCACCAGAGGATCCAATCTATGTACCATCTGGCGTTGATGGCCTTCTAGAATCTTAGTTGGAATTCGTCCCGGAGTCTGAAGTTGATGCTGCCGAAGGCTACCACAATCTTCTCTCCTCCGGAGCCTAGGTAAGTCTTTGGTTGGCATGATGCCCTGTGCAGTGCTGCAAAAATTTATGCTCTTCCTTCACAGCCCTCAGCTCGCAGCGCCCATTCGAAGATGGCCAAACGCGCTATTGCGTTCGGAGATAGTTGAGGAAGGGTGACATGAAATAAGTCCAGTACCTCCGATAGGAAGTCCACTGCTGGGAGTCCCAACCCCGCTTCGAAGAAAGCTTCGAAGACCACAACTTCTCCAGGCCTTGATGAAGGGATGGCCTCCTTTCCAGGTTTCCTGATGATGACTTCCGAGCCAATCTTTCCCTCCATTGCCGCTACGATCATCTCCCTCTTCCAAGTAGATGGCCCCAGTTTATAAGACTGGTCCGGATACTTCGCAGAAGTAGGGAGGAGGTCTTGGGGGACAATTTGTTGAGGATTCCTCGCCGGGGCCGCCATCACCGAAGAAGCCGCCGCTGCTGGTGCCGCCACCACCGAAGTCGCCGCCGCTGTTGGTGCCGCTACTGTTGCTGCCACTACCGCGGTCGTAGCTTGCTACCGGGCTAGGGCTGAAGCTGCCCCAGGAACCTTGAAGCTAGTTTTCGCCATGAACTCACACCGAGAGCTAAAGCTAGAGTCTGGAGGTTAAGGATTGTTTGCGCAAAAATGGTGAGAAAGGTACTCGATAAGCATCTAGGTCCTCTATTTATAGCCCAGGCCCATGATTTTTTACCGTTCACATTTGCCATTTGGCATTCTTGATCGTTACTCTTTGCGAAGTTAACGCACCGCGTAACTTCTGCTGAAAGGAAAAAGCCAACGGCTATTTCTTCTAAGTCTAAAAGGCTTTCTAGCTTCTTAAGTTAATTCCGAGATAGTTTGAATGTAACTTTCTTAGGAGTCAATTCGAAGTTTTAAATCCTATATACTTCGGAGGTTGATTAAATCTGTTAACCCCTATGCATGATTATTTTTCTTGCGTATACTGCTCTCCTAACGTTACAGATCTAGCGGAGAAGCGTATTCGAGGGACTACTGTTGGAGGAAAATACTTCATTCTTAGGGCCATTGCGGTAACAAGACAAAGGCAGGTGATTTAATCGAAGGTTCCTAGCGTCTAACTCCAGAAGTATACTGGAGCAAGTTTGAAGGATAGAGGCGAACTCTAGTTCGGAGTATATCTTCGAACATTGCCTCTTGTGAGAGCTTCTTTGCCATCTACGATGGAAGACTTATCTTCTTTCTCATTAGATTAGTCTTTTACTGTTTTAGCCCTATTAAGGGTACTGAATAGTTTCCACTATGTCGGTTGTAACAGAGGGGTAAAAGGGTCTTTTCCTTAAAGGTTTTGGCCTATAAATACCCCCCATTTTACTCTGTAATCGGGATCAAATATTGAGTTATTCAATACACATCTTCGAACTGTTTTGAGCTATTATATATCCGCTTCGGAGGTTTGAAATAGTTTACTTCACAAACACTTCGTTTGTTAGTTTATGATCTCTAGAAACCTGTTAGCGTAATCTTTACGCCAACAGGAAGGTTACAGTGCTCCAGAGGGCCCTTAAGGGCTCCGAAGATAAGTCCCTTCAATTGGAGGAAGAACTCCTCAAATAGTGGAGGGCGAAGGCCATTGGGGAGGAGGCGCTCCAAATGGAGCAGCATGCTCAAGCTGGCCTACCGTCTTCAATTAAGGAGCTCCAAGCAGAGCGAGTGGTGCTGAGAGTTGAAGTCGACAAGCTTCGAGCAGCGGAGGTGACTTTCAGGGCTGAACTTGTGCGGTTTTGAGAGGCGCTTCAGCAAGCGCTGTCTCAAAAGAATTATTTAATGACGAAGACAGTTGAGCTCTCTGCCATCGCCACCGAGAAGACAAAGGCTGAGGTGAGGCACATCGAGGTGGCTGATCAAACCATGGACACCCTCCGGGGTGTTCTGGAATATTTTGGAATGGTCTGCCCATCTTCCTCAGCTGCGACGAACGAACCTCTTGACCGTAAGCTCAAGATGATCCAGACGGCGGCCAAGATGATGAAGGGCTCTGGTACTCGCTATGGAGAAATCTTCGGGAAAGTAGCCGGGATCGGAGTCCTTTGTCATCTCAAAGCCATTGGGGTCTCTATTTCTCTGCTGAAGGGTTCGACGCCTGCAAGCTTCGCTGACGAAGGCTTGCTGCGACCATCTCTGGATGTTGCTTCAGCTTAGGAAGCCTTTCGGGTGACCTGGAAAGCATATAACGAAGTTGCGGCCAAGGCATGGATCGATGAAGCCCATCGGTACAGGCAAGCACAGATGAGGCCTCCGGCTCCTCCTCCACCAACTGCTACGCCTCTGGACCCGAAGGTATAGCTTCTTAGGGCGCTTTGTTATGTAAAAAAGACTTTGTAATGTTCTTTTGTTTAAATGAATGGAAAGTATTTGCTTGGATGTTTGTTCTTAGGTTTTGCTACATGCTTCGGACTTTGATCTCAAAGTATTAGAACTTGACAAAGGGCTTCACCAACAATGGGCTATTCTTGAAGGCTTAAGGCCTTATAGGCACCCACGATTTTTTTTCCTCAAGGGGGAGCATGGAGAGATAGCACCCGATGTTTGTAGCGAAGTCCTTTCTTATATCAAAGAAGAAGACAAAGTAATAATGACTTCGTCTTCGAAGTATGTAGATTGGTCAGATTTGGAGCATCAAGTTGAGGACCCGACGGAGGCTAGCTACGAACGGCTTCTAACCTAGTCCGAACTTCAAGAAGAGCAGAAAACCTGGAGAGCTTCAAAGAAGGGTAATCGAACTCGAACCAAAAGGAAGGTTTTGAGAACTCTAGGCTCCGAAGATTGAGCTGGTCCCGGGGGTAGCTCTAGAGGTCGGAGAGGTCTCCGTTTCTACTTAGGCTTAGATAATAATTTTCTTGATTATGATGTTTGTAATGTGATTTAACCAAGCAATATAATTTGTTTGAGAAGCATCGTTTGATTGTGCCTTATTCCCCTGCCCCTCTTTGTGGGTGGGGGCCGTATGCAATGCAATAGGGCTGGTCGCGCACAACGCCCGGCATATTAAAGCCGAGGCTTCGCAAATAGTACTTGATAACCACGAACTCAACTTTTTCGTAGAGTTCTTCGAACTGTATGTTCGTATCATGATATCTTACCTAATAGAGGTAGAGTAGGCAACACATCAAATTAATGGTTCAATGTCGAAAAAGATGTCACTATGGACTTAGTAAGGAGCTTCGAACTTATAAGTTAAAGCTCCAAAAATGGTCACTTAGGATTCTTGATGAGGTTCATTTGGCCGGGGCCTTGAATCCTCATAGTTTGGTCACCATCGACTCTTTTTCATATGCTTCGAACCCTGAGAATCAGAATCTATTTGTTTAAAGTCCTTAGACTCTTCTACATTTGCTATCAAGCCGATGGCTCGGAATCTATAGGTTTTAGCCACCTTCGGCTCTTTTTTAGATGCTTCGAACCCGGAGGATCGGAATCTATTTCTTTAAAGTCCTTAGACTCTTCTAGGATGCTATCAAGCCGATGGCTCGGAATCCGTAGGTTTTAGCCACCATTGGCTCTTTTACGAATGCTCCGAACAAGTGGTTCAAACTTCATTATTTTATAGTCCTTAGACTCTTCTACGGATGCTATCAAGCCGGTGGCTCGGAATCCATAGGTTTTGGCCACCTTAGGCTCTTTTACGAATGCTCCGAATCAGCGGTTCGAACTTTGTTATTTTATAGTCCTTAGACTCTTCTATGGATGCTATCAACTGGGTGGCTCGGAATCCATAGGTTTTGGCCACCTTCGGCTCTTTTACGGAATCTCCAAACCAGTGGTTCGAAGACTGTTTATTGGGTTATGATGAAGGATACCTACCTCTGCAAGAATCTATGTTCCTCTAATGCATCCACTAGGGGTAGGGAATATTGAGGGGTAAGCATAATTCGAACCACAAGCTTTTATTCACTTAGAAAGGTACTTTACAATTCTCTACAAGGAACCCTTAAGCATAATAACATTTAAGGTGCTCCACATGCCATGCATGCTTTAACTCTTCCCCTTCTAAATTTGATAATTTAAAAGATCTGGGGTGCTCTGAGCGTAGGATAATATATGGTCCTTCCCATTTGTTTCCTAATTTCCCCAAAGCAATTACACTTCATAGTACCAAATGACCCAGTCTAAGTTCATTATCTTTTACCTTCGGGTCATACCATGCATTCGTATGGTCTTGGTACTTTGTCAAATTTGCGATAGCTCGAAGCTTCGTTTCTTCGGACAAGTCAAGCGAAGTGTTCCTTTCATCTTTATCTTCTGGCTCCATTGCGCTGATGGATCCACCTTTCAGCTCTGTTGGAGTCATGGCCTCATCTCTGAACAACAACCTGAATGGGGTAAAACCTATAGACCTAGCTTGAGTGGTCCGAATGGACCATAAAATCTTATGAAGCTCTTCGGTCCACAGTCCCTTCGCCAACCCTACAATCCTCCGATTTAAGTCGGATAGAATATTTCCATTGGCCCTCTCGACGGCTCCGTTGGATTAGGGATGATGGATGGCTGCAAAGCACATTTTAATGCCTAGCCCTTCGCAGAATTCTCTTAAAGGTTCAGAATCAAATTGGGTGCCATTATCAATTGTCAACTCTCTAGGCACTTTGGACCTACAAATAATATTTTGCCAGAAGAATTTCTGCACTTTTTTGAAGTGATAGCAGTTAATGGTTCGTCTTTGACCTATTTAGAAAAGTATTTGATTGCTACCACCATGAACTTCAAGCCGCCCTTCACGATTGGGAAAGGGCCGATGAGATCCATTCCCCATCGTGCCATCGTCCATACTAGAGCAATGACTTGAAGGGGTGTTGGAGGACGATGGCTTCATCTTCCCATCCATTGGCACCCTTGACAGGTTCAGACCAATGATTTTGCATCTGCTACAATTGTTGGCCAATAAAGCCCCTAGCGAAGTGTTTTGCCTGCTAAAGCCTGAGGGGCTAAGTGGCTACCACATAAGCCTTCATGGATTTCTCAAAGTATGTATTGGCCTTTGGGTTGCGAGATGCATCAGAGTAGAGGAGAACAGACTCCAGCTTTGTATAGCACTCCATTGACAAGCTTATAATTCTGGACCCTTGACTATAACCTTTGCAATTCCAGGCCTTCGAAGTGACTTGATTTGTTTTGCAAAAAGACTAATATTGGGCTACACCAATCAGTGATTGGTATACAAAATACTTCTACGAAGGGTGGTTGAGGCACCGAATGGTTGACAAGCTCTTCATAAAAAAGCCCCTTCTAGGACATCCAATGCTCCGGCAGCAACCTTCGCTAGGTTGTCCGCAAGCTGATTATCTGCTCGAGGGATGCTCCGGATGAAAATTCCTTTGAATAAGGCCTTCGTCTTGCGGATCTCTTCTAAGTACTTCGCAATATGTAAATGTCGAGCTTGGAAGCTTTTGTCAATGTGCCCTGCAATGACTTGAGAATCTGTTTTGATTATAACCCGAGTGGCGCCAAGTGTGCGCGCTTTGCGGAGGCCAAGCAGGATTCCTTCGTACTCTACAATATTGTTAGTGGACTTAAAGTTGAGCCTTGTAGAGTACATTGCTTTCTGCCCTAAATGCGAAATTATCACGGCTCTGGCACTAGCTCTTGATGCATGAAATGCTCCGTCAGAGTAAATCGTCCACACTCCTTCGCATGATTCTTCTAGAGCCCAAACGGCGGATGGAGTCCACTCTGCAACAATGTCAACCACAACTTGAGACTTAATGGTTGTTCTTGTGGTGAAGGAAATGCCGAAGGGGGCTAGCTCGACAGCCCATTTTCCAATTCTTCCCGTGGAGTCTTTGCTCCAGAGCATATCACCAAGGGGATACGACGTAGGGACAATTACATTGTGTTCTAAAAAGTAATGCCTTAGCTTCTGCGAGGCCATTACCAAAGCATATGCAAATTTCTCAAGTTTGGAGTACCGTGTTTTTGCTCTGGACAAGGCTTCTAAAACGAAGTATACTGGGTTCTTCTCCAGTTTTCAATTGAGCTATATTTGTCTGACAAACACTGCGCTGACTGCGGAGCCTGTTGCTGCAAGATATAGGAGGAATGTTTCCTCTGCAAGGGGAACAATGAGTGTTGATAGATTTCCAAGGTAGTCCTTGATTTCGTCGAAGCTCTTCTGGCACTCTTGTGTCCACTTGAAACTTTCGGACCCTTTTAAGGCTTTGAAAATTTGGAGGCTTTGCTCTGTTGATCTGGCCAGGAATCTGTTGAGAGCTGCAATACGTCCGGCTAGCTTCTGGACTTGCTTCAAATTTTCAGGTGGAGCCATCCTTTGTAGTGCACTTATCTGTGTTGGGCTAGCTTCAATTCCCCTGCTCGAAACTAAGTACCCTAGCAATTTTCATGCTTGAGCTCCGAAAATACATTTTTCATGGATGAGGCGAACTCCACATGATCGGAGGCTCTCAAAAGTTTCTACTAAGTCTAGACTATGCTGGTGGTTTAAAGCACTCTTTATTACAATGTCATCCATATAGGTTATGACATTTCGGCCGATCTGGTGACCTAGAGCTTTATAAATAAGACGTGAAAAAGTTTCCCCAGCATTTCTCAAGACAAAGGGCATTCGGACATAACAGAATACTCTAGAAGGGGTTATAAAGCTTGTCTTGGCTTCGTCTTCGCGTTTTAGCCAGATTTGATGGTAACTGGAGTATGCATCAATAAAACTTAGGAGCTCGGAGCCAGCCATAGAATCAACAAGTTGATCAATATGGGGCATGGGGTAGGGGTCTCGTGGGCACGCTTTATTCATAGATATGAAGTCAATGCACATGCGCCACTTGTCGAAGCCTTTTTTCTTGACGAAGATAGGGTTGGCCAACCACTCCGTGTGGTCCACTTCCCTAATGATTCCGGCTCTTAGCAACTTTTCTACCTCTGCTTTAGCGAGGTCTGCTCTCTCAGTTGACATCTTGCAGAGCCCCTGGTGAATGGGTCGAAGCTTAGGGTTGACGAGTAAGATATGCTCGATAATGCTCTGGTCAACTCCGGGGATATGTTCATCTGATCAGGCGAAGACATCTAGATTTTCTCGAACCACTTCTTCTAGCGAAGTGCGATCTCCGAAGGTAACCCCTTGCCAAAATGAATGGGGTATTCCCTGCCTTCTTTGACAATGATCCTCGTGACTACATCACATTCTGGGCTTGTCTTGAGGGAAGGGTTCTTCGGAGGTGTGTCGTAGTCGTATTCTGCTCTCCTAGCTGCAGCTTGATCTCCTAGGATCGTAAGGACTCCACCTTGCATTGGCATTTTGACACAAATAATTGTGGTGCGCCATGGCTCCAAATTGATTTAGTATCCTTCTTCCAAAGATTGCATTGTAGGCGTGTGACGCCCCGATTTATCGAAATCGGAACATTATTGAATTTCATAGAAAAACAATAATAACAAGAGGTTCATCATGTGAAATCGTACATACGGGCAAACATTCATGGTGCGCAGACCATATTATTACATAAGAGTGAAATTAAAATAATAAAAATAAACGGCATGACAAACGTCTTCTTCAGGATCTTTCTTCTTGACTGGGTCGCTACTTCAGACCATCCTCATAGTAGGCATCCTCTAAATAGTGTGTCCAACGGGTATGAGTACAAAAAGTACTCAACAAGCCACCGCAAATGCAAGTAATAATGCAAGATAATAACAAAGGAAGGGTAATGGCTAAAAATGCGGAAAAGTACATTTTTCAGTTATTGCATTTAATGTAGTCAAATTTAATCATGCGGAATAATAAACATGAGCATCAATAATACCATCTAACTCGAGGAGTACGTTTTCCCTCCTCGCATAACAGTCCTTACATGCCAAACCATCATGCACATACATATTAAAAGTAAACTAACTGTGGGATGTCACGCAACCCGCCCTTGACCGTGGGCTCGGCTTTTCGAAAAGATTTATGACTCTGATCAGAGATGTACTACTATACCCACAAGGCACACACTCATCCCAAACACCAAAGTGTAACGAGATGACCCATACCATGAGAACTCGTGCCAAAACCTTAGCATGAAATGCTCCAAGCGATAACCACCCGCTCTAGGTTTCGCCGGCGTGCCAGGCCGCATCCCGGCTAACGTCGCACCCCATTTTGCGCCACGTCGGTACAAGCCACCCGCAGGTGCTGCTTGACCCATCTCCAAGTGGTGGCCTCGGTTGGGAACACTCCATACCTTAGTTTGTACTTACCCATTAGACTTGTGGTTAGTACGGAAGTATATTGCAATGGATCCCGCAGACCGGTCCTTATAGTGCCCCGGGTGCTACCGACCAATGCCCTAGCTTGCACCCGGAACCCACCATGCATACACTCACAACCAAAACTCTATCACCAACAGCATTCCAGAGATGAGAACAATGGGGATCATATAGTAGATTCCAATCGCTACGACTCATTTTTAATCCTATAGCAATCGTGTCGATACATTGGACACTAGATAATAGTACTAATAATATGGTGACAAGGAGTTTAGGCTAGATAGCATGGCTTGGGTTGCACATCAAGGTCGGGGGATCCTAGTAAATATATTGTAAGGGTTTCATTTGACTAATGCATGTATATCCTATGTGTTTTAGCGATAATTTAGTAAAACATGGGTTCAATATGCTCAAAAGATTGGTTTGGTGACTTGCCTTGTTCAGCGAAAGGGGAGGGAGGAACTTCCGGGAAGTATTCCGTCTCCTCGACGGCGTCGTAGTCTTTTTAACATGAATAATAAACACAATATTCAATAAACAATACAAAATCACACAACAAGCATAAAGGTTTTGCTTAGGTTAACTTAGGGAAAATAAAGGTGTTAAGTTTCTGAAATTCATTTTACGGATATTTAAAATGAACTATAATGAAATATGGTTCTTTATAAAAGGGGTTTTAAATGTGAATAATCTTATTTCAAGTTTTCTAACCAATTTAAAACAAGAGATTCAGAGAAAACTTAGTGGTTTCATTAAATTAACAGGAAATGAATAAATATAAATTTTGCTGAAATTTAATTAATTGGATTTGTATTTTACTCTAAGGGCATTTGAGTACTTTATTAAATAAGAATGAAATATTCAAAGTAAACGTATTGTTTTTATTGCATTATCATGTAGAGAATAAAATTACAAATTTTCTGGAATTGAAACGATAATTTTTTAGTTCAAATGTGCCAGATATGAATTTTAGAAGTTTAAAACCATTTCTGAATTTAAATTAAATCCCAAAACAGTCTCGGGTCCACGGTGAGCCAGGCTCACGGTGAACCCGCGCATTGTGCCCGTGCGCCGGATCAAGATCCACCGTTGGATCGCGATCGAGCGGTCAAGGGCGAGTCGGGGGAGTTAAAATGACGTGGACGGCTGAGATTAAAACGTTGAACCGGTACGCGTTGGACGGACCAAATGCGATGCGGGGTTTAAAAACTAACGAATGCCCAAGATTAAAACGTACCCCTTCATTTTGATCTGACGGATCTAATTAAATCATGAGAACGACCTAATCTCCGCCGCTGGATCTGGATCGCATGACCAGGATCGAATCCAACATGGCACGGGTACTCGACCCATGCCGGTCGTCTTCTCCGGCGACGGCGAGGTTCCAGCGGCCACGGTGAGCTATGGCGGTCGGTCCTAAGTGCTAAAACGGAATCAGAACACCGCGGGGGTCAAGAGGGTACCGTCGGAGGGGCTTGGGGTCGTCGGAGCGTGGCCGGCGACGAGCGAGGGCGGTGGTGGTGTTCGGGTCCTCGTCGGTGGTGGCATTTCGGTGGGGGTCATCGACGACGGAGTGGTGGCCGAGGTTGGGGTGGTGGTTGCGGTCACAGCGGTGTGGTCAGCGAGGACGGAGGGGGACTCCGGCGACGGTGAGCGGTGAGCGGTGGCTAGAGTGAAGGCGGCGGTGAGGTGTTTAAGTGGGTGTCACGGGCGTTCTGTTCGGGTTCAGTGCAATTGCAAGCGAGGGGGGGTGCGGGGTGCCAGGGGGCTTAAATAGGGTCACCGGCGGGGGCAGGGGGGGGCGCAATTGAGGGAGGCTGAGAATAAAAGCGCTTCAATGCTGGTGAGCCTCTTTCCATGCATGCGGACGACGGTTCCGGGGCGACGACGCGGTGGAGTAATGGGGGAAACGGTCGGCGGGACACGAGGAATTCAATGTCGGTGATGAATTAAAGGTAGGGGGCCGGCGGGGGCGGATCCGAGGCGGGATTAGGGCTTCGGCCGGCGAGGAGGGGGATTTGGGGGTGGATCCCATGGGGAAGACGGGTCCGACTGGTGGGCCAAGGCGGTCAGCGGGCGCAAGCGCACGAGTGCGATGGCTGACGGGTGGGGTTGGGCACCGGCCGAGAGAGGGATCGGTTGGCGCCGACATGTGGGGCCGAGGTGTCGGGTATGCGCGTGAAGATAGAGGGAGTCACTGACTGGTGGGGTCCATCGGTTAGTACAGGGTGCGCGGGGCGCGCGGGGAAAACGGGCTGGGCCGGCCGAGAGAGAGAGAAATGGTGGGGGAGGACCCAAACAATTACAGAAATTGATTTAAAATATTGGGGCTATTTCCAAGGGTGATAAAAATTTGTAAAAATTCTCAAAAATATATTTTGGTCTTAGGAACTCATACAAAATTTTCTAGCCTCTGGTTTGGCCATTTCATCTAGGTTCTAGTTCAATAAGGTTAAGGAGGGCATTAAAGGTATTTCCAAAATAAATAATTCCAGGAAAATAGATCAAATGATATTTTTATTTCTTTGAAATTTTGGGGTGTTACAAACCTATCCCCCTTACAAAGAATGTCGTCCTCGGGATTGGAATGCTACTCGAATAACTCGGGGTATTGGGCTTTCAACTCGTCTTCTTTTTCCCATGTGGCTTCTTCAACGGGGTGGTTGTCTCACTGAACCTTGCAGAAGCGAACCACACGACTCCTGGTTACTCTTTCCTTAGTTTCCAAGATCTTGACGGGTTTCTCGACGTAGGTCAAATCCTCTTGGACGTTGAGTTGTTGGAGGTCGGCCTGTTTGGCGGGCACACGAAGACACTTCTTCAGCTGGGAGACGTGGAATACGTCATGAACTCCTGCCAAGGAAGGAGGCAGCTCTAGTTGATATGCCACCTCTCCTTGCCGTCGGAGGATCTGAAAAGGTCCGATGTAGCGGGGTGCTAGCTTGCCTTTCATGTTGAACCTTTGAGTGCCACGGAGGGGAGTGACTCAGAGATAGACATAATCACCCTCCTCAAAGGTTAGGTCTCTTCGTCGGTTATCGGCGTAGCTCTTCTATCGGGACTGGGCTATCTTTAATCTATCCCTGATGATCTTGACCTTCTCTTCGGCTTCTCTTAGAATATATGTCCCAAACAACTGTGACTCTCCGGTCTGATCCCAGAGTAATGGTGTTCTACACTTACGCCCGTAGAGTGCTTCGAACGGGGACATTTGCAGGCTAGCTTGATAGCTGTTGTTGTAGGAGAACTCCGCATAGGGAAAGTTCTTGTCCCACATTCTGCCAAAGTCTAGAGCGCAAGCTCTAAGCATATCCTCCAATATCTTGTTAACCCTTTCGGTTTGACCATCGGTCTGAGGATGATAGGCGGTGCTAAAGTTCAGCCGGGTGCCGAGTTCCTCTTGAAGGTTCTTCCAAAACTTAGAGGTAAACTGACTCCCACGGTCAGATACGATCTTCTTAGGAACTCCGTGTAGGCACACGATCCAAGTCATATACAACTCGGCCAACTTGGCGACGGTGTAAGTTGTCTTGACGGGGATGAAGTGAGCCACCTTGGTGAGTCGGTCGACGATCACCCAGATAGAATCATGTCCGGCTTGGGTCCTGGCTAGTCCCGTGATGAAGTCCATTCCTATCTCTTCCCACTTCCATTCGGGGACCTTGAGGGGTTGCAACAGTCCGGCAGGTCTTTGGTGCTCTGCCTTGGCTCGCCGGCATGTGTCGCACTTGGACACATACTTAGCTATTTCCCTCTTCATGCTGACCCACCAATATTTCTCCTTTAGGTCTTGATACATCTTTGTACTCCCGGAATGTATGGAGTATAGAGTGTCGTGGGCTTCTTGAAGGATGAGAGCCTTCAACTCAGGCTTGTCGGGTACACATATCCGGTTTCCAAACCAGATGGTACCGTGTTCATCCTCGGAGAATCTGGGGGCTTTACCCTTTCGCATGTTCTGCTGGATCTCCAAGATGTCCGGGTCTTCCTTCTGCTTTTCTCGGATCTGGTCTGTCAAGACAGGTCTAGATTCCAAAGCAGCGAGGTACGCTCGGGTGGTGATCCCTAGATTCAGTCTTTCCATCACCTTGTATAGCAAAGGGGCCTGGTCCCATATCATGATGGCATTGCAGTACCCTTTTTGACTAAGGGTGTCTGCCACCACATTTGCCTTGCCTGGATGATAATGGATGCCCAAGTCGTAATCCTTGATCAGTTCCAACCATCTCCTTTGTCTGAGGTTCAGGTCCGGTTGGGTGAATATGTACTTGAGGCTCTTGTGGTCGGTGAAGACCTCGCACCGATTTCCCACAAGGTAATGTCTCCATATCTTCAAGGCATGAACCACGGCTGCTAACTCCAGGTCGTGGGTCGGGTAGTTCAGCTCATGTGGTCTTAGCTGTCGAGAGGCGTATGATATCACCTTCCCGTCTTGCATTAAGACACATCCCAAACCTTGGTGAGAGGCATCACAGTAGACATGGAAGTCTTTCCAGATGTCCGGCAGGGTCAGTATAGGGGCTAAAACGAGCTTCTTCTTGAGGGTTTGGAAGCTTTCTTCACAATCTGGGGTCCATTCAAATTTTACCTCCTTTTGCAGTAGTCTGGTCATAGGTTTGGCGATCTTCGAAAAATTCTCGATGAACCGGTTGTAGTATCCGGACAATCCGAGAAAACTCTAGATCTCGGTCATGTTCGTGGGCTGCAGCCAGTTGGTCACTGCTTCCACGGTGGTTGGGTCCACAGCTATTCCTCCGGCAGATATGACATGGCCGAGGAACTTCACCTCAAACGACCAAAACTCGCACTTGTTGTATTTGGCGTACAGTTGTTGTTCCCTTAGCTTTTCGAGGGTCAAACGGAGGTCGGTCTCGTGTTCTTCCTTGGTTTTAGAGTAGATGAGGATATCGTCGATGAATACCACGATGAACTTATCCAAGAACTCCATGAATACATTGTTCATCATGTTCATGAAAAAGGCTGGGGCATTCGTGAGTCCGAATGACATCACAGTGTACTCGTAGAGTCCATAGTGGGAGGTGAAGGCAGTCTTGGGTATGTCTTCTTCTCTAATCCTCAATTGGTGATAACCTGACCTGAGGTCAATCTTGGAAAACATCGAGGATCCTTTTAGTTGATCGAAGAGGACGTCGATCCGAGGCAATGTGTACTTGTTCTTGATGGTTAGGTCGTTCAGGGCTCTATAGTCCACGCACATGCTTTTAGTCTTGTCCTTCCTCATGGCAAATATGACCGGTGCACCCGAGGGTGAGGTACTCGGTCGGATGTACCCTTTCTACTCTAGGTCTTCGATGTTGCTCTTGACTTTGGCTAGTTCATTGGTGACCATCCGGTATGGGCGCTTGAAGATCGGAGTGGTCCCGGGGACAAGTTCGATTCTGAATTCGATGTCTCGCTTGGGAGGCATTCCTGGTAGGTCCTCAGGGAAGACGTCCATGAACTCCTTGACTATGGGTACTTCTTCAAGGGCTAGAGAGTGAAGAGATGTCTCAAGTGGTTTGCGGCTGGTCGTCCGAAAAGTGATGGCTTCGCCTTCAGGGTTGGTCACTATTACGGACTTGTTGGCACAGTCGATCACTCCCTGGTGCTACATCAACCAATCCATCCCTAGGATGAGGTCGAGTCCGGTACACTTGATGAGGACTGGCTCGGCCCAGAATAGTACTCCTTGGATCTCTATCTTACTCTTAGGACTGTATAAGTGGGCTAAGGTTCTATTGCCTGGAGTGGCAATCATCATGGGGACTAGTAGAGGGAGCTCTTCCAAGTTGTTGGTTTTCACAAAATCTTTCGAGATGAAAGAGTGTGTTGCTCTAGAGTCAAATAGAATCATAGCTGGTATGGAATTTATGGTAAACATACCGAGAACGACTTCGGGAGCCTCCTGAGCTTCCTCCGCGCTGATGTGGTTGACGCGGGCACGAACCGCCTAGTTCGGTGCCACGCCTTGGGGTTGCTTGGGGTGAGGACACTGGTGCGAGTAGTGCCCTTCTTTCGAGCACTTCAAGAAGACGACCGGCTTCCCTTGGCGATCCCTCAAGATCAGGGCTTTGGCAGCGGGCGTCGGCTGTGCGGCCGGAGCTAGTGGAGCAGGGCGGGGATGTCCGGTGTTGGATCTACCGGTGGCGTGAGGTGGCCTGTAGGCGGGCAGAGGATGGTAGGCGGGCGCTGGTGGTGGAGGGACGAAGCGGGGCCTCTGAGAATTCGCATGTTGATGCTTGAAGGCGATCATCTTCCTCTTCTTGAGGTCCAACTTGTTTTGCTCAGTCTCTTGGATGAGCGCTTTGTTCACCAACCATTGAAAGTCGGCGTAGTCAGTAGCGACGAGCTGGATGGACAGCTCATCCTTGAGTTCCCGGAGGAAATTGGCCTGGCGGAGAGCGTCGGTTCGCACCTCTTCTGGCGCGTAGCGTGCCAGACGGTTGAACTCATGGAGGTACTCCATGACGGTCTGGTTGTCCTATTGCAGGTCACGGAACTCCTGCTGCTTGACCGCGATGACTCCGGCGGGGACGTGGGCGGCGCGAAAGGCGATGGTGAACTCCGCCCCAGTCACTACATGGTCCTCTGGCTGGGACTCACGGTAGTTATCTCACCACTCCGCGATGGGACCCTGGAGCTGATGAGTGGCGAAGGCCACTCTCTCCCGGTCGGTGCAGGGGAGGAGGTCCAACTTCTTCCCTGTGGTGCGGAGCATATCTCCGGCCTCCATGGGGTTGGTGGTGCTGGAGAAAATTGGTGGGTGCACGCGCAAGAACTCTGAGAGTTGAGGCACGGGTGCTGGTGCACAGGGAGCGGGCTCCACATTCTGCAGCCGGTCTAACTGTGCCTGTTGGTGCTGCATTTGGGTGAGGAGGGCGGTGATCAATTGGTTCTGGTTTGCCATCATTTCTGCCAGGTAGGGTGGTTGGCGGATGGCAGTCCAGTCTGTCGTTGGCCCGTTGCGCCCTAGTTGGGCACAACATTTTCGGGCAAACTGTTGCTTCCTCCTTCTCCATTGTTGGAGCCGGTGTTCTGGTTGTCGGCCATCTTCTGAACATAAGATGTTAGCCATAAGATAAAAAGATGACGATACAGACATTTCAATCAAAAGGGCCCGTTGAGGCTCAAATATATATTTCCGAGTGGTATAAAAAGTTCATTACATCATGCTCTTATTTTCATACACCTACAACCCAACTCGTTGTAGGTGGTACCATAACATTATTAAAATTCCAAACAATGGTAGCTATCACCTACTCGCCATCGGAGGCGGTCTCCGTGCTCTCGAAACCACGGGCACGCGGGTCCTGAGGGATGGTGGGCTCGAGAAAATTCTCGATGATGGGGTCGGAGACGAGGCCGGGGCGCGATGCAGGGGTGCTAGCGGTGGACAGTCCGGCGGTCGAGGGGTGTGGCGGGAATCTCTTGGGGCGAGGGGCAGGCTCACGGATGGGCTTCCTCTTCCTCGGGATGAGGGGAACCATCTCCGCAATGTCCTTCTGTAGCTGCATAATCTTGCGCTGCAGCTCGCCATTTTGTTGGATCAAGTTCTTCGTCTCCTGACGAAGGAACTCAACCGCCTCATGGTGCTCATCGGCGTCGAGCACGGCCTCAGTATGGAGATCATCCATGGCCTAAAGAATACGCAATTGCCGGGCCATGTCCAGATCACGAACGGAGTGGACTCCGATGTAGATGCTACGGTGGGCGCCGGGAGTGCGCTTCGGCACAAGCCAGAAGGACGAGTTTTGAAGACGATCATCATAGATCATCCTCAACTCCATAAGGGCTTGGAGGGCGACGCATTGGCATGCGACGTCAAACCTTGGGCCCCCAAGTGCAGTTGTGAAGGGCGGCAGGTGTTCTCCGGATCCGTGGATGGTGAGGGAGACATCGCAGGGTCCGGCGAATTCTTCCATGTACACTCCACGGAACTCGGGCTCAAAGAGGAACCCAAGGAAGGTGAGCATCATGCGGAGCTCCCTGACGAAGCCCTCATAGTGGCGGCAGTAGCTGTGTACTTGGTAGACCGGCATATACAAAAACAACAAGTTGAAGAAAAGTGAGGGGAGGAACAAAGTTTATAAAGTAGGTTTTCGGGAAATAATTTTCTGTAGCTATTGGCTAGGCTGGTCCATTTGGCTTCCTACAGTCAAGTCGGCTCTGATACCATCTTGTGACGCCGCGATTTATCGAAATCAGAACATTATTGAATTTCATAGAAAAACAATAATAACAAGAGGTTCATCATGCGACATCGTACATACGGGCAAACATTCATGGTGCACAGACCATATTATTACATAAGAGTGAAATTAAAATAATAAAAATAAATGGCATGACGAACGTCTTCTTCAGGATCTTTCTTCTTGACTAGGTCGCTACTTCAGACCATCCTCGTAGTAGGCATCCTCTGAATAGTGTGTCCAACGGGTATGAGTACAAAAAGTACTCAACAAGCCACCGCAAATGCAAGTAATAATGCAAGATAATAACAAAGGAAGGGTAATCGCTAAAAATGCGGAAAAGTACATTTTTAGTTATTGCATTTAGTGTAGCCAAATTTAATCATGCGGAATAATAAACATGAGCATCAATAATACCATCTAACTCGAGAAGTACGTTTTCCCTCCTCACACAACAGTCATTACATGCCAAACCATCATGCACATACATATTCAAAGTAAACTAATTGTGGGATGTCATGCAATCCGCCCTTGATCGTGGGCTCGGCTTTTCGAAAAGATTTATGACTTTGATCAGAGATGTACTACTGTACCCACAAGGCACGCACTCATCCCAAACACCAAAGTGTAACAAGATGACCCATACCACGGGACCTCATGCCAAAACCTTAGCATGAAATGCTCCAAGCGATAACCACCCGCTCTATGTTTCGCCGGCACGCCAGGCCGCATCCCGGATAACGTCGCACCACCTTTTGCGCCACGTCGGTACAAGCCACCCGCAGGTGCTGCTTGACCCATCTCCAAGTGGTGGCCTCGGTTTGGAACACTCCATACCTTAGTTAGGACTTACCCATTAGACTTGTGGTTAGTACGGAAGTGTATTGCAACGGATCCCGCAGACCGGTCCTTATAGTGCCCCGGGTGCTACTGGCCAATGCCCTAGCTTGCACCCGGAACCCACCATGCATACACTCACAACCAAAACTCTATCACCAACAGCATTCCAGAGATGAGAACAATGGGGATCATATAGTAGATTCCAATCGCTACGACTCATTTTTAATCCTATAGCAATCGTGTCGATACATTAGACACTAGCTAATAGTACTAATAATATGGTGACAAGGAGTTTAGGCTAGATAGCATGGCTTGGGTTGCACATCAAGGTCGGGGGATCCTAGTAAATATATTGTAATTGTTTGATTTGACTAATGCATGTATATCCTATGTGTTTTAGCGATAATTTAGTAAAACATGGGTTCAATATGCTCAAAAGATTGGTTCGGTGACTTGCCTTGTTCAGAGAAAGGGAGGGAGGAACTTCCGGGAAGTATTCCGGGATGTATAAACACAATATTCAATAAACAATACAAAATCACACAACAAGCATAAAGGTTTTGCTTAGGTTAACTTAGGGAAAATAAAGGTGTTAAGTTTCTGAAATTCATTTTACGGATATTTAAAATGAACTATAATGAAATATGGTTCTTTATAAAAGGGGTTTTAAATGTGAATAATCTTATTTCAAGTTTTCTAACCAATTTAAAATAAGAGATTCAAAGAAAACTTAGTGGTTTCATTAAATTAACAGGAAATGAATAAATATAAATTTTGCTGAAATTTAATTAATTGGATTTGTAATTTACTCTAAGGGCATTTGAGTACTTTATTAAATAAGAATGAAATATTAAAAGTAAATGTATTGTTTTTATTGCATTATCATGTAGAGAATAAAATTACAAATTTTCTGGAATTAAACGATAATTTTTGGAGTTCAAATGTGCCAGATATGAATTTTGGAAGTTTAAAACCATTTCTGGAATTTAAATTAAATCCCAAAACAGTCTCGGGTCCACGGTGAGCCAGGCTCACGGTGAACCCGCGCACTGTGCGCATGCGTCGGATCGAGATCCACCGTTGGATCGCGATCGGGCGGTCACGGGCGAGGCGGGGGAATTAAAATGACGTGGACAGCTGGGATTAAAACGTTGAACCAGTACGCGTTGGACGGACCAGATGCGATGCGGGATTTAAAAACTAACGGACGCCCGAGATTAAAATGTACATCTTCATTTCGATCCGACGGATCTGATTAAATCGCGAGAACGACCTAATCTCCGCCGTTGGATCTGGATCGCATGGCCAGGATCGAATCCGACACGGCACGGGTACTCGACCCATGCCGGTCGTCTTCTCCAGCGACGGCGAGGGTCCAGCGGCCACGGCGAGCTATGGTGGTCGGTCCTAAGGGCTAAAACGGAATCAGAACACCACGGGGGTCAATAGGGTACCGTTAGAGGGGCTTTGGGTCGTCGGAACGTGGCCGGCGACGAGCGAGGGCGGTGGAGGTGTTTGGGTCCACGTCGGCGGTGGCGTTCTGGCGGGGGTCATCGATGACGGAGTGGTGGCCGAGGTTGGGGTGGTGCTTGCGGTCATAGTGGTGCGGTCGGCAAGGACAGAGGGGAACTCCGGCTGATGGCGAGTGGTGGCTGGAGTGAAGGCGGCAGTGAGGTGTTTAAGTGGGCGTCACGAGCGTTCTGGTCGAGTTCAGTGCAATTGCAAGCGAGGGGGGTGCGGGGTGCCAGGGGCTTAAATATGGTCACCGGCGGGGGCAGAGGGGGCGCAATTGAGGGAGGCCGAGAATAAAAGCGCTTCAACGCCGGCGAGCCTCTTTCCATGCATGCGGACGATGGTTTCGTGGCGATGACGCGGTGGAGTAATGGGGGAAACGGTCGGCGAGACGTGGGGAATTTAATGCCGGCGACAAATTAAAGGGAGGGGGCGGCGGGGGCGAATCCGAGGTGGGGTTAGGGCTTTATCCGGCGAGGGGGGGATTTGGGGGCGGATCCCGCGGGGAAGACGAGTCCGACAGGTGGGCCAAGGCGGTCAGTGGGCGCGAGCGCACGAATGTGGTGGCTAACGGGTGGGGTCGGGCACCGACCCAGAGAGGGATCGGTTGGCGCCGATAGGTGGGGCCGGGATGTCGGGTATGCGCGCGAAGAGAGAGGGAGTCACTGACTGGTGGGGTCCATAGGTCAGTACGGGGCACGCAGGGATAACGGGCTGGGCCGGCCGGGAGAGAGAGAAAGGGAGGGGGAGGGCCCGTTACTGTTTAAATGCCTTTCTGAATAAAAATAATTACAGAAATTGATTTAAAATATTGGGCTACTTCCAAGGGTGATAAAAATTTGTAAAAATTCTTAAAAATATATTTTGGTATTAGGAACACATGCAAAATTTTCTAGCCTCTGGTTTAGCCATTTCATCTAGGTTCTAGTTCAATAAGGTTAAGGAGGGCATTAAAGGTATTTCCAAAATAAATAATTCCAGGAAAATAGATTAAATGATATTTTATTTCTTTGAAATTTTGGGGTGTTACAAGGCGTACTGGGCGTTAACAACATCAAAGATGACCTCTTTGAGTCTAGCTAGGGGCCACTCGCTGAAAGCAACCTCGAGGCCTATTTGGCCGAGGGCATCGAGAGGAGGGCCTACGAAGCCTTGGAGTGGGCGAGCTGCTCGAAGTAGATGCCTTCGGGGGATGTAAATTTGATCGAAGGCTTGAACGAAGAGTATGTCAGCGGAGCTTCCACCGTCGACTAGCACCCTTCGGACTTCCACCCCTGCAATGTCAGCTGAAATAACAAGGGGGTTAGCATGGGGGAATTTCACCCCTGCGGTTCATTAGCAGAGAATGATATGGGCACATGGGACCACTCGGCATTTCTACAACTGAGTTTGAAGTCCCTATATGTCCTACTTCATGAATGTAATCCCTCCATTGATGGTTCGACATATTGCCGAGGGTCACCCTTCCGGAGATGGGTAGGACCGCTTGCTTGCCACGATATTGAAGATCTTCTTGCTTCGGTGGTGGCATAATGTTGGCCACCGGAGGTTGCATAGGGGCTTTGAGATTGCCTATATGCCCAAAAGCTTTCACGGGCTCCGGCCGTGCTACCGGAGGGGCTCGGTCTGTAGTGCTTCGACCTGAGTTTCTCCCAAGGTACTCACCCCAGAGAGCAAGTATGGACTTGCAATCCATGGTGGCATGGCTTCTGTTTTCACCATGCACATAACAAAAGAGAGTCTAGCTTTGGTTAGCTGGTTTACCTGGCGGCCTCGAGCCGCTAGCTTTATTGCTCTGAGCCTGTTGATAGTTGGAAGGCATCTTTGAAGCAGAGGGGGCAATATTCAATATTTTGGAGCGAGGGTACTTCCTTCCTCCTCTTTGGTCGTGAGAACGATTATCAAAGAGGGCCTACGGAGGACTCGGAGCCCCTGACTCTATCTTGACTTCTTGGGGGAGGGTTGGTGTGGATGAATCAGTCCTCCAGAGACACCCTTCTTCTGATTTGGCATACTGATCGAAGTATGCCATCAATTGTGCTACTGAAGACACTGGCTTCCGGTGAAGTTTGCTGAGGAGGTCGAGATTCATTACACCTTCACACACCGCATCAACAACAGATGACGTGGATAGCCCCTTGATCTGGGACTTGGTGTGGGCGAAGCGTGTGAAGTATTAATGAAGAGTTTCTCTCGCCTGCTATTTGAAGATCTAGACCCTATGTGAGTTTTGGTAATTAATGACAAACGTGCATTTGTGGACTAATATTTTTCTTAAGTGTGAAGGAAATTATTAGGTCCCGCGTAAATGGAGCACAAGATGGAAAACCCTAAGACCTTGACGTGTTAAAGAGTGACGGCAAAAGGTTTGAAGAAAACTAGAAATTGATCAAAGTGTTTGGAGCGATCAATTAAGCTAGGTTTCAATTTTATTTTTTGCCGTACTATAAAGAGGGGTTGCATCTTGGTTATGAGTTGATTTTCAAGTGCCAATTTGCATTGCATATAGTAGCTTTTGATCATATGTGGTTTTTGCAAAAGTTACAAAATTGGCAAAGATATTAAATCTACAAAAATGCGCCTTTTGTAGTTCTTCTGGCACCCGGCGGTCTGACCGACCAAGTTGGTCGGGTCAGACTGTCCTGTGTTGGGCGGTCCAACCGGCCAAGGGTTCTGCCGTTTTATAGAGCCGATGGGGACTCTATCGGTCCGACCGAGCCGATGGCCGGTCCGATCGGGTAGGGCCGGTCCGACCAAGCTAGCATGGCCGGTCAGACCGGGTAACCCTGTCACATCACTAAAATGGCTATTTTTCTAGCCGTTGCAGTAGGGTTCAGTCCGACCGGCCTAAGATGGGCAGTCAAACCGACATTGCGCAGAGAACCACCTAACTCTTGTAACGGCTATTATTTGTGTGTGTGGCTATATAAACCCTTGCTATAGCTCCTTTGCTAGACTTTTTGCACTCATTTGAGCATACTTGAGCACTAGAGAGTCTCTCCTACCATTGAGCACTAGTGTGGTTGGGAAGCAAAGGGTGATCAAGTGATCGATAGATTGCATTGCATTTGCATTTTTGGCACTTGATCGTCTTCTCCTAGCTTTGACTGCAGCTTCTTACTCTTGGAGGTTGCCACCTCCTAGACGGCTCGGAGGAGAAATCGATGATCTCTCCAAGAAGGTTGTGGAGGAGACCCGGGAGGTTGTGAAGGTCGGAGCTCGCCTATTCGGAGTGGAGAAGAGCTACCACTAGTGATCGAGGCACGTGAAGAGAGCGATCAAGTGAAACTCGCCTCAACGAGGACATAGGAAATTGGCAAATTTCTTAACCTCGGGATAAAATTCGGTTGTCTCTTGTCCCCTTTACTTTGAGCAAGTTAAATGGATCCAATTTACTTTCATAGAGTAATTTAACTTTGCCATCCTAGGTTGCACTTTTTAGACTTAGTTGTATCTCACTTATCTCTAGGATCATTTGCCTAGATAAGAAAATTCATTAAAAACTTGTCTAGTGCTAGTTCAATTTAAATTAGTTTTAAAAAACTACCTATTCACCCCCCCTCTAGTCGGCACATCGATCCTACACTAATTTACCTAAAAAGGCTTCTATTAGACATCGGGGCTACGAAGGTCCCGTGGAAGTTACTCACAAATTTCTTCTTCAACTTCTCCCACGACTTAATTGATCCTGGCTTTAGAGACCAGAACCAACGAAGGTCTACACCTTCTAATGCAAGGGGGAACACTTTGCAATTGTATTTCAGACCCCTCTGCTAGCTTCTATTGCAAGAGCGTAAGAGCGAGAAAATTCTCTGGGGTCAGCCCCTCCGTAGTATTTGTGCAGCTTCGAGGCTCGGAACCTAGGATCGAAGCGCACCATCGAAGGAGGCGTTCTCGGCGCTCTCTTGGACTTAGGGTCCTTCGGGATAATAATCGGGGCCATCATCTTGATGTGTCTTCGAAGCAGCAGGGTTGGCCTAAGGACGAAGCCTGTCCGCGACCTCCTGCCTCCATCTTTCCACCTCCTCCTAAAGTCAGGCCATCTGAGCGGCCACGTCTTCGGGGAGGTTATCAATTCCTCCGAAGGGGTCCTCGGGGTCTCGGGAATTGACATAGTCAGTTCGGAGCACGGACGGAGCTGTCTGAGGGGCTCCGGTTGCTCGGGGTTTATTGACTACTTCAGGAGTTTGGGGGATGTCTGAAGGTACTTCTCCGGAGGTCCGAGAGGACCTTCAGAGGGGGCTAATAGCTAGACTCCACTTGGGAGGCATGACTTACGAAGCTAAGCAGGATTCGGAGACCGAGAGCTTTGAACGGTGGTGGAAGGAGAGAAAGGCCTTCGAACTGTACTTGAAGCCCCTTGCCAAAGGGTGCGCAAAATCCTGGGACTCTGAAACTCCCTCCGCAAACGTACTTCGAAGTACAGGCAGTGGCAGAGAACTAGCTTTTAGTACTAAGTTCCCCACGGACGGTGCCAACTATTGGCGCAACGGATTACACTAACAGGTTCTATAAGACCAAGAACTGACAAATGAAGTGTTTGTGAATGCGGACTATCTCAAGCCTCCGAATAAGATAATAGCTTAGAATAGTTCTAAAGTGTGTATTGAATATCGGAATATTCGATGCCTCTTACAGGGCGAGAAGGGGGTATTTGTAGGTAAAATCTCTAAGGAAAAGACCTTTTTACCCTTTAATTACAACCGACATAGTGGATACTATTTTGGTATCCCTTATAGAGTTAATATGGTAAAACATGCTCGAAGGATGTTGATAAGGTAGGCGTCCCATCCTTCTGGTTTTTTTCCACTCTGGAGGGGAAGCATTTCGGAGGGTCTCTTCGGACCGGAGCCTGGACAAACCCTTCGGCTTCGAGCCCTTCAATCTAGAGGCAAGTCTTGGGCTCCAAGATTAAGACTTGATTTTATCTCTGTTTCATAATGTATTTGCTGGGAATCTTGTAGGATCATGAGGATGAAGTATTTTCCCCCAACAGTAACATTCCAAGGCCAACTTTTGTAAACCAAAATTTACAGGCTGATGAAAAGGTCGAACTAATAAAATTACTTCGGTCGTACTTTGATTGTTTTGCATGGGAATATAACGAGATGCCCGGACTAAGCCGTGAGCTCGTGGAGCATCGGCTACCTATTATACCCGGGTTTAGGCCTTATAAACAGCCCCCTCGTCGCTTTAATTCGGCCGTGTATGACCGAGTTAAAGAGGAGGTAGAACAATTACTCAAGGCTGAATTTATTAGGCCATGCAGGTATACTGAATGGGTTGCTAACAATGTACCTGTAGAGAAGAAGGGGAGCGGAAAAATACGAGTTTGTATTGATTTCAGGGATCTGAACAAGGCCACTCCGAAGGACGAATATCCCATGCTTCAGGACACAAGGTACTAAGTTTTCTCGATGGCAACGCTGGTTATAATCAAATTTTTATGGCCGAAGAGGACGTCGACAAGACAGCCTTTCGATACCTTGGTTTTGTCGGTTTGTTTGAGTGGGTCGTTATGACTTTTGGCTTAAAGAATGCTGGCGGTACATATCAACATGCTATGAATTTGATTTTCACGACTTGCTAGGATTTATGCGAAAAGTCTACATTGATAATGTTGTAGTCAAATCGGATGCTATGGGAAACCATTTAGCCGATTTGAGAGTTGCTTTTGATAGGATGTGTCAATGTGGCTTAAAAATGAATCCGCTCAAATGTGCTTTCGGCATGTCGGCAGGCAAGTTTTTAGGATTCATGATTCATGAAAGAGGTATTGAAATTGATCCTAAGAGGCTTGAATAGATTAGAAATTTTGAAGCGCCAACATGCAAGAGAGATGTGCAAAAGTTGCTAGGCAAGATGAATTATTTTCGTCGCTTTATATCTAACTTGTCTGGCAAGATCGATGTGTTTGTCCCTATACTCTGGCTAAAGAATGAGGCCGAGTTCAGTTGGGGAGCAAGTCAGCAAAGTGCCTTTGAGAAAATTAAAGAGTGCTTGTCATCACCGCCCGTGGTGAGAGCACTAAAAGCCAGAATTCTGTTTCGATTGTACATTGTTGCAGGAGATAGCGTGATAGGAGCCATGCTAACTTAGGAGGTGGAGGGAAGAGAGTACTGTTGTAGCAATTGTGTTAGCTACAACATAGATTTTGTATGTGTGTACGGTGGGTAAAATGAACCTCGAAGGGTTCTCTCAGAAGAAGAAAAGATTTATACTGGTTCGGACCTCCCTAAGGGATAATAGCCCTATGTCCAGTTTGTAGTGGATTTGGCATGGTATGCCTTGATGGAGTCTAATGAATCTCGGGGCCCTCATGGCCCCTGGAGAAGCTAACCTGTTACAAGGGCTTGGCCCTGCTTTTATAGGCACGCATGCCAAAGGAAAAGACCAAAATGCCCTCTATAAGTCATAGGCTCATAGGGGCAAAAAGGGAAAAAGGAGCTAGCTACTGTACAAAGTGCTTTACAGCTTTACAGAAATGTCAGATAAACGTCACTTCTTGACCAGCTAAACGACATATAGGGGCAGAGAGGCCCCTGGTATGGCTTTTACACTATAGCGAGGTGCAGATATTTCTGGGTTCGGAGTAGGGGCCAAAGCTCTTCAGGCGGAGGCCGCAAGGAAGGCTTCGAAGTACACTCCGAAGTAGGCTTCGATGTATACTCCAAACTAAACTCCCAACTGGGTTCTCGGAGACTTAGCTTTGAACTGGCTGGAAATGGGTCCGGAGACTAGCTCTGAAGAGCTTCGAACAGAGCTTGAAGGTTAACTCCGAACAGAGCTCGAATGTTAACTCCGAAGTTAGCCCGGAGGATAACTTCGAAACTAGCTTGAGACTTAGCTTCTGTAAACTTCAAAGAGATCTTGAGGGCTTCGCTCCGGAGGGCTCCAAAGGGGTTCGGAAGCCTCGCTCCAAAGGGCTTCGAAGTGAACCTTGGGACTTAGAAATAGCTTCTTCAGATATGGACATGCTTCGAAAGTGTTGGGCTTCGGGCCGAAGGCTGTCGAAGGCTGACGTCATTTGGCCCCTGTTCAAGGGAAAACTTATTCCCCCAATAGTAGCCCCTCGCCTGCAGGCCTTCAGGATGAAGGGGTGCGTGCGCCCTTGGGACAAATTATAGTAAAAATTGCAACTTAAGAGAAAACAGGCCTTTGGAGCTCGGACCGAAGGCGGCTTCGACTTGCGCAGGTAATAATTGCCTGCGTCAGTTGTCAGGATGACCTCGGGGAGATCAATTGACTCTATAACGGCTATAAAACTGACCGTTACAGTGCGCCGAGTCGCTTCAGCTTTGCTGGAGGCCCACCTGTCAGTGGCTTCGGCACGCGAACCGTCGGGATTTTTACTGCCTATAAATAGGGGTTTACCGCACACGGCTTCGACACACCTCTCTTTTGCTTTCTTCTCAACGCCTGGCATCCTTCGCTCTCTTCTCTTCCTTATCTTCGCGCGAAGAACCCTTCGCAAACTTTAGCGCCCTTCGCGCCGAAGTTCCACAGAAATGCCGAAGAATGTTGCTTTGAAGGCTTTGGCCTTGGGCACGAGCTCGAGCTCCGCCCAAGCACAGGCAGCAGCAGCAGTGGCAGCGAAGCCTGCAGCGAGGCAGTTGGGGCCGAAGGACCTCCGATCGCCATCCGACAAGTTCGAGAAGACTTTGGAGACGAGGGCCTCTATCTCGATAGAGGAGTCTGTTCGGAGGGCCTACACAGGGAAGATCTCGTCGAAGATCCAATTTCGAGTGCCGGAGAAGTCGGAGGCCATACCGAGGCCTCAGCCCGATGAAGTGGTGTTGTTTGAGGCCTTCTTCGAATCCGGCCTCGGATTGCCAGCCGTGGGGATGCTAAGCGAAGTTCTGAAGGCTTACAACCTTGAGCTTCCTCAACTCTCTCCCAACGCCGTGGCGAGACTTCCGTGTTTGAATGGGCCATGAGGGTCGAAGGCTGCGAGGGCCGCGCCGACGTCTTCGTTGCTCTTCACGACGCCAACTGCCAACCAAAGCCGAGGGAGGGTGCAGACCACGTCAAGAGGGCTTTGGCCTTCGGAAGCGCCAACTTCTAGCTTCGGAGGGAGTACCAAGATGCCTTCCCAGCGAGGGCCGCCAATAGCAAATGGTACTCGAGGTGGGATCAAGAATGGTTCTACGCCTCCGTCGGCGTGAACTCTCCTCTTCGAAGTACCAATGCACTTATCTCTTACCGGCGCGAAGGGGTGGTGAAGACGAGCCCCGACACCCTTCGCTCAAGGATCCTACTCCTTCAGAAGGTGGCCGCAAAGATGAGCATGAGGGACCTCGTAGAGGAGTTCATCACCCTTCGGCTCAGCCCCCTTGCGCGCTCTTGGCCGGGTCTTTTCCAACCTTCGGGCCGAGGGGGCCTAAATGAAGTTGCAACAGAACATCTTGGTAAGACTTCGAAGCCTTTCCACTTTCATACTTCGCCAAAAAACATTACTCTGACTTGGAATCTTGATGAAGCCACTCTTGAAGTGAGGACTCCGGAGGAGGCCATCATGGCGGCGGAGCGTGTTGTCGGGGCCCCGACACCTGAGGAGCAAACCCAACGGCTTGCTCTGGTAGGGACCTAGGAGCACTAGAATAGGGTGTGTACCCTGCTCGCTTCGAGGAGTTCCAAGCTCTGCCAGACTTCTCCCACCTTGTACCTTCGACAACCGGCTCCAAGAGGAAAAGGGGGGACGACGACGAGCCCAAAGCTTCGAGGGTTCGGTCGGAGGTCCTCGCGACCGAAGCCCCTACTTCGGAGGAGGCAACGGTCACTAACCCTCAAACAGAAGTGGAGCCAGCAAGGGCTCCAGCAACAGCTATCGAGGTGGTAGCGAAAACCTCGACAGCGACGGCTTTGGGCGCGAAGGTCGAAGCGCCAGCTTCGCAGCAAAAGGATTGGGGGCACACATTGACCCCTCTACATTTGAAGACATATCCGATGAAGGTAAACACTTTAAACATACTTCTCTTTTATATGTAGATATTGACTTGAACTTTTTTGCAGAAGAAGATGCCGGTGCGAGGACCACCGCACCAAAGCTAGTGGAGGCCTCCGTCAGCAGCAGCGACAGCAGCGGCAGCAGCTCGGAGTCCGACAGTTCCTCGTCTGAAGAAGATGGAGGCCACGGTCACGACGAAGGGGACCCTCGAGGTGACGAGGAAGTCGAGGTGGTGGACCAAAGCCCAGCTCTGCCGAAGCCTGTGCAGGAGGTTGAGGTGGAGGAAATCATCCGGCCTCTACAACCGAAGGGGGCCGTGATGGAGGCGGCCATCCAAGACTTCCGTGAGGGCTGCGCGGTTGCGGAGGCAGGAGGCTTGGTGGCTCAACTCAGCCACTCGAGCCCAATGGACCTCTTTATCAACGTAAACGAAGCTCTCATCCAGCTGAGCAAAGTCCTATGCAGCCTTCGAGTCGTACTTTGGTCTTCAATCAACACTTATGGTTTTCTTGAATTCTTTCAGGCCTTCGCACTGAACGCAGCAGCATCAACCCCTGCGGACAGGCGGATGATGCGCTTGGCGGAGGAGAGGGATGCCCTCCAATGCGAAGTCTCGGTGGAAGCCAAGAAGCAAAGGCGGGCCGAAGTCTCCACCGAGGCGGCGAGGGCCAAGGCCGACAAGGCTAGGGAAGCCTTGGCCTCGAAGATCGATAGGCTCCGAGCAGAGCTTCAGGCTGTGAAGGATGTTGGGGCCCAGCTGGTGGAGGAGAACTCCAAGCTTCGCCAAGACGGCCACTGCCTTGAAAACTTTGTCATTGGAAATATCGACGAAGCCACTCTGAGCCTGACCGAGGTCCTAGAACAAATAGGGACCGAGTGTTGGGCTCTAGACTTTGGCAGTCAGGATCTAATTGGGGACCACATCGACTTTTTTAAGGTGGTGGCTGCGACGGTGGAACAATCTTTGAAGGGCTTCGCCTTGATGGCCGACCGAGTGGCGGGTCAAGGGGTGTTGCAAATGCTTCACGACGCGGGGTGCAACCACCTCGAAGCAGCAACCTCGACGACTCCGGTGGCCTTTGGAGGCCAGCACTTGGTGACGCCTCCGGCCAGTGTCCGCGGAGCCTGGCGGCGACTTCATCAGGAGCCTTGGAAGGCTCAAGGCTGCGAAGCAGTCCTCGAACTCCGGAAGGCCATCTGTCTTCGCCGAGCCAGGGCACATGCCTCGCTAGCTCAGCCTTCGACGTCGGCACCTCCACCTCTGAAGGTGTAGATCTCCTTAGGCTCCATGTAATTCTTAGCTGTAGGCTTGTAAAAACTTATCAATTTATTAATATAAATGCGGGGGTACTTTATACCTGCCCAGGCTCAGTCTCCGAATGTTGACTTCGAAGTACTTGAGGACTCTGAAGAACTTTGCCAATTATGGGTGGTCTTCGAGATAGCTAGCTCCGAAGGCCCCCCTCGGTTCAAACTTCTGAGGGGGCCTAACGGCGAAGCCATTATCAAAGTAGCCCAGGAGCTGCTGGCTACAGTGAAGACGGAGCCCCTTCGGAGTTCTTCATCCTCGCCAGACTTGAGCTGCTTCGTAGTGGACTTAAGTGGTGAGGGGGTACAGCCTTCGCGGATGGCCTTGGAAGGCGATGAAGCCTTAGACTTCTCTGCCTTCGACACGGCACCACCTACCTCGCAGACTTGGACAAACCTGCAAAGTGGAAGACGAGGTCTGCGGGCTTTGGGACGTGGACGAACCGGACGTGGGAGAGCAGGCTCCAACGAGGCTTCGTCCAGTCGAGGGGGCCCTGGCCGAAATAAGGGCAAGCGAGGGTTGGGGCCTCGAGCTCGCTTTTTCTTAGGCTTAGATACAGACTACTCGTAATTTTTTTTAAGTGTATTTGTAACATACTTCTCAATTATCATTCAATGAATGAGATTTGTTGTATTTGCATACTTCGTCTGCATGCTTCGCATAGTTTGATGGCTTCGAACGTTTTTAGCTTGTCACGCTCGTACTGCGCATTACATTCGCACACTTCGCATACATACTTCCCCCTTGCTCATGGCAGCTAAGGACTTAGTCGTTGCTGGTGCGGGCAATTAAAAATGCGAAGGGGTGTGCCTTTTTGGTGGCTTCGGATGCTTATATTACATCGAGCGAAGGCCTCTTTTGGGCTTCGAATGCATTAATTTGGAGCGAAGCAAGGCTTCAGCATAGCCAGATTAAGCGAAGCATGCTTCGGCATGCTTGGATTTGGATGTTGTGCGTGAGCGAGGCTTTGAAACACACTTAGATTTTGAGCGAAGTATGACTTTGAGATGCTTAAATTTTAGATTAGATTGACACGGGAAGCAAGGCTTCGAAGTGTGTTTAGATAGCGAAGAAAGGCTTCGGAGCTTGATTCTGTACTGAGAATGGATAATTGGTGTGGATTCACCGAACTTGTGATGGTGAGATGCCTTCGCTCTGAGCCACCTTCGACTCCGAATACCGAGAACAGATCTCGGGATTCTGGGATACGTTAAGCTAGTGGCCTTCGTATCCCGGATGCATCAGGTCAATGTCCTGGAGTCCTTAGACGCATCGGGCTAGTGGCCTAGAGTCCTTTAGCCCACTTCTACGGGCCCAAAGGCATTGTGTAGCCTTCGGAGGGGTACTCCGGATTTTGTAAAGCGAAGCAAGGCTTCGATTTTTAAATAAGATTGAACAAATTTTTGCTTTAAAGTCGAAGCAAAGCTTCGCTTTTAAGGCGAAGTAGGGCTTCGATTTCATACTAAAGTAATTGCAAAATTGTACATCGAAGTGGTACTTCGGACTGTGTACATACCTCGTAAAGTGGGTGGAAACTTGCCTCGTAGCCCCTAGGGCTTTTACGGCCTTCGACACGCGAAGTGAAGCCCCTTGCTAGAGGGTGAGCTCCGAAGCGCGAAGGATGGAGGAAGGCGAAGAAGGCCTTCGAACAACACCCGAAGCCCCTTGCTGGAGGGTGCGTGAAGCAAGTAAAGCTTTGAAGCTCCCCCCTTAAGCGCACTTCGAATTGCAAACAGTGGCAGAGAAATTAGCTTTTAGGACTAAGGTCCCCACGGACGGCGCCAACTATTGTAGCAAATGTGTTAGCTACAACAGAGATTTTGTATGTGTGTATGGTGTGTAAAATGAACCTCGAAGGGTTCTCTCAGAAGAAGAAAAGATTTATACTAGTTCGGACCTCCCTTAAGGGATAATAGCCCTACGTCCAGTTTGTGGTGGATCTGGCATGGTATGCCTTGATGGAGTCTAATGAATCTCGGGGCTCTCATGGCCCCTGGAGAAGCTAACCTATTACAAGGACTTGGCCCTGCTTTTATAGGCACGCGGGCCAAAGGAAAAGACGAAAATGCCCTCTATAAGTCATAGGCTCATAGGGGCAAAAAGGGAAAAAAGGATCTAGCTACTGAACAAAGTGCTTTACAGCTTTACAGACGTGTCAGATAAATGTCACTTCTTGACCAGCTAAATGACATACTAGGGGCAGAGAGGCCCCTGGTATGGCTTTTACACTATAGCGAGGTGCAGATATTTCTGGGTTCGGAGTAGGGGCCGGAGCTCTTCAGGCGGAGGCCGCAAGGAAGGCTTCGAAGTAACTCCGAAGTAGGCTTCGAAGTACACTCCGAAGTAGGCTTCGAAGTATACTCCGAACTGAACTCCGAACTGGGTTCTCAGAGACTTAGCTTTGAACTGGCTGGAAATGGGTCCAGAGATTGGCTCTGAAGAGCTCCAAACAGAGCTCGAAGGTTAACTCCAAACATAGCTCGAAGGTTAACTCCGAAGTTAGCCCGGAGGATAACTTCGAAACTAGCCTGAGACTTAGCTTCTGTAAACTTCAAAGAGATCTTGAGGGCTTTGCTCCGAAGGGCTCTGAAGGGGTTCGGAAGCCTCGCTCCCGAGTGCTTCGAAGTGAACCTTGGGACATAGAAATAGCTTCTTCAGATATGGACATGCTTCAACAGTATTGTGCTCCGGGCCGAAGGCTATCGAAGGCTGACATCATTTGGCCCCTATTCAAGGGAAAACTTATTCCCCCAACAAGTACATCATCACATTCTTATGCCGCCGCTTGCTGGACGCCGATATGAGGTACGTGTTTGTGGAGCGTCTGTGTTTATCACTTTATTATGCATGCACCAAATTATGTCACTATCTTCTCCCTAGTACATGTATTGTTGCTTGTCAAACCAATGTCGTAAAATACATGTTACAAAAGCCGATTCTAAGTGGTAGAATTGGAAAATGGGCATATACTTTAATTGAATATGATTTGGCTTATGAACCTTTGAGAGCTATGAAAGGCCAAGTCGTCGCTAATTTTTTTGTTGATCACCATATAGATGTCGATTGGGGTAACGGTATTGCTCTAATTGAAGCAGTACCATGGAAACTTTATTTTGATGGTTCAGCTTGCAAAAGTGGCTAACGTATTGGAGTAGTTCTCATATCACCTAGTGGCATGCACTTTGAGACCTCGGCCCATCTAGAATTTCTTTCTACTAATAATCAAGCCGAATATGAAACTCTATTATTAGGACTTGAATTGGTAGATTCCATGGGTATTAAACATGTTCATGCATTTAGTGATTCCCTGTTGGTGGTCCAGCAAGTAGCTAAGATTGCTCAATGTTTTAATGGTTTGCTAAATAGCTACTTGGATAAATGTTTATACATAATTGCTGCCTTCGATAACTTCAAAATTTCTCATGTGTCAAGAGAAGCCAATTCAAATGCAAATGATTTGGCTCATCAAGCATCTAACTATCAAGTCAGGAGAGGAAAATTTTCTGTATAGGAAAAGCCAATGCTTGAACTCTTAGCTAAAGCCAGAGGCTTCGGGTGGACGTGAGGTCCGTCGGGCCCACCGGGCCAAACCCCTTCATCCACTGGAGGGTGTTGCGTGTCGGAGCCCTCGTGTCGGAGCCCCTCATCCAACGAAGGACTTTGCACGCCGGGCGCCTCACACCGAAGCCGTCTGAGTGATGGAGGTCTTCGCATGCCGGACCCCACCGTCGGAGGGCTTCGGTCCGATCAGCTCCACACAGCCGATCTCACCAGCCTCTAGCAGGAACTAGAAAGGCTCGGGGGGCACCTCAAAATCAATAATTTAGATGCCACTTTGGAGAAGGAATTGGCAAACCCTCTGGAGATCAAGAAGGATGATTGGAGAAATCCAATCATCCAGTACCTAAAAAATCCCAGTCAAAGGGCTGATCGAAAAATTAGGCAACATGCGTTTAAATTCGTGTTGCTTTACGATGTGTTATATCGCCGAACTATTGACGGGGTACTTCTAAATTGCTTAAATGCCAATCAATCCAAGGTGGCTACGGGAGGAGTTCATGAGGGGCTTTGTGGCACTCATCAGTCGGCCCAAAAATGAGTTGGATGCTCAAAAGAGCGGTGTTTTATTGGCCGACTATGACTGATGATTGCTTTATGTATTATAGGGGGTGTGAAGCATGTCAAAGATTTTGTATTATTTAGTTGGCTCCTGTGTCGCTGCTCAACCCTATTATGAAACCTTGGCAGTTCTAAGGTTGGGATTTAGACTTCATCGGCCAAGTCCATCCTCGCTCATCAAAAGGGCATCAGTTCGTGATGATGGTGACAGACTACTTCACCAAATGGACCGAGGCCGTGCTTCTCAAGAACATGACTCACAATGAGGTAACTGATTTTATCTTGAAGCACATTATACATAGATTCGGTATTCCCCAAACTCTCACAACCGATTAAGATACTTCATTTATTGCTAAAGAAGAGAGAGACTTTACCAAATTTTATGGTATTAAGTTGATAAACTCTTCACCGTAATATGCTCAGGCCAATGGTCAGGCCGAGTCTAGTAATAAAATTGTAATTAAGCTCATTAAGAAGAAAATTGAGGAGTTCCCTAAAAGGTGGCATGAAGTGCTTTCTGAGGCATTATGGGCTTGTAGAATTGCAAAGCATGGTGCTACCAAAGTCAGTCCATATGAATTAGTATATGGACAAGAAGCCGTTCTACCAGTAGAGGTGGATCTTGGCTCTTTAAGATTTCTTAAGCAAGATGGCTTATCAGTAGATGAATATGAAACTCTTTTGACGAATAATTTGGAAGAAGTAACCGATAAGAGGTTGAGGGCTTTAGAAGCTATAGAGAAAGACAAGGAGAGCGATTTTGAAGAGCTTTAAATGGCAGGTACTTGAAAAAATACTTCCCAAGTGTGTGGCAAAGCGCTTAAAAATGTTGAAAGGCCGATATGGAAGGTATCGTCCTTAGCCCGTTGTGCTTTTAGTTCACTTAGTTCACGAAAAGGCAGGAGGCATGTGTTTATAGAAAAAAATGGCATTAATGGTCAAGATTGTCAAAATATCAATTTTGGTAATTTGGGCCTAAAATAAACAAAGTCCTAGTATAGGCCCAAGGCTTATAATGCCAGAGGCCCACCTGCATGAGGCCTCGGGAGGGCTTTTAGCGGCCTGCTCGCTTCGGCCTGAAGGCCCTTCTTCGGCTTGCCTCGCCAAAGCTTCGGCCCGAGGAGCAGGCTTCGGCAGGCCTACCGCAGGCCCACTTCGGGCAAGCTTCGGAGATAGAGTTTGATATAGATTCTAGTTGTTTTTATCCCTAAATTTTATTAGGGCGAATCTTATTAGATTAGAAATAGAGATAAGAAGACTAGCCCATATAAATACAGGGGTGAGGCCGGTTCATAGGAGCTCCCAACAACACAAATCAACTTCAAACCCTAGTTTGAACCGTACTTTACTTTCTTTATTTTTCCGTACACCTTCGTCGGTTTGCGCAAGAAGCCCTACGCCGGCCATGCCATAACTATGGTAAGCCTTGTTGGTTCGCCTGTGAATCATCTGTTAATCTACATAACAGATTGTTATCACCTTGATGGCTCGTTTGTGAACCCTCCGTTAATCTATGTAACAGATTGCTACCTTCGTTCTACATACTGCAACACATAGTAATTCGGTCTCTAGGACGAATTAGCACTTGATCTTAACTTTGCTGCAGGTTTCATGTTCGGAGTCCCTTTGCCGAAGGTTTTTGGAGCTAGGAAGCTAGTTTTGGAGGCTGCTAGAGCACCCTTCGGCGAGTCCCTGCTTTGTCCGTTCGTGCCGGACTCGTCACACTGTTGTCGGTCTGGTAAGTCCCGTGCACCGACCTAGTCAGAACGCGACATAGTGTTGTGTTATGCTTAGGCTTGTTCCTAAGTATCCACACACTTTTGGATCGTCGAACTGAGCCAAGTGCGGGGGCACGTTTTCGTGTCAACAAGCTCCCATCTATAAACGTCTTACAGAATGACCACTAATGAGTTAGCAAAAGTAAAGTGTCAGATAGAGGATCTTGAGAAAAAAGGTTACATTCAACCCAGTACATCGCCCTGGGAGCACCTATCATTTTCACGGAAAAGAAGGATAAGAGCAATAGGATGTGTGTTGACAATCGAGCCTTAAATGAGGTCACTATCAAGAAAAATTATCCTCGGCCAAGGATTAATGATTTGTTTGACCAGCTTAAGGGAGCATCTGTATTCTCTAAGATCGACCTCTAGTCAGGTTATCACCAGCTCATGATAAGAGAAGAGGATATACCGAAAACTGCTTTTCACGTCTAGATATGGTCTATAAGAGTATACCGTCATGTTGTTTGGTCTCACCAATGCTCCAGCGTTTTTTATGAACATGATGAATAAAGTCTTTATGAAATGTTTCAAATCGTAGTATTCATCGACGATATCATAATCTATTCTAACACAAGAGAAAGAGAAGAGCATGAAGCACATTTGCATTTGACCTTGGGAAAGTTGAGATAACATCAACTATATGCAAAGTACGAGAAGTGTGAATCTTGTTCATCTCTAGTGAAATTTTTCGGACACATTATTTCTACCATTAATACAAATTAAATTAAATAAATTATTTTAATTATAATTAATTAAGGGTTCATATTAATTTAAAATATTACCTTCAAAAGAGGTAATCGGATAGCCTCTTCACTACTTTCTCAATTTATAGTTTTTTCAAAATAAATTTAGATGTAATTATTTATCTTCTATCTTTTCTCTTCTGATCCTCGTCTTTGCTTATTTATCTTCTATATTTTCTCTTCTCTATCTTTTCTCTTCTGATCCTCATCTTTGCTTCCTTTATACCGTGTAAAACTTGTTTATTGTATTATACATAATTTCTCTTTCTCACTTTAATAAATCGCGTGGACTGCTCTTTGCAACTTTTTTTCATGCTGTATTACTTCATCTACTGAAATCAGTCGAGCACGAAATTCCTCACGAACGATTTCACTTGTTTGAATTGGATTTAAGAAGAAAGATAGACAAGGAAACATTCTCTCGAGGAGATAAAAAGTCCATCTCCTCACTCATCTACACATCTCAGATTTTGATTGGGGAAAGTGAAATGGTGCGGTATACAGCCGGAACGGTCCTGCGGCGAGCCCCCGAGCGTGCCCGATTGCTAGTCCTGCTGATGGGTTGAAGCTAGCTTATTATTTCGGTTTCAATATTTGAATGGTTGGTAACGTATTATTTATATTATTTAAATTGGTACATATTAAGTTGTGTATTATTCTATTTATAATACTGGTGATTCTAGTTAATACTAGTCCTATACCAGTTAATACTAGTATATACTGGCTATTTTAGTCAATACCAACCGTTTCAGATAAAATTATATTTTGAATTTTTTTGAGATATATGTTACGTATTAACATATTTAACATATTCGAGCTATACTATATTTAAGACATTAATATATTCAAATATATTATATCTAATCATATTAATATATATTTTAAATATATTTATATTATTTTATTAGACTCCCAAACTTTAGACCTGTATAAGTTAGTACCAAAATATTTTATTTCAAAAATTAACCGAAATAGGTACCGGAATGGACATGCTTGAGTTGAAGCTCCACTGGCCATGATCAACACCAGTTAGACGCAGCAGCAGCGTGCGCGGACGGATGCTTTGATGAGTCTGCGATTTTCTCCTCTTTATTTCTACCGCTGTAGATGCCGACTGAATGTGAAATTTGGTTCGTCCTCAAAGTTTATCAGATTTTTTTCGCGGCTCTTTTGATACATCAAACAAGCCAGACGCATACATTTACTTTTTGCTCTTTTTTCTCCATATGTATTAGTACGGAGAAAAGGGAAAAACTTCAAATCTAACGCGCTGTGAATATTGACAGAGCAGAGTACCTGAACAAATCTGTCCACAAATCAAACAGTAAAACTTATCTCGCACAAATGATCACAAAAAAGATTAAATTAGATTTTAACATAATTATTTAATCCACAGAATAGGGTTACGAATACAAATCTATCGATGCGTCCGACTGGGTATATAATAGCTAAGCGGGAAACAATCAAGGCTGCATCGAGACAGTTTAGTAGCCGGCCGGGAAGCCGCCTTTCCTCGGGTCGCTGACGGCGGTCAGGTCGCCGTAGCGCTCGACGTTGTGCACGACAAGCTGGCTGATGGTTCCTCCGGCGATCGGCACCAAGACGTGGCCTTTCTTCCGCAGGTTGGCTGTCGTCGCGGCGTCCAGCTCGAAGTGGTCGCCGATCACCGTAGTCCAGTTCTCGTACTGAACCACGTTCGGGATCAACTGCAGCCAGATATCCATGGCCAAAGCAAACAAATGTTCAGAAGAAGGAAAGCTTTACTGATAATGGAGAGGCTCCAGGTGTTATGCTCTGTACCTGGTGGTACACCCGCGGCGCCATGACAGAGGACAATGGATCCATGTTCTTGGCGAAATGGTTGAGGAGCACCTCCATTGTTCCAGCAGGGATCATGCTTCCACCACTGGCTCCAACCACGGCCTTCAGATTCCCATCCTATGAGACATGCAGGGCAAATCGATCACAAAGAATCCCTTCAGAAGACTGTAACTATCAGTTTCAGACATTTCACATGAACTTTCTTCAGAGCTTGTGTTAATTCCCATATATCGTGCGTGGTGGTCACCTTGAGAATTATCGTCGGGGACATGGAGGAGAGGGGCCGTTTCAGAGGAGTAACGAAGTTGTCGGGGGCCGGCTGTGGAGAGTTGGCTGACGTGTTCGCCGGCATGGAGAAGTCGTCCATCTCGTTGTTCAGCAAGATGCCCGTGCTAGGGGACAGGATTAGTGATCCAAAGTACGAGTTGACAGTAGTAGTCATCGATACAGCGTTCCTCTCGCGGTCGACGATGGATAAGTGGCTTGTTCCATGTTCCTGAAGGATGTTCCACCTGTAATGCAGATTAATTACGATTAGTAGCAATTGTTGGATTATCTGAAACATAATGGGACATAGGGCTTCTAAGAAAGAGATTTGTTCTCACGACAAGCTTTACCTTCCACCATAGTGTTTAGGGTCAAATGTCATGTTGTCATATATTGTTTTCTTCAGGTCAGCAGCAAATTTGGGGGACATCATATCAGAGATAACTTCGTTAACATCCACAAAATCTGGGTCGCCAAGATTCATCTTTATAGAAAAGTAATGTTTCAAGGACTCGATAAGGCGATGGATCCCAAGAGAGCCGGAAAAGCCAGTAGGAAGTCCATACTGATTAAGGATATTTAACACCTGTTCATTAAGCAATTGGCGTCAAGATAAAATTATGACATTGCCAGCAGTGATGTATTCATCAAATTGACTGCATGTAAAAAACAATACAAAGTGTGTCATTTTCCTACAGAAACATAAATGGACTTCTTTACTAGCTAGTTCTCTTTCATTTGTTCAGTTTTCTGATAACTTAAGTTTAACCAAAATATTACACAGGACGAATGCATCAACTTTCAAGAAAAAAGACAAACTTTAGTACTAAGAAAACTTACAAGCATTAACCCAGCACCACCTGCTGAAGGGGGAGGCATACTTAATACCGTCAGACCCATTACACTCTCTGAAAGTGGCCGCCGCACCTTGACTTGATATTTCTTCAAATCTTCCATTGTTATGATTCCTCCAACTTCCTGAATATCCTTGACTAGCTGATCACCAACTGCGCCTTTGTAAAACGCATCCGGCCCTTTCTCCGCGACAACTTTCAGTGTTCTTGCAAGCCTAGTGTTACGGCATACGTCTCCAACCTTAAGGATATCTCCATTTGAGGTATACACGCCACTTATTCCCTTGTTTTTGAGAATTCCATCTCTAGATGCCTCCATCTGCATTCTCAGATACGGTGATACTCTGAATGCCCGGGCAAGTTTTGCAGCTGGCATCACTAACCTCTTCCAAGAAAGCTTTCCATGGCGCTTCCATGACTCATGGAGGCCTGCAATTTCCCCTGGAACTGCTATGGAGAGAGCACCCCTTGCTTTCAACGTTGCATTGCCACCATACATGTTCTGAATGCGCAATTGGCATTTCTAGTGTTAACTCTCTGTTTGTTCAGAATTTTAAATGTAGTAGTACAAAACCTGAGGAGCGATATCCATCTTTTTATTTGGAACCATCTGTTCAACGACATTTTTTTTCTGAACAACTGGCAGTATGAATGTGATTTCTATGTTACTAACCATGGTTTGCATTTTCTTCATTGATCGGAGACAAAATAACTGATTAGTAGGCAGATTTTGCCCCGTTTGGATCCCTTCAATTAATAGTTAGCAATTAAAAAAATAATTTTAGCTCGTCTAAACATTACAACTAATTGATTAATTAATCTGATCTAATAGGGGCACTAAGACTATTTTGCCCCCTACACCACTGTAACACGATTATTGTACCACGTGTAAAATTAACTTTAGCCACCTATTAATCTAAAGTATCGAAACACACATGACTAATTTTTAATCAACTAATATTTAGCTAGTCAGTTCTATTTATTAGTTAGCTAACTATTAGTTTGCATCACGAGGCCCTACACCAAACTTGGATTCCATTTGGCTTTCCGGAATTTATGCTGGACCAGTCCTCAAACTAAAGCTGCGAAATGTAGGGGACAACGAGCTAGTGGACAATAGCGTTGAAACACTTCCCACTGGTCAAGGAGGAGAACCAAGACAAGGACAGCATGGGAGATCAGGTGGCGCCTTCAACTACAACGATAAGTTTGCAGCCACATGGATCATTACCCATTGTTTTTGCCGTCGCTCCAAGACACATTCGCCACACAAACAACAGCACTAAGAGTATTCATAATGGTTGTCTCAAATAGCTAGTTGATGTGGAGCTGAGAGAAGAATAAAAATAATAATTTATTTCACCACTAGTACTTGGTCCCACACGTAATACACTCAGTTTCTTGGAATACGTGAAACCTCCTATCTATTAGCTCGTCGCTAGCTATTCTCTTTTTCCCCACATTTTCTATCCACGTAGGAAAGAAAGTGAATATAGCTAGTGAAATAGACAACCATTGGAGATGCTCTAACAGAACCCGCCAAGACGCCTAGTTAGGAGGGGTAAATCTAGGGCTACAACTCGTGCCATTTCTATGTTTGCTGTTTAATTTGTCATGATAGAACAGATCTAGAAGTAATCACATTTCACAAAAAGAAAGGAAAAGAAAGGAAAAGAAAAGTGAAATCAGGACGCACCATGTGTACCATGTGAACCAACTACCTACTGGCTAGTGGCTAGTAGCTGCTAAACGACTAACTCTTACTCCAAGTATTTTCGACTATCATTATAAATAATTCTTAGTTCTCACAACTTATAGTCCTCAGTCAAGTTTTGTGTTTATCTATTTAGGACTGGGAAATAATTCCTCTCAAGTAGTCGTTGATTTGCTGCTATGTTGTGACAGACAAGAGAATATGCAAATAATTAGATGCCGCAAATTAAACAAGTCAATCAGAAGGCTGAAGGTTTAGAACCATTCAAATATCGAACAGTCGTTAGCACATCCTAATCGATCGAAAATAATGTGATTAAATGATGTAAATGTAAGTAAAATCAAAGGCTTTGACTGCAATACTGGATCGTACTACCGTACGCTAACTCACCTTGGAGGCGGCGAGGGGCGCGGTCTCGCGGGAGTCGTACGCGGTGGCGGTGCCGTTGGCGAGCCTGACGAGCATGAAGGCGCCGCCGCCAACCCCGCTGGACGCCGGGCTGACGACGCCGAGGCAGAATGACGAGGCAACGGCCGCGTCCACGGCGCTACCGCCGTCGCGGAGCGCGTCGCGCCCTATCCTCGAGCAACGTCCGTCGTCCGCCGCCACGGCGCCGTGAGGGGAGGTCACCACCTCCCTGCGACCAGCCTCCGCAGCCGCCGCAGACGCTCCGGCGACAAGGAAGATGAGGACGAGGAGCACGGTGACCGCCCATCGGAATCGTCGTGCTGGTGGCAGTGAGGTGCGAAAAATCACAAAAGCTTAGCGAATTGTTACTTTCTCCTTGCCCGCGTGGGCTTGTGAGACTGTGGGAGTGAGAAAGGAGATGAGAACAATACCGTCCATGGAGGCGCGCGGGAGATGGAGCTGGAAGGCTGAAAACGCGTGGAACGGTGGAACCAAAAATCATTGGATTTGTATAGGAAGAGGGAGTTCATAATCTGTACAAGGATATTCTCTTGAAATTATCGATTTCCATTCTATTGATGAAATGGCGAGAAAATTGATAATTTACTAACCTAAACTTTAATTTTGATAATTTAGTGTCCTAAACTTTTGTGTTGATTAAATACCATCACCATGATTTTTTTGTCATTTCTATTGTTTTTAATTCATTTTCATTTTTTTCATGGAAAAATACTTATATGCCCTTTGTAAACTTAACAAATCAGGATCTTGAACAAATTGTAAAAGATGATACTGTGAGAGCTAATAAAGCAAAACAGGTGTAATACAAAAGTGACAACTAGATTGTGGCTAAAGAATTTGAGCAACACAATAAGACTAAGGTGGTGTTTGGTTTGATCGATGTAAACACAAATGTAAATGTGATCAGTTTACAGCGGTAATGGAAATGAAATGACTGGTTACTTGATTTGTTTGGTTATGGTATATGCAGCGGTAACACCAAGCTACACCCAAATATTCTGGAAAACACACACCTAATTGACTCAACTAGCATCAGGGAACACACAAATGTTGATCCAACCACGTACTAAACTTTAAACAAGATCACAAACAACAGAGGAAAAATCACACGGAAGCAGTAAGATGAGTAGCACTTCTGTTACCAAAATCAAGCAAAGGATAGCAAAAATCACACGGAAGCAGTGAGAGAAGAAGGAAGAAAACACCAGAAATTTGAATCAGTCTAATTAGGAAGGGAAGGATTGGATCTGTGAGATTGCTCAGACGTCAGACCTTACAGCTTTGGGCACCAGAACAAATGCAACAAACGCTATGATCATAGGCGCTGGTGAGGGAGTAGCGACCGCGCGGGTCCTTCAAGATGATGAGCGCCAAAGCAAGGCTGATTGGATGGAAGTCCGAGCCCGGTGGCACTATCGTGTGAGGAAGAGGAAAGCACCCATCGCTAGTAGGCCAAGAAGAGGAGGACGATGTGTTGTATCGTTATCCCATTAGACTTCTACTCGAGTGTAATGGGCTTTTCCCTGTCCTGTAACAGATTACAATGGAATTTGATTACGGCCTCATCAAAACAAATAATAGTAATGGTATCAATTTACTGCGTAACCGATTACGTCCCAAAAAATATTGAACCAAACACCTCCTAATTGTAAATATTCACTCCGCGTTGCAAGAAAAATTAAATTAATGAATCTCTGTTTGCTTACAAGTAAGTCCGATATCATTGATTTGGATGCTAGTGAATCTGCTTGCTATGCTATTGTGTATAAAGAGGAATTGATTTCATTTAAGACTTGCCTCCCCCTTTGCTCCTAAACGGTGCATATTATGATACAACTATTCCTCGGGAATGGCAACCTAGGCTCTAACATTTGGGAGGCATTGTTGTGGCTATGGGGTCCTCCGGGGAGGCAAGAATAGAAGGTCTCTAGTGATTGCAGGGGTGATACCCTCCACCTCCTACCACTACTACAGAAAACTATATTAGTAACAGGTGATAACCTTTATCAGTAACGGGCAAGTCTCCTATCACTCTGATATGACCGCGCCATCAACCAATATATTACAACCTCCAATTCAAATAACACCAACTCAAGTATCACCTACGATGATACCAACACAAGCCTTTGATGGCTCAATCACGCATAGTCGAGCAAAGAAGCTACAACAAGAGGTGAATGTGCTACTTTATGAATATTAATTTAATATTAATGAGAATTATATACTTCCTAAGATGTACACATTGTTATTACTCAGTTTCACCAAGTAGGATTACAAGATCAGACCAATAGGAACTTTGCGGCAAGATCAAACTGGTAGGAACCGAGGGGTGTCGGTCATGTGGCAAGATCAGACCGGTAGGAACCTAAGGGTGTGTTGTGGGCAGGGAACATTCAACTTCCAATGCAAACCTGTACCAATGAACAAAGTTTTGTGGAACATAATTCACATGGTTTGAAAGCTTATCAAGTCAAGATTCCAACACAACCAATCACACATCATTTGGACTTCCCAAGATGGAGTTATGGCCAAAACACTAAAGATTGTGCAGAAGAGCAACAACCACGTGGGAATAACTCGAGAAGTCTTGTTCCGAGGAACCTTTCATAAAGTCTATCTGTTCATTTCCATTTCATGTTCCTACCTATCTAGGAGGGTTGTTCCTAGTATAAATATCATGTACTCCTAAAGCAAAGGAAAACTTTAATAATTGATATACAAGAACCCTTTGTTTTGTCGTGTGTTAACAAAACTTTAGAGTAATCTCTACCCTTTTGCTCTTGTGATTTTCCTTCGTGGGATTATAGAAGTGGTTGCTTCATCCTCTCCCAATTGGTGCTCCTACTCCTTTCAAGGTTTGTCTTGATTGATTATAAGTTATGTTGGTTTGTTCTTGATAGTGTGGTTGGACGAATCCTCGATTTAGGTTGCTAGTTCATGACCATGGTTGGCTTCGAGTTTTATTTGTCAGGTTGCACTAGTTATCACTCCTTGTAGCAATTTATCCGGTTGTTCTATAGCTAGTTATATAATGATTGATCCTACGTCGTGAAGATCGGGACATCATGTTGAGAAACCAAGTAGAGTTTGCACTGTGGTTTTATCTTAGTGATGAGTGATTGATAAGTTTGCTTGATTTAATGGTTTGGATTTGTCATTGGTTATTTGGGTTCACCGATGGGATCAGCGAGCATTGAGATGTGTGTTGTGTGGATATTCTTGTTTTGCTTGTCTCATGTTGTGCAGGGTTGAGATGCGAGTCAACTGTCAATGGCTCAGGTGATCAGGGTCAAGCGGGGAGCTTGATGCTAGACGATCGAGGATGCTGGGTGATGTTGACGAAGATTTGAAGCGTACACGTGGAGATGAAGCAAGACATGGATAGACGGATAATTGAGACAACATGTTGACTAAGTCAGCGAAAAGGAGGCCAGTACAAGTGACAAGGCGACTCGAGGGATCGAGAGCGGGAGAGACTTACTGAAGGTCGAGTTTGTGGATTGGTGAGATGTATCAAAGATCTATAAGGCTTTATCGGTTTCCGCTCAAAATCGTCGGATCAAGATCAAAGCATCCTGAAACAGAACCATACTCACTACAAAAGCTTCGAATCGGGACAAACTACCTTTAGATAGGATTTTGTTTCGTGGACCTTTGAGTCTGTAAAAAAACCCTAAGGGTATTAGTGGCTTTTTCTGTTCTTGAATTGCCTATAAAAGGCCCCCTAGACCATAGGGTTTCATCACTTATGGCCGAGACTAATCATTACACTTACAGTCAAAATAGCACTGCGTACCATGCACCACCACCTGCGCCGGTACCCGCGCTGCCCGCACCGCATGCGCAGGCACCCGGACACGAGCACGTCATGCCGATAGCACATAGGGAAGAGGCCTATGGCCAGCATGCCAATATCCCACCACGTGTCGCGCCCCCGCATGAGAGGTGTGCACAGGCAACATGCCAAGATGACATAGAGGAGCGGGTCCGCGCACTATTTAGGGAGTGTGCCGGCTTCGTGCCCAAGGGACGGGTTAGGGTTTACCGTAAGCCATACCCCGACCATCTTGAGACAATACCCTACCCCCGCGTCTATAGAATCCCTGAATTCACTAAGTTCGATGGTGAGGGTAGCAAAACTACACTAGAGCACGTTAGTCAATTTTGGCACAATGTGGAGAAGTTAGCGGGATAGATGCCCTAAAAGTTAGACTATTTTCTCTCTCGCTATACGGCACCGCTTTCACTTGGTTTTCGGCGCTCCCACCGAACTCCATTCATACGTGGGACGATTTAGAGCCGAAATTCCATGATTACTTCTACACGGGTGAGACAGAACTTAGGCTTTCACATTTGACATCGGTTAAGCAGAAATCTAACGAGAACACCTCTGAGTACATCAAGCGTTTTAGGGATACTAGAAACCGATGTTTTAGCCTTAGTATTTCAAAAAGGGACTTGGCGGAACTAGCTTTTAATGGGTTGCATTCCGAGATTAAAGAGAGGTTAGATAACCAAAACTTTTTAGAAGTTAGCCAAGTTTTACAGCAGGCTCTGGTCCAGGAAGGCCGAACTAGAGATAAAAAGTTTATTAAGACGTTTAACAAGCCTAGGGCTGAAATCCACATCATGGAACGCTCTGACGAGGAGGAATCAGAAGAGGAGAATTCAGCCGACATGTATGTGGCCGAATGGGTTTGGAACGCCAAGAATAAACGGGTCACCTGCTCCGAGTTACGGCCATCTCCCACAAAGAATCGACCTAGTGAGGTCAAGTACTCATTCGATATAACAAAGTGTGATAAAATATTTGATTTTCTCTTAAAAGCCAGCTTCTCAGGTTGCCTAAAGGTCAAGTCATTCCATCTACCGACGAGTTAAAGAAGCATCCGTACTGTAAGTGGCATGACTCACACTCACATAATACTAACGACTGCAATGTTTTTCGACGGCAGATCCAATCATCCATAGAGGAAGGACGATTGAAGATAGACCATAATCCAAAGATGAAGCTAGATAAAGATCCTTTTCCCGTCAACGCCGTCGACCTCGGCAAAAAGAAGGTGTTGATTCGGCAAAAATAGGCTGAGTCGACTAAGTGGAAGGATGTAATTGTTGGAGAGCCGCGTACTCGCACGCTCATACCGAAGAACCCCGAGGTAGGAGTGTGGAAACAGAACATTAACACCCCTTCGTCTAAGGATCACAAGAGACCGAAGGTAACATACAACATGTTGTTGGACAAGCATCAAAGAAGGGCCAGGAAAGCATGCCCCTACTAAGAAACTGGGACAGCTGAAGGGTCCAAGACTTTCGGGGGGCGGCTTCGGACCGAAGCAGCCGAGCCCTCCGCACAACGGTTTTGGGCCACAATGGCCTGGCGCCCCGCTCGATGGCTTCGAGCCTCAGTGGCCGAACCCCCCTTGCAGTGGCTTCGAGCCTCAGTGGTCGAACCCCCTATACAGTGACTTCGACCCCCAATGGCCGAACTCTGCACCATTTTGGATGAGCTCCCCGACGGGAGGCTTCGGCCCGTACTGGCTGAACATACCTCTGGCGTGGCGGGACCCTTTGCTGGTATGGTCTAAGATGCCGTCGATTCTGCCAAACCCCCCTCTGGGCAACGATTTCGGCTCATAGTGGGCGAGGCCACTAGAGCCACCGATGCCTCTACCGTACAACTGGGCGTGAACCCTGTGGGCTCCGTACGTATCCGGGTCGGGGTACCCTCCGCAACCTAACACTATGCCTTGTTTTCCTTCGGAGTATTATGGATGGCAGGGACAAACAGACACAGCGGAGCGAGGCATCGTCCACGAACTGTCCGTGGTGCCTCCGAATCGGACCATGTAGAGCGAAGCCGAAGGGTATGAGCACGCGTATGCCGAAGTCAGGGAGTCTGAAGCTATCACGATCAGGGTGGGGTCTCAGGAGGTCCCAACCCCGAAGGCTTCATCGCCAGAGTCTGACAGAGGTGAGTCCCATACTTCGGTCGGAGCCCGCGCCGAAGCTGGGTTCGATCGGCCAGGCAAGGCCGATCTAACTACCGGGGTTCGCAGCGAAGGCCCCTCCAAACACAAGGTGCGCAAGGCCGAAGGAGACAATACCACTTCGGCCACGGTTGACAGAAACCGGGCAGTAGTACCTGGCACCAAGACGCAACCATCTTGGGCACCCCCAGGCATGTCCAAATCATAGAAGAGACACCTACAACGGTTACGGGCACAGGAGATGCGCGAGAAGAAAGCCGAGGATGAGCGTGACGCTATCTTCGAGGAAATCCGCCCTCGGCCAGCTACAAGACAGGTATGGAGGGAGAAGCCGGTTGAGATAACCAACCCGGCTCCTAGTCCAAGCGACGATGACGATGACATACTCGACAACAATTACTCGCCTGTCTCTGAGGGACCCGCACCCTAGGTGATGTACATCAACATTGTCACGCTGCCCGCTGAGTTCGCCCTGCCATAGGACGAGGCCAAGGTCGCTCAATTGAACCTCGGCCCGCGCAATGCCAGCTTCGAGAAGCCCGAGGACTTGGCTCGCCATCTGAAACCCCTCTACGTCAGAGGACACATTGATGGAAAGCCGATTTCCCAAATGCTCGTCGACGGCGGCGCCACCGTTAACTCAATGCCTTACTCGTTGTTGAAGAAACTTGGTAGGGACAAGGATGATCTAAAGAAGACTAACTTGATGCTCAACGGCTTCAATGGCGAGAGCTCCGAGGCCAAAGGCGTGCTCTCCATGGAGTTGACGGTGGGCAACAAGACATTGCCGACAGCGTTTTTCGTCGTCGACGTACAAGGTAACTACAACGTGCTGCTCGGGCGCGACTGGATTCACACGAATTGCTGCATTCCTTCTACCCTACATCAGTGCCTGATATAGTGGGACGACGATGAGGTAGAGGTCATTCCCACGGATACTTCGTCCCAAGTAGCATTGGCCAATGTATCGGTCGACGCTGTCCATAACAAAGTAGAGTATCTGTCAGGTAGAGATCTTTCGGACTACGATTTTGTTAGCGTATCCAGAGGATGTTTTGTACCAGTGTCTGTAAAGCCTACTGGAGTAGCACAGCTATTTTTGTATTAATAATCATGTCTAGCAAGAGTAATCTAGATTGGCTAAAGTCTCGCGTGGAGCAATATTGGTCTAGTAAAGATGGTATTGCCGAAGCCATCGGGGATTTTAGCGAAGTAGAGAAATTAGGATAAGGTTTTGCGTCGGACGATCCTTTGGAGGAAGTTGACATAGGTAATGGTAGCGTCCCAAGGCCGACTTTTGTAAACCAACATTTACAACCTGATGAAAAGGCTGAAGTAATAAAGTTACTTCGGTCGTATGTCGATTGTTTCACATGGGATTATAGCGAGATGCCAAGACTAAGCCGCGAGCTCGTGGAGCATGAGTTACCTATCAAGTCTAGATTTAGGCCTTATAAGCAGCCTCCCCGCCGCTTTAACTCGGTCGTCTATGACCGAGTTAAATACGAAGTAGAGCGACTACTCAAGGCTGAATTTATTAGGCCATGCAGGTACGTGGAATGGGTTGCTAACATTGTGCCTGTAGAGAAGAAAGGGAGCGACAAGATACGAGTATGCATTGATTTCAGATATCTGAACAGAGCCACTCCGAAGGATGAGTATCCAATGCCGATAGCTGACATGCTAATCAACGATGCTTTAGGACACAAGGTATTGAGTTTTCTTGATGGCAATGCTGGTTATAATCAAATCTTTATGGCCGAAGAGGATGTCTACAAGACTGCCTTTCGTTGCCCTGGTTTTGTCGGTTTGTTCGAGTGGGTCATCATGACTTTTGGTTTGAAGAATGCTGGCGCCACGTATCAGCGTGCTATGAACTTAATCTTTCATGACTTGTTAGGGGTTATGTTAGAAGTTTACATCAATGATGTTGTAGTCAAATCGGACGCTATGGGAAACCATTTAGCCGATTTGAAGGTTGCTTTTGAAGAATGCGACAGTATGGTTTGAAGGTGAACCCGCTCAAGTGTGCTTTTGGTGTGTCGGCGGGTAAGTTCTTAGGGTTCATGATCCACGAGAGAGGCATAGAAATTGATCCTAAGAGGCTAGAGAAGATTAGAAAGATTGCAGCGCCGACATGCAAAAGGGATGTACAGAAGTTGCTAGGCAAGATGAACTATTTGCGTCGCTTTATATCCAACTTGTCCGGCAAGATTGATGCCTTTGTCCTCATACTTCGGCTAAGAAATGAAGCCGATTTCACTTGGGGGGGCAAGCCAGCAAAGTGCCTTTGAGAAAATCAAAGAGTGCTTGTCATCACCGCCTGTGGTGAGAGCACCCAAAGCTGAGATTCTGTTTCAGCTATATATCGCTGCCGAAGATAGTGTGATTGGGGCCCTGCTAACCCAGGAGGTGAAAGGAAAAGAGTATATCATCACGTTCTTGAGCCGCCACCTACTCGACACCGAAACCAGGTACACGTTTGTGGAACGTTTGTGTTTATCACTTTACTACGCATGCACCAAATTACACCATTATCTTCTCCCCACTACATGTGTTGTGGTTTGCCAAACCGATGTTATAAAGCACATGTTATAGAAGCCGATTCTAAGTGGAAGAATCGGAAAATGGGCTTACACGTTGATCAAATATGATTTGTCCTATGAACCCCTGAGAGCTATGAAAGGCCAAATCGTAGCCAACTTTATAGTTGATCACCACATAGATGTCAGCTGGAGTGATAAGGTTTCTCTAGTTGAGGTAGTGCCATGGAAACTCTATTTTGATGGTTCCGCTTGCAAGAGTGGCCAGGGTATTGGAGTGGTTCTCATATCACCTAATGGAATGCACTTTGAGACTTCGGCCCATCTAGAATTTCCTTCCACTAATAACCAAGCTAAATACGAAGCTTTATTGCTAGGTCTTGAATTACTAGAATCTGTAGGTGCTAGACATGTCCACGCATATGGTGATTCCTTGTTAGTAGTGCAAAAAGTAGCTAAAAGTGCTCAATGTTTTAACGGCTTGCTAAATAGTTACTTGGATAAATGTCTAGACATAGTTGCTACTTTTGATGACTTCAAAAACTCTCACGTGTCAAGAGAAGCCAATTCAGTCGCAAATGATTTGGCTCAGCGAGCATCTGGCTACCATGTCAGGAGAGGAAAGTTTTATGTATGGGATAAGCCAATGCTTGGTCTCACTACCGAAGCCAGTGCCGAGGTCCCTGGACCGGAGTACTCCACCCATCGAGGGACCTGGTGAGGAGCCATGCTGAATAGCGTGGGCCTCATGGCTCCAGATGTGATGTGTCATTGTCAACGATAGTCAAAGAGGACAGAAGAAGAGAGGAGATCTGTTGCGTCATGGGCCGGGTGTGACTCAGGTACACGGGCAGCGAGCGACTGTCGGGCAGAAGGGCCACGAAGTCGGGCTGGCCCAATCCAGGTACATGGGCCAGGAGCAGCAGAAGACCCACTGGGCTGTTGACGAGGATTGACTCAGGTAAACGGGCGGTGAGCGATTGCCGGGCTGAGAGAGCCGCGGAGTCGGGCCGGCCCAATCCGGGTACCTGGTGCAAAGTCGGTGGAGGCTTTGTCAGTTTCGGCGCAAAACTGACGACCGCTGATCTTGTATCGGACTGTCTAGAAGAGAAGCCATAGTCGCTATGAAAGCTTAGCTTCCGGATAAGTCATCTGTAAATAAGAGTTTACTATTTTGTCCCTAGGCCCACAATCAGTCAGTCGAGTCTGTAAAAATATCGTAAGGGCGGTTTAGTCTTTTCCTTTTATTTTAGCGTCTATAAAAACCCTAAGGGGCTGGTGGAATATTCTAGGTCATTGGGAAGCCTATAAATAGGGCCCCAATCCCTAGGGTTAGGTCACCCTTTTAAGAAATCACTTTTTAATCATTCCTTGGGTCATCTCTCTCTAGTTTTGTGCGCCGCTAGGCTCCTGCTCACGGGATGTTTATTCCTGCATTCCTTCTGTTCTTCATGATGCTGTGAGATTCTATTTTCTGTTCATGTCTTTTGGTGTGCAGCGATTTCTGTGGATCTGAAGCTTCGTTTGTTCATGCGCCTGTTGTTTATCCCTAAGCTCACGCGCTTCTCTGTTGGTTTTTGTTCTACGGGCTGAGTACTAGTTCATGCATACTGTAGCAAGTAGTACTACTTTCCTGTAGCTATAGTGTGCTAGTACTCTAGCTTTGCTTTTTCTTGTGTAGCTTTTTGATAGAGTAGACAGGACCTAGTCTTTCTCTGGCTGTTTCTGGCGAAGCCCCCTTGTTTGTTCGAAGTCATTCAGCTCTGTGAAGCAGGCTTCGACCTGACTTCTTCAAAGGCTTCGCAAGAACTTTCGACTCCGAACTCGAACAGTGAATCTAGCTCCGAAGTATGCTCCGTGTTTATTGTTTGTTCTTTGACATACTTCGGCACTTTTGCGAAGCATACTTCGACAGGCTTCGAAGTTAGCTTCGAAGCATGTCTCTCTGGTAGACTTCGCTCAGAGTGTGTTTTCTGAGATTTTTCTGCTGCTGTCTTTTTCGAGGGTCATGGTTTGTGGGTTCGGAGCTTGTCATTCGAAGTTACTCCTCGGGTTGAAGGTTACCACTTCGGTAGTCATACCTCGATCAAGCTAGCTTCGAAAGTAGAGTGTAGGCTTCGATTTGGTCTTGTTGCTGTGTGTTTGGCTTCGCTTCTCTTTCGAAGGTTGTTTTTTTTGCAAACTTTGTTCGAAGCTGTCTGATCGAAGTATAGACTTCGAAGTACTCTGTTCGAAGCAGGCTTCGATACTTTCATACTTTGCACCGAAGCATACTTCGCATTCTGCCACACTTGAACTAGGCTAGACTCAACAAACCTTCAGCACTTCAACGATAGACTTCGCTAGACTTCGACATTCTTACTCCAAAGCAGGCTTCGACACTGCGAAGCAGGCTTCGCCAAGTATCGAACAGGAGACAAATTTTGAACAGTAACTTCTCATCTCATTCTATGTGCACTTAGATTACTTTACTAAGAAGTTTGATCTGCCATGTTTTGAATATTTTGTTTATCTGCCTATTAGCACTGTATTGGTGTTTCTCTGTTTTTGACACCGGTCGTTTCTAGGCTAGATACTTTTAGACTTGGGTGATCTGTTCTGCTGCTTAGTCTTTTGAGGTGCGTTGAGTGTTGGGAACAAGCCATTGATTCGAAAGAATTTTTAGGCGCCCATTCACCCCCCTCTGGTCGCTACTTTCGGTCCTACAAGTGGTATCAGAGCCTGGTTAGGGTTTTTCCATACCTTAACCGGTTCTAAACCCCAGTAGTGATCATGACGTCTCCTGGCAAAGTCCCGTCCTTGGAAGCTTATGGCTATAATTATTGGAAGACTCTCATGTGAGCCTATCTCATGAGCCAAAGCTCGGACATCTGGGACATTTGCGTTCACGCTACGTTTGTTGTATTGCTAGTTGCTGAGCAAGGTACTCCTAGTATCATTGCCCAACATCTGAACAATAGTAAAGCTGTGAACATTTTGTTTTCTGGTTTAGGTCCCAGTGAGTTTGAGCGTGTGAGCCATCTCTCCACTGCAAGAGAGATCTGGGCTACCCTCAAGGCACACCATGAGGGGACAGCCCAGGTCAAGGCTCGGCTCTATCAGACCTACCGGCGTGAATATGAGAACTTCACACAAAAGCCGGGTGAATCTGTTGAAGCGTTGTTTGGTCGTTTTCAATCGATCATAAACAAGCTTCGGGACAACAAGGCTGAGGGTGTTTAGTTAGTCTCAGATCACGAGCAGGCACTCAAGGTTCTTCATACCTTGGACCCTAAGATCTGGGTGATCAAGGTATCCTCTATCATCGAGAGCACTTCTTATGATACCTTGACCATTTCTGATTTGTTTAGCAAGCTGAAGGCCACTTAGGTTGATATCTAGCTGAGATCAAATCTCACTGGCTCTGGATCAAAATCTCTGGCCCTTACTACACCTTTTGTTGATCCTTCTTCTGTGAGTTGTGTTGGGTTCTCTTTGATGTCTATCACTGAGGACCAGCTTGAGTCTTTGGGGGATGATGATTTGTGTATTTTTAACAACCGGGTGCGTCGTGTTTATGACAAGAGGATTTTCAAAAGACACGGCACGAAATCTGGGTGCTTTGAGTGTGGTGACCCAGGACACTTCATTGCCGACTGCCCCAAGCGCAATGGCCACAAGAAGGGCACCAGTGGTGGCTTCCACGACTCCGACAAGCATGACAGCTCTTCCTTCAACAAGGGCAAGCCAAAGACCAGATTCTTCAGAAAGGCCCTAAAGGACTACCGGTGAGAGAACAAGAAGTGCGACAAGGCCTTCTTCGCCGAGATGGAGAAGAGCTACTCCAAGCGGTCCACGTCTTCTTCCTCTTCATCGAGCTCGAGCGATGAGGAGATCGTCATCAGGAAGGGGAAGGACAAGGACGATTCGGCGGGTCTTTGCTTCATGGCCTTCGGGGACAGACCGAAGAGCCGCTCACACCAGTGCCGAAGATCCCGCAAGAGCTTCTGCTCAATGGCTCTTGGGGATAAGGAAGAGAAGGGCTCCTCCGATGACTCCGACGACGACGACAATGAAAAGGTATCAACTTATGAACGCAAAATCGTTGATTTACTTGAAATTAATCGTCAGGAGTTAAAATATCAGGAAAAACTGCTTAGGGAGGCTAAGAAGAGGATAGATGAGTTAGAAAGTGAGCTTGCCGTAGCCAATGGCAGAATTGAGAGTATATCTTCTTCTCCTTGCTTGGGTGATAGCAGTGAGTGCCCAAAATGTGAGGTGCTTCTGTGTGACCTATCGACTCTGAAGTCCAGGTACACAGAAAGGGTTGATGAGAGGGATGCTTTGGCCATTGAGCTTGCAAGCGCTCAGCTGGAGCTAAAAGATGCTCAAGCCACTGTCATCGTACCATGTGCTGATTGCCCATCTCATCTAGCTGTCTTAGCTGAGCTGAAAGCCAAGGGCGATGAGCATTTGGGGGATTTGGAGAGAGTGAGAGCTGAGCTGGCGCAGACTAGGCTAGAGCTTGAGACACTGTCAGTTCCACCCACTGTCTGTGAGAACTGCTTGTCTCTTAGACTGGAGTTGATTAAGCTGAAAGCCGAAAAGTCTTTACAGGTAGATAGCGAGTGTGAGACCTGCTTGTCTCAGGTGGAGGTTCTAGCTTCCTTGAGAGAGGAGCTAGCTGATTCTCAGAATGAGAACTTTTACCTTCGTTCTATCCTGAGTTGGATCAGTGCCAGAGAGCCACAGCTCGGCATGATGATCCAGCAGTTTAAAAGGAAGGATGGGTTTGGGGTAGGTTACACCTACACCAAGGCTGACTTTGAGAGTGCAATTAGTCGGGCAGTGGAGTGGAGTAAAATGACTCCAGAGCAGAGATACCCCAAGACTCACTCCACTGAGTCTTCCCTGGCCAGTCAGCCCAAGGATGGAGTAATCCAAGAATAGTCCAAAGCTCCACCCAAGAAGCCCATCTGAGTTCCAAAGCCCAAACACCTCCACACTTCTCTTGACTCTCTTCCTGGACCCTCTCAACCCAAGAAGACTACACCAAACACCACTAAGCCCAAAAACCCCAAGCCTCAACCACATCCCAAGAAGCCCACCTATCATTGTGAGTATTGTCAGAGAGACGGGCATCTTGCGGAGTTTTGCTTCAGGAGGAAGCGAGTTGAGAGAGCAGAGAGAGCTCGTGGTGATCAGGAGCAGTTCTACCAGCAGGGTGGTAGATTGCGTGTTCCTCGACGCGGGGGGAGGCTGGAGGCCAGGCCGCGTCGTGTAGGTGGTGGTAGAAGAGACGACTTTCATGCCCGTGCTCCAGATGGTGGTGTCCGTTCCGGCAGAGCTCCAGGCTGTGTTGGCTACTGTCCTAGACCTCGTGGCCGAGGCTTTAGGCAGAACAGAGGACCGCGCTTTGAGCCGCATGTTGGTCCAAACTCTTCTGGTAATTTCTGCTTCCCGTCTTTTGAGCAGATGGCTCGACACTGGTTTAGTTCTTTTGCTAAACCTGGTGCCGGACCATTTACTCCCCCTTACAACCACTGATTGTGCAGGATCGGGGACTGGAGGACGTTTGGATCATGGACTCAGGATTTTCTCGCCACATGACGGGACATCGCAGATGGTTCTCCAGTCTCACTCCGCCGAGCTCCAAAGATACATCACCTTCGGGAACAGTGGTCAAGGGAAGGTAAGTGGTATCGGCTCAATTCGCATCTCTAACCATTTCTCTTTGAAGAATGTTGCTTTAGTTGGGAATTTGAACTTCAATTTGATCTCTGTTTCGCAACATCTTGAGGATGGTTTGGAGGTTCGTTTTAAGAAGGGCAATTCTTCTGTGTTTGATTCTAAAGGGTCTTTGATTTGCCAGATCTTACCATTCGGCAAAGTTTTTTGAATTGACTTTTCTAGTTCCTTTGGCCCTTCTTGCTGTTTGATTGCTGGATCTTCTTCTGAGCTCTAGAAGTGGCATAGGAGGTTAGGTCATTTGAGTTTTGATCTGCTAGTTAGGTTAAGCTCTATGGACCTCATCCGAGGATTGCCCAAGCTTAAAATGGAGAAAGATCTAGTTTGTCATCCCTGTCGTCATGGGAAAATGGTTGCCGCGTCTCACTCACCTGTGACTCAGGTGATGACTTCGTATCCGGGCGAGCTGTTACACATGGACACTGTCGGTCTTTCTCGGGTACGCTCAGTCGGTGGGAAGTGGTACGCGCTTGTCATTGTTGACGATTTTTCTCGATTCTCGTGGGTTTTCTTTTTGGAGTCTAAGGATGAAACTTTTCAGTTTGTTCATAACCTGATTTTGAAGCTAAAGAATGAGAACAATGGTCGGATGCGAGCAATTCGCTCCGACAATGGCTCTGAGTTCAAGAACTCTCAGTTCGTCAGCTTCTGTAGTGATCAGGGTCTTGACCATCAGTTTTCTGCTCCTTACACTCCCCCACAGAACGGCGTTGTGGAACGAAAGAACCGCACGCTAGTCGAGATGGCCAGGACGATGCTCGATGAGCACAGGACTCCTAGGCGTTTTTGGGCTGAAGCCATGAACACGGCTTGCTATCTGGCCAACCGCATTTTTCTTAGAGCTTACCTTGGTAAGACATCATATGAGTTGCGGTTTGGTAGACAGCCCAAGGTGAGTCACTTGCGAGCGTTTGGCTGCAAGTGCTTTGTGCTCAAGAAGGGTGGGCATTTGGACAAGTTTGAGTCTCGTTGCTGGGATGGTGTTTTTCTTGGTTACGCTTTGCATTCTCGAGGCTTCCGTGTTTGGAACCTCGACTCCCAGCAGCTTGTCGAGACTTGCGAAGTTTCTTTTGATGAGTCCTTGCCTTCTCTGAATCCTTCTTTTGAGCTTTCTGGTGATGGTGAGCTAGGAGAGTCCATCTTCGAGGAAGATGAGGATACTCCAGCTGCTGATGAGGGTGGGCCTTCTGCACCTCCTGCAGAGCCCACACCTTCTGAGACTTCGACTGAGGACGAGGGCGGACCTCTGATCACTTCTTCCACTTCGATCGAGCCCCCTCAGTCGAGTCCAGAGGTGCCAGCTGCTGACTCCGGTGAGGTGACTTCAGATCACCAGGGATCCCGAATAAGGGATCCCGAATAAGTATACATTTATGAATAAGGGAAAGAAAGTTACATTGCTTCCTATGACTCCTGCTGAAATTGTAAAATTTGAACAAGAAAAACATGCTAGGGATGCACAAAAGAGCAAACAACCTTCTGAAAATCAGCAAGTAGCTAAGACGCTTTGAGGCAACAGAAAGATAAAATTGCTTCTTCTTCATCACAAGTTATTAATCTGAAAGGACATGTCATGCTTACAACTAAAACTGACCTTGCTGAAATTTGTGATGATACTCCCTTGCTATACGGCTTGATTTGCACAAACGTGTTGTTTTCACTTGCGAACATTCCTAGCTCTGTTCCTGTTGCAGTCACTGACCTTTTGCAGGAGTTTAAAGATGTTTTTCCAGCTGAGATACCACCCGGGCTGCCACCGATACGCGGCATCGAGCACCAAATTGATTTGGTCTCGGGAGCATCTCTTCCTAATCGTGCAGCGTACCGTACCAATCCAGAGGAGACAAAGAAATTGAGCGCCAAGTACAGGACCTTCTTGATCGTGGGTACGTCCGTGAAAGCCTTAGTCCTTGTGCAGTACCCGTTCTTTTGGTGCCTAAGAAAGATGGTAGTTGGCGCATGTGTGTGGATTGTCGTGCTATTAATAATATCACCATTCGATATCGACACCCTATTCCTAGATTGGATGACATGCTTGATGAGCTTAGTGGTGCCATTATATTTACTAAGATCGATCTCCGTAGTGGCTACCACCAAATTCGCATGAAACTAGGTGATGAATGGAAAACTGCTTTTAAAACAAAGTTTGGATTATATGAGTGGCTTGTAATGCCTTTTGGACTTACTAATGCACCTAGTACCTTCATGCGCTTGATGAATGAAGTCCTACGACACTTTATAGGACGCTTTGTGGTTGTATACTTTGATGATATCTTGGTTTATAGCAAGTCTCTCACTGAACATGTTGAACACCTACGTGCTGTTTTTTTTGTCCTCCGTGAGGCTAGGATGTTTTTTAACCTTGAGAAGTGCACGTTTTGCACGGATCGTGTTGTGTTTCTTGGATATGTTGTCACTTCACAGGGTATTGAGGTTGACGCAGCAAAGATAGAAGCAATCAACAGCTGGCCACAACCCCAAACTATCACACAAGTACGTAGTTTTCTTGGTCTTGCAGGTTTCTACCGGCGTTTTGTGAAAGATTTCAGCACCATAGCTGGTCCTTTGCATGAGTTGACCAAGAAGGGAGTTACTTTTACGTGGGAGCCAGCACATGAACAAGCTTTTGCCACACTCAAAGATCGCCTTACACATGCACCTCTACTTCAGCTACCCGACTTCAGTAAGCCTTTTGAGTTAGAATGTGATGCTAGTGGGTTTGGATTAGGAGGTGTGCTGCTACAAGGAGGTAAACCCGTGACCTATTTTAGTGAGAAATTACATGGCCCACAGTTGAACTATTCTACCTATGATAAGGAATTATATGCCTTAGTGCGTGTGCTTGAAACTTGGCAACATTACCTTTGCCTAAGGAATTTATTATTCATTCGGATCACGAAGCATTGAAGCATATACGGAGTCAAGCAAATCTGAATAAAAGACATGCTAAATGGGTAGAATTTATTGAGACTTTCCATATATCATTAAGCATAAGAAAGGGAAAGATAATGTGATTGCCGATGCTTTATCTAGACGTTATACATTGCTTTCTCAACTTGATTATAAGATCTTTGGTTTAGAAACATTGAAGGACATGTATGCTACTGATTTGGACTTCAAAGATGCTTTTGCAAATTGTACAAATGACCGTGCTTGGAACAAATATGTGCTGAATAATGGATATCTTTTTCGTGCTAACAAGTTATGCGTGCCGGCTAGCTCTCTTCGCTTGTTGTTATTGCAGGAAGCACACGGTGGTGGTTTGATGGGTCATTTTGGATCAAAGAAAACCGAAGATGTGCTGTCCACACACTTCTATTGGCCTAGGATGAGACGAGACGTTGAGCGTTATGTGGCACGATGCAGTACTTGCAATAAAGCTAAGTCCCGTCTAAACCCACATGGTCTTTATATGCCTCTACCCGTTCCTAGTGTACCTTGGGAGGATATTTCTATGGATTTTGTGTTAGGATTACCTAGAACTAGGAGGGGGAGAGATAGTATTTTTGTGGTGGTAGATCGGTTCTCTAAAATGGCACATTTTATACCTTGTCACAAGAGCGACGACGCTACAAATGTTGCTGATTTGTTTTTCAGAGAGGTCGTCCGCTTGCATGGAGTTCCCAATACCATCATTTCAGATCGTGATGCTAAATTTTTAAGTCATTTTTGGAGGACGTTGTGGCATAAGTTGGGGACGAAGCTGCTGTTTTCTACTACTTGTCACCCCCAAACGGATGGACAAACGGAGGTCGTCAACCGCACATTGTCCACCATGTTGAGGGCTGTTTTGAAGACCAACTTGAAGCTTTGGGAAGAGTGTCTACCTCATATTGAGTTTGCATATAATAGGTCAGTACACTCCACTACTAAGGTAAGTCCATTTCAAGTGGTCTATGGCTTTAATCCACGTGCTCCCATTGATTTGCTACCATTACCACCATCTGAAAAATTGAATTTTGATGGTACTACACGTGCTGAATTATTACTTAAGATGCATGAAACTACTAAAGCAAACATAGAGAAAATGAATGAGAAATATCGTGCTTATGGTAGTAAGGGTTGAAAAGAGATAACATTTGAACCGGGTGATCTTGTTTGGTTGCACTTGCGCAAGGATCGTTTTCCTGATTTGAGAAAGTCTAAATTCATGCCCCGTGCTGATGGTCCTTTCCGTGTGCTTGAGAAGATAAATAACAATGCATATAAGCTTGAGTTGCCTGCAGCTTTTGGGGTTAGTCCCACATTTAACATTTCAGATTTAAAGCCCTATTTGGGAGATGATGATGAGCTTGAGTCGAGGACGACTCCAATTCAAGAGGGGGAGGATGATGAGGACATCACTTCACATGATACACACATGGAGCCTCCACCTACAATTCAACCACAAGGACCAATCACACGCGCCCGTGCCCGTCGCTTGAACCATGAGGTTAATTCTTTCCTTAGCAACTATGTTAATATTTGTTTGGACGGGATGCTACTGAATACTAGTGATATTTTGTTGCTTAGGAACATGGGAGATGGAATAGAAGAATTGGAGTTGAAGACGGAGTCACACGAATGATTTGAAGTCAAGAATTCGCTGGTTCGGACTACATCAACCACCTTGCACCAAAATGGGCATAACTTCCTCATACGAAGTCCGATTGATGCGTTCTTGGACTTTTTGGAAAGCTGAGGAGAAGACGGATCGTTTGCCATTGGTTTCGTCTCTCTTGGAGTCTCGAGTCGACCTGTGTGTTTAAAACAGTCCTGCGTGACAGAACTGGGCCGTGTTGGCCATAATCTGAGTCTGTACGTCTTCTAGCCCACAGCCCAAGTCTGTTCACCTTCCACAGGCTGCCGCCCTATATATTCTCACGCCAGCAGCCTCTAGGGTTAGGTTTTGCTTTGTTTGCATCTACACTGTTGTGTTTAGATCCCGCCTCTTGCACCGGACCGATTGGCTGCTGCATTGGCGTTTGTGAAACCTCACCTTCATCGTTTGTCTGTGTTTTGGCATTCGATTTGTATCCTTCCTTTTCTTGCTTGTGTTCTTGGGTTCGCTTGCAGGAATTAGCCTTCGTGGCGAGGTCAATCGCGTCCTGCGTGGTTGATAACCAACGGAGACAGTGGTGTAACGATTGCAAGGTTTTGTTCCATCGGACCGAAGCCTTGGATCGCCAACGTCGAGATTCTCCACCAACCCAAGTTATCCTTTACCTAGCGGAAGATCGGGACCAATCCCCCATCATCTAAGGATGAGACTTTTCATTTTGTTCATGACCTGATTTTGAAGCTGAAGAATGAGAACAATGGTCAGATGCGAGCAATTCGCTCCGACAATGCTCTGAGTTCAAGAACTCTCAGTTCGTCAGCTTCTGTAGTGATTAGGGTCTTGACCATCAGTTTTCTGCTCCTTACACTCCCCCACAGAACGGCGTTGTGGAACGAAAGAACCGCATGCTAGTCGAGATGGCCAGGACAATGCTCGATGATCACATGACTCCTAGGCATTTTTGGGTTGAAGCCATGAACACGACTTCCTTTTTAGCCAACCGCATTTTTCTTAGAGCTTACCTAGGTAAGACCTGGTACGAGTTGCGGTTTGGCAGACAGCCCAAAGTGAGCCACTTGCGAGCGTTTGACTGCAAGTGCTTTGTGCTCAAGAAGGGAGGGAATTTGGACAAGTTTGAGTCTCATTGCTGGGACGAAGTTTTTCTTGGCTACGCTTTGCATTCTCGAGGCTTCCGTGTTTGGAACCTCGAATCCCAGCAGCTTGTCGAGACTTGTGAGGTTTAATTTGATGAGTCTTTGCCTTCTTTGACTCCTTCTTTTGAGCTTTCTAGTGATGATGAGCTCGGAGAGTCCATCTTCAAGGAAGATGAGGATACTCCAGCTGCTGATGAGGGTGGGCCTTCTGGACCTCCTGCAGAGCACACACCTTCTGAGACTTCGACTGAGGGCGAGGGCGGACCTCTGATCACTTCTTCCACTTCGATCGAGCCCCCTCAGTCGAGTCTAGAGGTGCCTGCTACTGACTCCGGTGAGGTGATTTCAGATCACCAGGGATCCCGAGCAGTTCAGTGTGATCACCCCTCAGAGCTCATCATTGGTGATTTGACTGAGAGAACTTTGCGTTCATCTGGTAACTCTCTTGCTGTGTTTGCTGAATCTGCTTTTGTTGCATCTTTTGAGCCCAAAGACGTTTCTCATGATCTTTCTGATTCTAATTGGATTAACGCTATGCAAGAAGAGCTTGAGAATTTTGTCTGTAATCGGGTTTGGACACTAGTTGAGCTGCCACCAGGATGCAACCCCATAGGCACCAAGTGGGTGTTCAAGAACAAGCAAGGTGAAGATGGAGTTGTGGTGCGCAACAAAGCTCGACTAGTTGCCCAGGGTTTTTGCCAGAAGGAAGGTATTGATTTTGAAGAAACCTTCGCTCCTGTTGCCCGTCTTGAGTCCATTCACATTCTTTTAGCTTTTGCCGCTTCGAAGGGCTTTAAGCTTTTTCAAATGGATGTCAAGAGTGCTTTTCTGAACGGGTACATAGAGGAGGAGGTTTATGTTAGGCAGCCCCCCGGTTTTGAGAACCCTAAGTTTCCTCGACATGTTTTTAAGCTGCAAAAGCTTTATACGGTTTGAAGCAAGCCCCTAGGGCTTGGTATGACCGGTTAAAGCAATTTTTGTTGGGGAAGGGCTTTGTGATGGGTTCTGTGGATAAAACACTCTTCTTGCTCAGAGATGCTTCAGATTTTTTAGTCGCTCAGATTTACGTGGACGATATTATCTTTGGCGGTACTACTGATGTTCTTGTGTCCAAGTTTTCTAAGTAGATGCACATCGAGTTTGAGATGAGCCTCATGGGTGAGCTCAAGTATTTCCTAGGGCTCCAGATCAAGCAGACCAAGGACGACACCTTCATCCACCAAGGTAAGTACACTCACGACATGTTGAAAAAAATTGACTTTGGTGGGGAGTTGAAGCCGCAGATGACCCCAATGGACACATCTGGTGGACTGGACAAGGACGAGAGCGGTGTCAAGGTCAATGAGAGAGAGTTTCGAGGGATGATCGGTTCGCTGCTATACTTGACGGCGACAAGAACGGACATACAGTTCGCCGTGGGACTTTGCGCGCGTTTCCAGTCTTCACCACGCGCATCTCATCGGCAGGCTGTCAAGCGCATCTTCAGGTATCTCACTTATGCACCCGACCTCGATCTTTACTATTCAGCATCATCATCTCTTGATTTATCTGGCTTTTCAGACGCTGACTTTGGTGGGTGCTGGTTGGATCACAAGTCGACTTCCGGTACTTGCTAGTTTCTTGGTTCTTCTCTTGTCTCTTGGTCTTCTCGAAAGCAATCTGGAGTTGCTCTTTCGACCACTGAGGCTGAGTATGTAGCTGCTGCTAGCTGCTGCTCACAGTTGGTTTGGATGATTTCCACTCTGCAAGATTTTGGGTTGTTCTTTCCTACCAGAGTTTCTTTGTTTTGCGATAGCACCAGTGCAATTAGTGTAGGGAAAAACCCTTGTCTGCATTCAAAAACCAAACACATTGATGTGCACTTTCATTTTCTGCGGGATCAATATGAGAAAGGTGTCATTGACCTTGTTCATGTTGATACCCATCATCAGTTGGTTGACATTTTCACCAAACCCCTAGATCAGTCTACTTTTGAGCGTTTATGAGGGGATTTGGGTGTTGTGTATCCTTTCTAGGATATTTTGCATCAGTTTTCTTTCTTCTTTACTCTTTTCTTGAGTCTTTTTGTGTGTGTTCATATCATGCATATTCACATATCACACTTTTGAGTTTTGCTTCTGTTATATGATTGAACTACGTTACTTAGTCTAGCTGGTACATGCTTTTGATTACTTGTCAATGATCATGCCGTGTTTCAGTTCGCTTGATATGTCTGATATCTGTCATATGCATGACTTTTATGCTTTAAACTTGAAAAATGATCACCATTGCTTCTAGTATCTAGCATGTGTAGGCTGAGTGCTTTTGCTATCTGTTACATGCCTTGTAGCTAGTTTCTCACAATAGATGCAGATATGCAACTTGGACATCTTTATGCTTTAACATGGAAAATGTGCTATAAAATGATAAAAATCAAAAATGAATGAAAATTCCACGCCTTTTTATGCTTGAGTTGAAAAGATCCAAGTGGGTTTGCTTTGTCGCATTACATTGTTCTGGACTGCTTACCATAGCACTTTGGTATGAACTAGGATGGTGTAGTGTATGCCAAGACCAATGTCTTAAGCTTCTGATGGTCCAGTTCTGGCCTAGGCTTGACTTGGTCGGTTAGCATAAGGTTTGACATGCAAATAACCCTTGGCAAAAATGAAAAAGGACAATGAAAAACCTGAACATTAAAAAGATAACAAGTCTGCTGAAGCACTTTGTTTCGAACAATGCTGATCTTGGTAGATATCAGTTAGTTTCTGCATCTCGTGCTTTACTTTGCTTGTTAACTGGAAAATGTGGTGATGCCTTTGTCTGCAAAAACGGAAAAAATCCGTGCAAATGACTTTCTTTAGATATCATCTGTTGCACTGATCATGCCATGTGTCTTAGACAGTAAGTCTTTTGCTATACTTGTTAGATGTTGTAATTGCAGTCAATCATATCTGAGAAGCATGCTTTCTGCACTCCACTTGCACCCTAGTTGCATTCATTGCATATTTTGAGGGGGAGTTGTGGTTCAGGGGAGTCTGTGTCTTTTTAGAGTGCTTGATGAGTTCACTTGTCAACAAGGGGGAGAATTTTTGGGATAAGAGTTTAAGGGGGAGTTTTGGCTTTCTCTGGGATTTGTTTTCAGGGGGAGTTTTTGTCCCGGTTGTCCTTACTCTTTTGATATCCTTGTTGATGTTTCTGAGATCGCACTCATTTTGAGCTTTTACATTCTAGTTAACCATAATGACCACTTCTTGCTTTTGTTTGGCTTTTGGTCATTAGGGTTAAACTTTTACTTTATTTTCTTCTTCCTTGTTTTCTTGTGCTTTGTTTTTCGTGTTTCCACATGTGTTCGCAGGTACTGGAGAGCTAAAGAAGTGAAGTGTTGACAATGCACTCATCAAGGGGGAGATTGAGGAGCCATGCTGAATAGCGTGAGCCTCATGGCTCCAGATGTGATGAGTCATTGTCAACGATAGTCAAAGAGGACAGAAGAAGAGAGGAGATCTGCTGCGTCATGGGCCGCGTGTGACTCAGGTACACGGGCAGGGAGCAACTGTCGGGCAGAAGGGCCGCGAAGTTGGGCTGGCCCAATCCGGGTACATGGGCCAGGAGCAGCAGAAGACCCACTGGGCTGTTGACCAGGATTGACTCAGGTAGACGAGCGGTGAGAGATTGCCGGGCTGAGAGAGCCGCGTAGTCGGGCCGGCCCAATCCGGGTACCTAGTGCAAAGTCGGTGGAGGCTTTGTCAGTTTCGGCGCAAAACTGACGACCGCTGATCTTGTATTGGACTGTCCAGAAGAGAAGCCGTCGTCGCTATGAAAGCTTAGCTTCTGGATAAGTCATCTGTAAATAAGAGTTTACTATTTTGTCCCTAGGCCCACAGTCTGTCAGTCGAGTCTGTAAAAATATCCTAAGGGCAGTTTAGTCTTTTCCTTTTATTTCAGCGTCTGTAAAAAACCTAAGGGGCTAGTGGAATATTCTAGGTCATTGGGCAGCCTATAAATATGGCCCCAATCCCTAGGGTTAGGTTACCCTTTTAAGAAAATCACTTTTAATCATTCCTTTGGTCATCTCTCTCTCTGGTTTGTGCGCCGCCAGGCTCCTGCTCACGAGATGTTTATTCCTGCATTCCTTCTGTTCTTCATGATGCTGTGAGATTCTATTCTCTGTTCATGTCTTTTGGTGTGCAGCGATTTCTGTGGATCTAAAGCTTCGTTTGTTCGTGCGCCTATTTTTTATCCCTGAGCTCACACGCTCTCTGTTGCTTTTTGTTCTACGGGCTGAGTACTAGTTCATGCGTACTGTAGCAAGTATTACTACTTTCCTGTAGCTACAGTGTGCTAGTACTCTAGCTTTGCTTTTTCTTGTGTAGCTTTTTGATCGAGTAGACAGGACCTAGTCTTTCTCTGGCTGTTTCTGGTGAAGCCCCCTTGTTTGTTCGAAGTCATTCAGCTCTGTGAAGCAGGCTTCGACCTGACTTCTTCAAAGGCTTCGCAAGAACTTTTGACTCCGAACTCGAACAGTGAATCTAGCTCCGAAGTATGCTCCGTGTTTAGTGTTTTGTTCTTTGACATACTTCGGCATTTTTGCGAAGCATACTTCGATAGGCTTCGAAGTTAGCTTCGAAGCATGTATCTCTGGTATACTTCGCTCGGAGTGTGTTTTCTGAGATTTTTCTGCTGCTGTCTTTTTCGAGGGTCACGGTTTGTGGTTCAGAGCTTGTCATTCGAAGTTAGTCCTCGGGTCGAAGGTTACCACTTCGGTAGTCATACCTCGATCAAGCTAGCTTCGAAAGTAGAGTGTAGGCTTCGATTTGGTCTTGCTGCTGTGTGTTTGGCTTCGCTTCTCTTTCGAAGGTTGTTTTTTTCTGCAAACTTTGTTCGAAGCTGTCTGATCGGAGTATAGACTTCGAAGTACTCTCTTGGAAGCAGGCTTCGATACTTTCATACTTCGCACCGAAGCATACTTCGCATTCTGCCACACTCGAACTAGGCTAGACTAAACAAACCTTCAGCACTTCAACGATAGACTTCGCTAGACTTCGACATTCCTACACTGAAGCAGGCTTTGACACATCGAAGTAGGCTTCGACACTGCGAAGCAGGCTTCGCCAAGTATCGAACAGGAGACAAATTTTGAACAGTAACTTCTCATCTCATTCTATGTGCACTTAGAATACTTTACTAAGAAGTTTTATCTTCCATGTTTTGAATATTTTGTTTATCTGCCTATTAGCACTGTATTGGTGTTTCTCTGTTTTTGACACCGGTCGTTTCTAGGCTAGAAACTTTTAGACTTGGGTGATCTGTTCTGCTGCTTAGTCTTTTGAGGTACGTTGAGTGTTGGGAACATGCCATTGATTCGAAAGAATTTTTAGGCGCCCATTCACCCCCCCTCTGGTCGCTACTTTCGGTCCTACACCTAGCGCACCGGAGGCAGTAACCCGAAGGTCCCCGCACGGTGAGGGCTCCCGGGAGTCCAAACCCTCCGAAGGGCTTCGGCCCAACACACTCCGAATGGCCAGCCTGGCCAGGCTTCGGTAGGAGAACGAATGGCTCAGGGGGCATCCCGAGGTCAGTAGTTTAGAAATTTCTTCAGGAGGTGAGCTAGCGAGACCCTTTGAAGCCCATAAGGGCGATTGGAGAATTCCAATCATCCAGTATTTGAGAGACCCTAGCCAAAGGGTTGATCGGAAGGTTCGGCGACAAGCATTCAAATTCGTGTTGATAGATGACACATTGTATCGCCGAACCATCGATGGAGTACTATTGAAGTGTTTAGACCATGAACAATCCTAGGTGGCTACGGGAGAAGTCCAGGAAGGACTTTGTGGCACTCATCAGTTAGCCCAAAAAATGAGTTGGATGCTCAAAAGAGCGGGGTTTTATTGGCCGACTATGACTGAGGATTGCTTTAAGTATTATAGAGGGTGTGAAGCATGTCAGAAGTTTGGAAATATCCAGTTAGCTGTTGCCTCATTACTCAACCCTGTTGTCAAGCCATGGCCGTTGCGAGGATAGGGTTTAGACTTCATCGGCCAGATTCACCCTCCTTCCTCAAAAGGGCATTGGTTCGTATTGATGGCGCCAAATTACTTCACTAAGTGGACCGAGGCCGTAACTCTCAAGAACATGACCCACAATGAGGTACGTGATTTTATCTTGAAGCACATCATACATAGATTTGGCATTCCTCAAACTCTTACTACGGATCAAGGTAGTTCATTTGTTTCTAGAGAAGTGAAGGACTTCGCCGAATATTATGGTATTAAGTTAATAAACTCTTCACCTTACTATGTTCAGGACAATGGTCAGGCCGAGTCTAGTAATAAAACCGTGATTAAGCTCATTAAGAAGAAAATTGAAGAGTTTCCTAAAAGGTGGCATGAAGTGCTTTCCAAGGTGCTATGGGCTTATAGAATCGCAAAGCACGGTGCTACCAAAGTCAGTCTATATGAGTTGGTATATGGACAAGAGGTCGTTCTGCCTGTGGAGGTAGATCTTGGCTCCCTAAGAGTGTTAAAGCAAAATGGCTTATCGGTCAACAAGTATGAAACTCTTTTGAAGGATAATCTAGAGGAAGTGACCGATAAGAGACTAAGGGCTTTAGAAGCCATAGAAGTAGACAAGAGGAGAGTAGCTAAAGCCTACAATAAGAAGGTTAAACCAAAATCGTTTCAATTAGGAGATTTGGTTTGGAAGACGAATTTACCCTTAGGCATGAAGAGTCCCAAATTTGGTAAATGGTCACCTAGTTGGGAAGGTCCTTTTAAGATAGCCGAAATCGCTCCTGGCAATGCATACGTATTAGAATCTCTACGAGGAGAGCGGTTTCGAAGAGCTTTGAATGGTAGATACTTGAAAAGGTATTTCCCAAGCATGTGGCAAACAACGTAAAAGGTGTCGAAAAGCCAATATGGACGGTATCGTCTTCAGCTCATTGTGCTTTTAGTTCACTCAGTTCACTAAAAGGCAGGGGGCATGTGTTGATAGCAAAAAATGGCATTAATGGTTGAGATTGTCAAAATATCAATTTTGGTAATTTGGGCCAAAATACACATGTGCAGGGTCAGGCCGAAGCACTATAGGGCCGAAGGTCCATTGGGTTGTGGGCTCCGAAAGCCTCTGGTCAGCCCACGGCCTTCGGCCATGAATCCTTCGGAGGCCCATGCCACCGAAGCTTCGGCCCGAGGAGCAGGCCTCGACGGGCCTGGCCGAAGCCCACTTCGGCAGAGATAGAGTTGGATGCAATTCCGGCTAAGTTTTAATCTCTATCCAAGCTGAATTATAGCAGATTAGATCTGAAGTTTGGCCCCTATAAATAAAGAGGCGAGGCCAGCTTAGAGGCCCCCCAACACAAATCAAACACAAAGCCCTAGCTTTGATCGCATTTATTTACCTTTACTTTTCTATACCACTTCGTGGGTTTGCCTGGAAGCCCTCCGCCGGCCACTTCGGAACAGTGGTAACCCTTGTTACTTCGCTTGAGAAGTATCCATTAATCTACGTAATAGATTGCTATCGCCTTGTTACATCGCCTATGAATTATCCGCTAATCTGCGTAACAGATTGCTACCTTCGCACCTAGTGCAACACTTAGCAGAATTCGGTCCTCAGGTCGAATTGGTACTTCGAACCCTCTTTGTTGCAGGTTCCCACGTTTGGAGCTACTTCGTTGGAGGTGTCCGGAGCTGAGAGATCGGTTTCGGAGGTCGTCAGGACACACTTCGGCGAGACTACAGGCTTCGCCACGATTGTACTTTGCTCTGGACGAAGTTACGCCTACGTGCGGCCCTCATGTCATTATTCTGTAATTTGTCGTATCGGAGGCCTCATGCCGAACCCTGCTGTTCGGAGGTGATCGTCGCATCCAGATCCGTTCGGGGTTGATCTTCAGCCGGATAAGTCCGAACACCGAAGGCACCCTTCGGCGGGATACTTCGCAACAGACGCCAAAGGTATACTTCGGCGACCCCTTCGCATCATACTTCAAAGTAGATAGGCTCCGACTGGTTTGCTGATTTTATTCTGTTTAATATATTTCTTTCGGCTAATTGGATTATTTTGTGTGATCTGATTGCCTAGCGACTCCACCCCTCTTATCACGACTAAGGGTAGTCGGAACACGACGTCGGTGCTGCGTCACGCTTAGGCTTATCCCTAAGTATCCGCACACTTTTGGATCGTTGAACTGACCCAAGTGCGGGGGCACGTTTTCGTGTCAACAGATACATGGTGGAAAAATAGATTAGATATGTTTCTGTGCGTGGCAAATCGGATGTTTTGATATTGATCGGAAGTTCCGATATCGAATAATGATTCGATACATAGAGCAATTGTTACTGTCCGGGAGTCCGATATTGATCGAAAGTTCCAGGGGATCAGATGTTCTGATGCTAGATCAGAAGTTTCGACCCACCCAAATTTGAAATTCCGAGCCTGTTGAGCCAGTTTTTTAGATCTAGATTCCAGTCACTAGTAGATTGCTCGCCTAACTTTGTTTTGCAGAGAATAATGTGACTAGCATGACCTTGGATAAATGTGATGTATGAGATGAATGCGATGAATGTAAATTAATATGGCCTACATATCATGGTTATTTACCTATGTCACCTAGCTTCTAGCAGTGATGCCAAAGCTCACTAGGAGTTAGAATGAATATGGATCTTGCGCCACTATTAGTCATTATAGGGAAAGTGACTGGTTTTTAAAATAGTGGAATATCTTTTATTGGATAGAAGATAAACATTGTATAGTGCTGAACCTTGCATTTAATCTTTGTTAGATCATGGCACCTACTACTTATTCTTTTAAGAGCACTCTAGTTTTTAATTTGCGATCTATTCTTGAACATGAGAAATTATCTAGAACAAACTTTATGGATTGGTATCAAAATTTATGAATCATTCCTAAACAAGAGAAAAAGGATTATGTTCTATAAGAACCTCACCCCGATGAACCAGGAGAGGATGCTTCAGTAGCAGACAAGCGTGCTTACGAGAAGCATGCTAGTGATTCTGTGATGTCAGCTGTCTAATGCTTGCCTCCATGTCCTCTGAGTTTCAGAAACAATATGAGGAATGTGATGCTTATGATATGATCGTTGGTCTTAAGGGCATGTTTCAGAACCAAGCAAGGGCAAATAGATATAATATGTCTAAGTCCTTGTTTGGGAGTAGGCTAGCTGAAGGGAGCCTAGTGAGTCCTCATGTGATCAGGATGATCGGCTACATTGAGACTTTAGAGAGACTGGGTATTTGAAATTAATGTATTAATGTTATTGAAATTAATATTGCTACTTGCCTAAATGATTCATGGGTATTTGATACCGGTTCAATGATTCATACTTGAAAATCGTTGCAGGGGCTAAGTAGAGTAAGAAAGTGTGCAAGTGGTGTTGGGGGAAAATACTTCATCCTCAGGGTCACTACAGTAACAAGACGAAGGCAATCTATTAAGCCGAAGTTCTCCAGTATCTATCTCTGGTTTAGTACTGGGTCAAGTTCGAAGGATCAAGGCAGACTCTTGTTCGGAGTATAGCTTCGAACGTCGACTCTTCAGAGAACCTCCCTGCAAGCTAGGATGGAAGACTTATCTTCTTTCTCATTATATTAGTCTTTTACCATTTTAGCCCTATTAAGGGTACCGAATAGTTTCCACTATGTCGGTTGTAATAGAGGGGTAAAAAGGTCTTTTCCTTAAGATCTTTGCTTATAAATACCCCCCGTTTTACCCTGTAATGAGGATCGAATACTGAGTTATTCAATACACATCTTCAAACTGCTTCGAGCTATTATCCAATTCGGAGGCTTGAAATAGTTCACTTCGCAAACACTTCATTTGTTAGTTTCTAATCTCTGAAACCTGTTAGCGTAATCTTTTACGCCAACAGTTGGCGCTGTCCGTGGGGAACCTAGTCCAAAAAACTTCGTTCTATACCAAGTTCTCAAACCATGCTTCCCAAGCGGAGTTCAGGTGGTAGTCCTACTCGGAGGTCTCCTCGGACCTACGGAGTAAGATCTTCGAACACAGTCGAGGTCGGAGGACCTTCGGTAATTCCTCCACCTTAGACCCCCGAAGGGATTCCCCTTCCTCGAGCATATGGAGTTCCTCCAACTCCATCTATACTTCGGCCAGCCGGAGTCCCTTCTCTAGCTCCGATTCCACTTCGAACTGACGCGTACAGTTCTCAAGACCTGGAAGGTCCTTCTAGAGGAGATGAAGATGGTCTTGGCGACATGGCAGCCCAAATGGCCAGTCTGCAAGCTGAAGTGGCGAGGTGGAGGCAAGAAGCCATAGATAGGCTTCGTTCACAGGCCACCCTGGTCATTTCCGAAGTGCCCCAAGACGACGAACTTCCTTATCCCGAAGCCCCAGAGAACGCTTCCTTCGATAGCGAGTCTCCACTACATCCCGAGCTGCAGAAAGTGTTCTTCGACCCTAAGTTTAAAACTTCGAAGCTTTGCAAGTATTCTGGAGACGAGGACCCTGGGGAGTTATCCTGTTCTTATGCGTTGGCAATCGAGGCCAGTGGAGGAGTGCGGGACACCATGGCCAAGTGTTTCCCTCTTGCTCTCGAAGGGGTGGCTTTGCGGTGGTTTTTGTCCCTGAAGCCAGGGTCAATTAGAACCTGGGAGCAATTAAGGAAGTAGTTCATAAGTAACTTTCAGGGTACCTTCGTACCCCCAATGTCTACAGGAAGTCTTCTTCAGGTGAAGCCGCTACCTGGAGAGACTTTAAGAAAATTTTTCAAGCGCTTCGCCCATACGAAGTCGCAAATTCGAGGGCTGACTACATCCTATGTAGTTGATGCAGCTTGAGAGGGAGTTACCCATGCGGGCCTCCTTGATAAACTTCATTGGAAACAGATATCCTCTGTTGCTCAGCTGATGGCTTATTTTGAAGAATATGCTAGGTCAGAAGAAGGGTGGCTTCGGAGAACTGCTTCAACTTCGTCAATCCTGCAAGAAGTCAAGTTGGAAGTGAAGACTTCAACACCTTCGCAGAGGCCTAACTTCGAAGTCCAGCATGACAGGCGTCGGGGGCAAAAGCATCCTCGTTCAGAAGTATTGAACATTGCACCTCCGCAGAAATTTGCCCCTAAGACTTCACAAGCCTCGGGAAGCAAGACCAGCGACTGGAGGCCACCAGGGAAGCCGCTGGCAAAGCCCATGACTTCTTCTGCTGTGTCCATGGTGAGAATTGAAGTCACGCTACTGATGCGTGCAAGTCTATACTCGCTTTAAGAGGCGAGTACCTTGAAAGAACCTCGGGTCGAGGCACTACTGACCGAGTTCCTTTTGAGGTGCGTTCGGAGCTTGTCCAGGCTGTGGCACGTATAGACAACTTCGACCCTACAAGGCAACCTCCGGTGGTCAATATTATGCCACCTCCGAAGCAGGAAGATGGTCAAGATCGAGGAAAAAGAGTAGTCCTCCCCATTTCCGGAGGAGGGACCCTCGGCAGTATGTTGAAGAGACAGCAAAGAGAATATGTCCGAGAAGTGGGCCATATTGGAACTTCTTCGTCCGCAGCTACCATGCCCGAGTGGTCCCATGTGCCGATATCTTTCTCTGCAGATGATGTAGCTGGCATAAAGTTTCCACATGCAGATCGCCTTGTTATTACTGCCGATATAGCAGGGACTGAAGTCCGGAGAGTGCTGATTGATGGAGGGAGTTCAGCAGATATTATCTTCGTCCAAGCCTTCGATCAGATTTGTATCTCCCGGAAACATCTCCTCCCTGTAGCTCATCCTTTGCAAGGCTTCACAGGACTCTTTCTATATGCCCTCGACCAAATAGGTCTGGAGGTTTCTTTCGGAGAGGGGCTACTGGCAAGGACGGAGGAGGTGATTTTCAATGTTGTGGATGCCCCGTACGAATATAATGTTATCTTTGGGAGGGGCATGTTGAATCAGTTCAAAGCTGTGGCGCATCATAATTATTTGTGTATGAAGATGCCCACGCAAGCGGGAGTGTCACTGTCTTCGAAGATCAGGCCACTATGCGAAGAGCAGAATATGGTCATGGCCCCCCTCTTGACCCGAGACAAGTGAACAATGTACAAGGCAACCCGGAGGATATCTCTGCTTCAGGTGAACCTTCGAAAAAGTCCTTCCCAAGACCCAGCCCCGAAGGAGAGATTGTAACGAAGGTTATTGTCAAAGACGGCAAAGACTATTCATTTCAGTTCAGCAAAGATTTGCCTCCAGAAGTCGCTACTTCGCTAGAAAAAGTAGTTGAAGAAAATTTAGATGTCTTTGCATGGTCTGATGAGGACATTACCGGAGTTAGTCGGGATATTATTGAACATAGCTTGCTTATGAACCCGAGGGTTCGACCTGTTCGACAAGGACTCCGGAAGTTATCCGCGGAGAGGGCCATCCTTGCTAAGGCAGAAGTGGAAAAGTTGCTGAAGGCTGGTGTTGGGGGAATATGTTTCCCCTAAAACAGGGGCCAAATGACGTCAGCCTCCAACAGCCTTCGACCCGGAGCCCAACACTGTCGAAGCCTGTTTCCTCCCCAAGAACTGTTCCCAAGTCTCAAGGTTTATGCTGGAGCTTGCAAGGGCAAAGCCCTAGGGCCCCGTCGAAGGTCTCTGGAGCGAGGTCCTTCGGAGCCCTCCGGGCTAAGCTCTCGAGATCCCCTGAAGACCGCCAGAAGCTAAGTCTCAGGCTAACTTCGAAGCCAGCCTCCGGGCCTTCTTCGGAGTTAGCCTTTGAGCCCTCTCTGGAGTTAGCCTTCGAGCTCCCTTCAGAGCTCCTCAGAGCTAGTCTCCGGACCCTCTCCGGCCAGTTCGGAGACCCCGGTTCGGAGGGCCCAGTTCAGAGGCCCCGGTTCGGAGGGCTCAGTTCGGAGGCCCCGGTTCGGAGGCCCCAGTTCGGAGGCCCCGGTTCGGAGACCCCGGTTCGGAGGGCCCAGTTCGGAGACCCCGGTTTGGAGGCCCCAGTTCAGAGGGCCCAGTTCGGAGGCCCCGGTTCGGAGGCCCCAGTTCGGAGCCCTGGTTCGGAGCCCCAGTTCGGAGCTCCGGCCTTGCTCCGAACCCAGAAGATATTTACGCCCTGCTATAGTGTAGAAGCCGTACCAGGGGCCCCTCTGCCCATAGTTTGTCGTCTAGCTGGTCAAGTTGTGACGTTGCCCGACACGTCTGTCAAGCTGTAAAGTACCTTTGTACCGTAGCTAGCTCCGTTCCCCCCTTTTTGCCCCTATGAGCCTAGGGCTCATAGGGGGCATCCCAGTCTTTTCCTTTGGCCTGCGTTCCTATAAAAGGAGGGCCAAGCCCTTGTAACAGGGACACACGCTCTAGGGGGCCATGAGACCCTGTAGTTCTCTTCTCCACACCAAGGCATACCACGCCAAATCCACCACAAACTGGACGTAGGGCTATTATCCCCTAGGGGAGGCCCGAACCAGTATAAACCCTTTCTCCCTCTGAGAGAACCCATCGAGGTTCATTCTACACATCGTATACACATATACAAAACCTGTGTTGTAGCTAATGCAATTGCTACAACAGTTGGCGCCGTCCGTGGGGACCTTAGTACAAAAAGCTAAGTTCTCTGCCACTGTCTGCAACCTGAAGTACGCTTGAGGGGGGAGCTTCGAAGCTTCGTGCTTCGCGCACCCTTCGGCAAGGGGCTTCAGGTCCAGTCCGAAGGCCATCTTCGCCTTCCCTTACCCTTCACATACCAGAGCTCACCCTCTGGCAAGGGGCTCCGCTCCACGCGTCGAAGGTCACCGAAGCCCTAGGGGCTACGAGGCCAGCCTTCAACCACTTTATGAGGTATGTCCACTATCCGAAGTACCACCTCGATGTACAATTTCGCAATCACTTTGATATTCGAAGCCCTGCTTCGCTTTGATATTCGAAGCCCTGCTTCGCCTTGAAATTCAAAGCCCTGCTTCGCCTTTAAAGCAATTTCTGCCCCGTCTTATTGAAAAAACCCGAAGCCTTGCTTCGCCTTATCAAAAACCCGAAGCCTTGCTTCGCCTTATTTAAAAATCCGAAGCCTCGCTTCGCCTTACAAAATTCGGAGCACTCCTCCGAAGGCTACACAGCGCCCCCGGGCCTGTAGCAGTAACAGGGACTCCGGGCCATGGCCCGACGCGTCCAGGGATTCCGGGTTCCGTACCCGAAGCATCCCAGGGATTCCGGGTTCCGTACCCGAAGCATCCCAGGGATTCCGGGTCCCGTACCCAAAGCATCCCAGGGTCGAAGGTGGCCCAAAGTCGAAGGTGGCTCAGAGTCGAAGGTGGCTCACATTATCACAAGTTCGGTGAATCCACACCAAATATCCTTCACTACAGGATCAAGCTCCGAAGCCTTGCTTCATTATCCAAACACGCTCCGAAGCCTTGCTTCGCGTGTCAATCTAATATACGCCTAAGCATCTCGAAGTCATACTTCACTGGAAATCTAAGTGTGTTTCGGAGCCTCGCTCACGCACAGCATCCAAATCCCAGCATGCCGAAGCATGCTTCGCTTAATTTGGTTATGCTGAAGCCTTGCTTCGCACCAAATTAACGCGTTCGAAGCCCCAAAGGGGCCTTCACTCAATACATTTCAAGCATCCGAAGCCGCCAAAAGGTGCACCCCTCAGCATTTTTATTGCTCGCACCAGCAACGGCTAAGTCCCTAGCTGCCACGAGCAAGGGGGGAAGCATGTATGCGAGGTGTGCAGATATAATATGCAATACAAGCGTGACAAGCTAAAACATTCGAAGCCATCAAACAATGCGAATCATACAGACTAAGTATGCAAATACAAATAAACTCCATTAATAATTGGGAAGTATGTTACAAATGTACTTCGACTGCAAAACTACGTATAGTCTGTATCTAAGCCTAAGAAGAATCGAGTGCGAGGCCCCAACCCTCGCTTGCCTTTCTTTTGGCCAGGGCCCCCTCGGCTGGACGAAGCCTCTTCGGAGCCTGCTCTCCCACGTCCGGCTCGTCTAGGCTCCGAAGCCCGCAGACCTCGTCTTCCATTTTGCAGGTCGCTCCGAGCTAGCAAAGTAGGTGGTGCCGTGTCAAAGGCAGAGAAGTATAAGGCTTCGTCGCCTGCTAAGGCCGTTTGTGAAGGCAAAAACAAAGAACTCTGAAGGGACTCCGTCTTCACAGCGGCTAGCAAATCCTGAGCTACTTCGGAGATGGCTTCGCCGCTAGGCCCCCTCGGAAGCTTAAACCGAGGGGGGCCTTCGGACCTAGCTACTTCGAGGACTGCCCACAATTGTCGAAGTTCTTCAGAGTCCTCAAGCACTTCGAAGTCAACATTCGGAGGCTGAGCCTGGGCAGGTATAAAAAAACCCCGTATTCATATTAATAAGCTGATAAAGTTTGTACAAGCCTGCAACTAAGTGTTACAAAGAAGCCTAAGGAGATCTACACCTTCGGAGGCGGAGGTGTCGATGTCGAAGGCCTGTCCAGCGGGGCAGGAGCTTTGGATCGGCGAAGTCGTAGGGCCTTCTGGAGGTCGAGGACTGCTTCGCAACCTTGTTCCTTCCAAGGCTCCTGCAGCCGCCGCCAGGCTCCGCGGACATCCGCTAGAGGCGTCACCAAGTGCTGGCCCTCGAAGGCCACCGGGGTCATGGAGGTCGCTGCTTGGAGGTGGTCGCACCCCGCTTCATGAAGCATGTGCAACACCCCTTGGCCCGCGACTCAGCCGGCCATGAGGGCGAAGCCCTTCAGTGATTGCTCCGTCGTCGAAGCCATCGTCTTCAAGAAGTCGACGCGGTCCCCGATTGGGTCCTGATCACCGAAGTCCGGAACCCCGCATTCGGTCCCTATCTGCTCAAGGACGTCTGTCAGGCTCTAGGTGGGTTTGCCAAGGTTGTCCACGACGAAGTCTTCAAGCGTCTGAGCCCGCCGGCGGAGTAAATCATTCTCCTTCGCCTGCCGGGCTTCAGCATCCTTCGAAGCCTTGAGCTACGCGCGGAGCCGAACCATCTCCGAGGCCAAGGCTTCCTTAGCCTTGTCGGCCTCAGCCTTCGCCACCACTGCCGAAGCCTCAGCCCGCCTTCGCCTCTCGGCTTCCACCGAGACTTCGCATCGAAGGGCCTCCTTCTCCTCTGCCAGTCGCTCCATCCACCTTTCTGCAGAAGTCGAAGCTACCGCGTTCAGTGCGAAGGCCTGCAGAAATTCAAGAAATCATAAGTATTGATCGAAGGCTAAAATATAGTTCGAAGGTTGCAAAGGACTCCGCTCACCCGCACGAGGGATTTGTTCGCGCTGATGAAGAGCTCCGTGGGGTTCAAGTGGCTAAGTTGAGCCACCAAGTCCCCTGCCTCTGCAGCTGCGCAGATCTCGCGGAAGCTGTTGATTGCCACCTCCGTCACGGCACCCTTCAGTCGAAAAGGGTGGACCATCTCCTCCGCCGCGGCCACCTGCGCAGGATTCGCAGGGCTTAGGCCCACCACGTCGACCTCCTCGTTGCTTCGAGGATCCCCTTCTTCGCGGTCGTTACCTCCGTCCTCTTCAGACGAAGGGCCTTCGGACTCCGAATCACTGCCGCCGTTGCTGCTGCTGCCACTACTACCCGAAGCGTCTGTTGGCTCCGCCGCGGTGGGCTTCGGTCCAACATCATCTACCGGCTTCGCCACAGTGGGCCTCGCACCAGCATCCCCCTCTGCAAAAAAGACCAAGTCAAGATCCGCACATTAAAGAAAAGCATGTTAGAAGGATTTACCTTCGTCAGAGATTTCGTCGAAGGAAAGGGGGGCGATGTGGGTCCCCCAATCCCTTTGCCGTGAGGCTGGCGTGTTGGCCTTCGCGCTCGAAGTCATCGCCATCGAGGCCTCTGCTACCTTCTCGGTGGCCGAAGTAGGGGCGTCGGTCTCCGCCGCCGAAGTAGCCACCACCGGAGCCTTCGCTGCCTTCTCGGTACCCAGAGCGCTTGTGGGCTCCGCTGCTACCTCCTCCGGAGTAGGGACCTCGCTCGCGGGGACCTCCGGCCGAGCCCTCGAAGTCTCAGGCTCATCCTCACCCCTCTTCCTCTTGGCTCCGGCCGACATAGTTGTGAGGTGGGAGAAGTCCGGCAGAGCAGGGAACACCTCTAGGCCAAGGATGGTCCAGACCCTGTTCCAATGCTCCCAAGACCCCACTAGAGCGAGGCGCTGGGCCTGCTCCTCAGGTGTCGGAGTCCCAACGACACGCTCCGCCACCGCAATGGCCTCCTCCGGAGCCCTCATTTCGAGGTGGGCTTCATACAAGTTCAAGTCAGTAAAGTTTTGCGAAGTACGAAAGTAAAAAGAGTCCGAAGCCTTACCAAAGCTGTCAAAGGCCAACTCGCGAAGTTCCACTTGGCCCGAAGCCTGGAAGAGCCCCTCCGACCAAGAGCGCATGAGGGGGCTGAGCCGGAGGGTGATGAACTCCTCTGCGAGATCCCTCATGCTCATCTTCGCCGCCACCTTCCGAAGTAGTAGGATCCTCGAGCGAAGGGTGTCCTCGCTGGTCTTCACCACCCCTTCGCGTCGGTATAGGATGTGGGCGTTGGTACTCCGAAGGGGAGAGTTCGCTCCAACGGAGGCATAGAACCATTCCTGGTCCCACTTCGAGTACCACTTGTTGTTCACAGCCCTCGCCGGGAAGGCATCCTGGAACTCCCTCCGGAGCTAAAAGTTGGCGCTGCCAAAGGCCAGCGCCCTCTTGACGTGGTCTGTCCCCTCCCTCGGCTTCGGTTGGCAGTTGGCGTCGTGGAGGGCGACGAAGACATCCGTGCGGCCTTCGCAGCATTCGGCCCTCATGGCCCATTCAAAGACAGCAAGCCTCGCCACAGCATTAGGCCAGAGTTGAGGAAGCTCGAGGTTGTAGGCCGTCAAGACTTCGCTCAGCATCCCGACTGCTGGCAGCCCGAGGCCGGCTTCGAAGAATGCCTCGAACACAACCACTTCGTCAGCCCGAGGCTTCGGCACGGCCTCTAACTTCTCCGGAACCCTAAGTTGGATCTTCACTGTGATCCTCCCTTCGGTGGCCCTCCGGACTGACTCCTCCGTGGATATCGAGGCCCTCATCTGCAGCATCTGCTCAAATTTATCGGAAGGCGTCCGAAGGTCCCTCGGCCCTAGTCGCCTAGGTGCAGGCTTCGCTACCGCAGCCGCTGCTGCCTGCATTTGGGCGGAGCCCGAGCTCGAGCCCAAGACCAAAGGCTTCGTCGCCGCCTTCTTCGGCATTTTGGTGGGGCTTCGGCGCGAGGGGCGGAAAGCTAGCGAAGGGCACTCCGCGCGAAGTCAAGAAGGGAGGAGAGCGAAGGTTGTAAGGCAATGAGAAGGAAGCAAATGAGAGCGTGCTGAAGTCGCACGCGGTAAACCCCTATTTATAGGCGGTAAGAATTCCGACGGTCGTGGGCTGAACCCACTGTTCCGTGGGCCTTCAGCAAAGGTGAAGCGGCCCAGCGCAGGGTAACGGTAATTTTTCTAACCGTTGCAGAGCCGTTTGGGCTCCCTGAGGTCGCTCTGATAGCTGGCGCAGACATTTATTACCTGCAGATTTCGATGTCACCTTCGGTCCAAGCTCCGAAGGCTCATTTTCTCCAAAGTTGTAATTTTCAGGTCATTTGTCCTAAGGGCGCGCGCACCCCTTCGTCCCGAAGGCCTGCACGTGAGGGGCTACTGTTGGGGGAATATGTTTCCCCTAAAACAGGGGCCAAATGACGTCAGCCTTCAACAACCTTCGGCCCGGAGCCCAACACTGTCGAAGCCTGTTTCCTCCCCAAGAACTGTTCCCAAGTCTCAAGGTTTATGCCAGAGCTTGCAAGGGCGAAGCCCCAGGGCCCCGTCGAAGGTCTCTAGAGCGAGGTCCTTCGGAGCCCTCCGGGGCTAAGTCCTCGAGATCCCCTGAAGACCGCCAGAAGCTAAGTCTCAGGCTAACCTCGAAGCCAGCCTCCGGGCCTTCTTCGGAGTTAGCCTTCGAGCCCTATCCGGAGTTAGCCTTCGGGCTCCCTTCAGAGCTCCTCAGAGCTAGTCTCCGGACCCTCTCCGGCCAGTTCGGAGACCCCGGTTCGGAGGGCCCAGTTCGGAGGCCCCGGTTCGGAGGGCCCAGTTGGAGGCCCCGGTTCGGAGGGCCCAGTTCGGAGGGCCCAGTTCGGAGGCCCCGGTTCGGAGGCCCCGGTTCGGAGGCCCTGGTTCGGAGACCCCGGTTCGGAGGGCCCAGTTCGGAGACCCCAGTTCGGAGGCCCCAGTTCGAAGGCCCCAGTTCGGAGGCCTCGGTTCTGAGGCCCCCAGTTCGGAGGCCCCAGTTCGGAGCCCTGGTTCGGAGCCCTAGTTCGGAGCTCCGGCCCTGCTCCGAACCCAGAAGATATTTACGCCCCGCTACAGTGTAGAAGCCGTACCAGGGGCCCCTCTGCCCATAGTTTGTCGTCTAGCTGGTCAAGATGTGACGTTGCCCGACACGTCTGTAAAGCTGTAAAGTATCTTTGTACCGTAGCTAGCTCCGTTCCCCCTTTTTGCCCCTATGAGCCTAGGGCTCATAGGGGGCATCCCAATCTTTTCTTTTGGCCTGCGTGCCTATAAAAGCAGGGCCAAGCCCTTGTAACAGGGACACACGCTCCAGGGGGCCATGAGACCCTGTAGTTCTCTTCTCCACACCAAGGCATACCACGCCAAATCCACCACAAACTGGACGTAGGGCTATTATCCCCTAGGGGAGGCCCGAACCAGTATAAACCCTTTCTCCCTCTGAGAGAACCCATCGAGGTTCATTCTACACATCGTATACACATATACAAAACCTGTGCTGTAGCTAACGCAATTGCTACAACAGCTGGGATTATCAAAGAAGTAGCTCATACTGAGTGGCTAGCCAACCCAGTCTTTGTCAGGAAGAAATCTTCCGGGAAGTGGCGCATGTGTATTGACTTTACATCCTTGAATAAAGTATGCCCCCGTGACCCCTATCCATGCCCCGAATTGATCAATTGGTTGACTCCACTACTGGTTCGGAGTTATTAAGCTTCCTCGGTGCGTATTCTGGCTATCATCAAATCTGGTTAAAGCGCGAAGATGAAATCAAAACAAGCTTTGTAACTCCTTCGGGAGTCTTCTGCTATGTAAGAATGCCTTTCGGCTTAAGAAATGCCGGGGCAACCTTTTCGAGGTTAATTGCTAAAGCTCTAGGTCATCAAATAGGCCACAATGTAGAAGCCTATATGGATGACATTGTAATAAAGAGTGCTCTAAAGCACCAACATAGCCTAGACTTAGCAGAAATGTTCAATAGCCTTCGGGCATGTGGAGTCCGTCTTAACCCCAAAAAATGTATCTTCAGGGCTCAGGCTGGAAAATTGTTAGGGTATCTAGTTTCAAGTAGAGGGATCGAAGTTAGCCCTACTCAAATAACTGCATTACAAAGGATGGCTCATCCGGAAAATTTGAAGCAGGTGCAAAAGCTAACTGGCCGTCTTGCAGCACATAGCAGGTTCCTAGCAAGGTCTGTGGAGAGAAGTTTGCCCATTTTCAAAGAATTGAAAGGGTCCGAAGATTTTGCATGGACACCGGAGTGTCAAAAGAGTTTTGATGATATTAAGAATTATCTCAGTAACCTCGCTACACTCACGGTGCCTGCTGCGGATGAAACCCAACTCCTCTACCTTGCAGCTACTAGCTCCGCTGTTAGTGTAGTCCTTGTCAGAGAAGTTGATTTCAATGGGAAGTTGGTACAAAATTCAGTCTATTTTATACCCGAAGCATTGTCTGGAGCAAAAACAAGATATTCTGAGCTTGAGAAGTTCACCTATGCTCTGATAATGGCTTCGAGGAAGTTAAGGCATTATTTCCTAGCACATAATGTGATTGTACCAACTTCGTATCCCTTAGGAGATATGCTCCGAAGCAAGGATTCTACAGGAAGAATTGGGAAATGGGTTGTTCAATTAGCACCCTTCGGCATCTCCTTCATGGCAAGGACAGCGATCAAGTCATAGGTGGTGGCAGATTTTGTGGCAGAATGGACTCCATCCGCAGTATGGGCTCCAGAGAAGTCAAATGAAGGAATTTGGACTATATACTCCGATGGAGCTTTCCAAGAATCTGGAGCAGGTGTCGGAGCAGTAATAATTTCACTTTTAGGGCAAAGAGCAATGTACTCCGCAAGGCTCAACTTTAAGTCCACCAATAATACAGCGGAGTATGAAGGAATTTTGTTAGGACTTCGAAAGGCTGTAGGACCAAAAGTAGCGACCAGAGGGGGGGTGAATGGGTGCCTAAAAATTCTTTCGATTCTATGGCCTGTTCCCAACACCCAACGCACCTCAAAAGACTAAGCAGCAAAACGTAAACAGATCAACAGAGCCTCAAAGATCTAGCCTAACAACAACCAGTGTCCTAAACGAAAAGACACCAACAAAGTGCTAATAGGCAGTTTAATTAAACCATTCAAAACATGGCAAATCAAACTTCACAGAAATAGATCATCACAACAATTGATCTGAGTGTACGTAAGAAGAGTTGAGAGGTTACTGTTCAAGGTTGTCTCCTGTTGGGTACTTGACGAAGCCTGCAATGTCGAAGCCTGTAGTGTCGAAGCCTGCTTCGAAGTGTCAAAGCCTGTAATGTCGAAGCCTGCTTCGAAGTGTTGAAGCCTGCTTCGCAGTGTCCAAGCTTGTAACTTCGGAGTCCTTTGTCGAAGGCTGACGAAGTCTGTCGTGAAAGTGCCGAAGGTTTGTGGAGTCTAGGCTAGTACGAGTGTGGCAGAATGCGAAGCATGCTTTGGTGTGAAGTGTGTGAGTATCGAAGCCTGCTTTGAGCAGCGCACTTCGAAACTAAGAGACTCAACACAAGATAAAACTTCAAAGCTCAAACAAAGGAAAAATCGAAGCCTGCAACGCTACCTTCAAAGCTAGTTTGATCGAAGTATGACTACCGAAGTGGTAACCTTCGAATCACAGACCAACTTCGAATCGGAGTCCACCGCTGCTCTAGCACAAGAAACCGAAGCCTAAAAATACACTTCGAATCACAAGCTTCGAACGCACAAACTGAGATCCACAGAAATGTCAACAACAGAAAACTCTCAGTAACACACGCCGAGCGAAGCCAACCAGAATGACAAGCTTCGAAGCTAACTTCGAAACCTGTTGAAGTATGCTTCGGAAAATAGTCAAAGTATGTCAGAATAAAGTCTTTCAATCAGTACATACTTCAAAACAGGGTTCACAACTCAAGTTCAGATCGAAGTCTGCTTCACAGGACTGAAGGACTTTGAACGAAATACAGGACCTTCGCTAGAAACTCCAAGAAATGTGCCAGATACTTCCTTCTCGATCAAAAAGCAAGGGCTAGAGAACTAGCATACTGTAGCTACAGGAGAAAAGTACTACTTGCTGCTATAGGAGCAAATACCGGAAGAACTAGTACTCTCAGATTGCAGAACAGAAGCAAACAGAGAGGAGTATACGCTCAGAAATAAAGAGACGCACGCAACACGATGCTGCAAATCCACAAAAACACTGCACACCGAATGACAGGAATAAAATCTCACAGAACCATGAGGAACAAGAAGAACTCTTGATGAACAAGACAGGAACCTGGCGACGGCGCAATCAGGGAGAGAGGAAGCAGGAAACATACAAAAATGTGACCCAATCCTTGATTAAAAAGTGATTTCTGAAAGGGTGACCTAACCCTAGGGATTGGGGCCCTATTTATAGGCAGCCCAATAACCTAGAATATTCCACTAGCCCCTTAGGGTTTTTTACAGACACTAAAATAAAAGGAAAAGACCAAACTGCCCTTAGGATATTTTTACAGACTCGATTGACTGACTGTGGGCCTAACGACAAAAAAGTAAACTCCTATTTACAGATGACTTATCCGGAAGCTAAGCTTTCGTAGCGACTACGACTTCTCTTCAGGACAGTCTGATGCGAAATCAGCGGTCGTCAGTTTTGTGCTGAAACTGACAAAGCCTCCACTGTCTTTGCACTAGGTACCCGGATTGGGCCGGCCCGACTCCTCAGCTCTCTCAGCTCGGCAATCACTCGCCGCCCGTGTACCTGAGTCAATCCTGGTCAACAGCCCATTGGATCCTCTGCTGCTTCTAGCCCATGTACCCATATTGGGACAGCGCGACTTCACGGCCCCTCTGCCCGACAGTCGCTTGCTGCCCATGTACCTGAGTCACACGTGGCCCAGACACAGCAGGTCTTCTCCCTTTTCAGTCCTTTTTGATTACCGTTGACAATGACTCATCACATCTGGAGCCATGAGGCCCACGCTCTTCAGCATGGCTCCTCAAAGGCACGTGCTTTGGGGGCTACACGAGTTGTTATTAAAACAGATTCTCAAATTGTAGCAGGGCACGTTGATAAAAGTTTTCAAGTTCGTCACCCCCTGCTTGCAAAATATTTGGAAGAGATCCGTAAGATTGAAGCAGCATTTAAAGGGATTTCCATCCGAAGTATACCTAGAGCTGAAAATATGCAAGCTGATACCTTGGCAAAAGCTGCAGCTGGAGCTATGGACATTCCGGATGGAGTTTTTTACGAAGAGATTAGTTCACCTTCGGTGCCACAGATCCCTCTTGCGGAAGTTCTTTCCATTCCAAGTACTGATTGGTGGAGTTCAGTTATGGAATTGTTGCAAAGTGAAGCAAATTTGCCTGAAGGGCCACAACTTTCGAGGTTAAAGCTCAGAATTCGAAATTATCATATAATCAACGGTATTCTCTACAAGGCCGGAGTATGTTCCCCTCTGCTCCGATGTATATCTCAAGCCAAAAGTCAGGAGATTCTCCGAGAAATTCATGAAGGCCTTTGTGGTAGCCATCTAGCCCCTCGGGCTTTGGCAGGAAAAACACTTCGCCAAGGGCTTTATTGGCCTACAATAGTAGCTGATGCAGAGAGCCTAGTCCGCACGTGCCAGGGTTGTCAATGGATGGGAAGAAGAAGTCATCATCTGCCAACAACTCTACAAGTCATTGCCCCAGTTTGACCCATGGCCAGATGGGGGATGGACCTTATTGGCCCCTTCCCAGTAGCAAAAGGAAATATGAAATTCATAGTGGTAGCAATTGAGTATTTTTCCATGTGGGTCAAAGCAAAACCCCTCACAGCTATCACTTTGAATAATGTACAAAAATTTTTCTGGAAAAGTATTATATGCAGGTTCGGAGTGCCTCGACAGCTCACAGTTGATAATGGGGCACAGTTAGATGCAGAGCCCTTCAGGAAGTTTTGCGAAGATCTTAGCATACAAATATGCTTTGCTGCTATGCGTCATCCTCAGTCTAACGAAGCTGTAGAAAGAGTCAATGGTAATATCTTGGCAGGGTTGAATCGAAGAATAGTAGGGTTGGCAAAAGGGCTGTGGACCGAAGATCTCCCGAAGATCTTATGGTCCATTCGTACCACTCAAACAAGGTCCACATGTTTCACTCCTTTCAAACTATTATTCGGAGATGAGGCTATGACACCAATAGAGCTTAAAGGATGATCTCTTCGCAGCACCGAACCTGAAATAGAAGGAGAAAGGCAAGCTTCACTTGATTTAACAGAAGAAACAAGACTTCGAGTTGTCGCCAATTTGTCGAAGTATCAGCAGCAGACGAAGACTTGGTTCGACCTGAAGGTTAAGCTTAACGAACTTAAGCCAGGTCACCTAGTTTTGCGAAGCATTATAGCACCAGGGAAATTAGGAAATAAGTGGGAAGGTCCATACATTATTCTCCGTTCAGGGCGCCCTGGTTCTTTTAAGCTAGCTAATTTAGAAGGCGAAGAGTTAAAGCATGCCTGACATGCGGAGCACTTAAAGCGATATTTCGCATAGGGGCTCCTTGTAATCATTTGTAAACACCTTCTGAATTAATAAAGTTCATGGTTCAGATAATGCCTACCTCTCAAACACTTCCTACTTCTAGTGGATGCACTGAACGAACGAAGTTGGTTATGAGGGAAGTGTCATTCATTTGAACCAATTTTTCGGACTTCGAACCACTAGTTCAAAGCTTCCGACGAGGTGGGAAAGTCACTGAAAAACGGATTCCAAGCCACCGGCTTGAAAGCATCCATAAAAGAGTCGAAGGAGACCAAATAATGCGGATTCCAAGCTCCTACTTGAAAGCATCCGTAAAAAGAGTCCAAGGAGACCACTGCGAATTCCTTCGCAAAAAGAGCCGGAGGAGGCCAAACAGAATAGAGTTTGAGCTGATAAGCTTCGAATATCTATAAAAAGAGTCCAAAGTGACCAATCGTTTTGGATGCTAAGGTGTCCGAAAAATTAGTCCGAAGTGACTACTTTCAAACAAAAGGTACTAAGTTACCGGTTTTCAGACTCCAAGTAGTCGAAGACATTTTGTGAGATTTTAATCAATCTCTAAGTTGCTAAGGGGCTCTGAGCCTCCAAAATTGTACTCCTAGGTCTTTTTCTTTGCGCCTAACCATCTTCGACTACACTTCGAAGTTTCTTACGCCCAAAGAGGGGCTGGGAAGTAGGGAGACAATTTTAAAATCTTAATCTTTATCATTCGAACAGATTGCATTACATTATGAAAAATATGTGTCTATATCAAGAAGGAAACAAAGACCCCTTCGATCCCTAGAGCTACCACTAAAGCCAGAACGACTAGTTCCGGAGCCAGGAGTCCTAATAACTTTACGTTTAATTCTTCTCCCTCCCTTCGAAGCTCGAAAATCTTTTTGTTCCTGTTGGAGTTCAGCCCAAGTTCGAAGTTGCTCGGGGCTTCTCTCCCAGCTTCGAAGTTCTTCAGGGTTCTTTCTTTGTTCTTCAGCAGTACTCTATTCTTCGGACCATTCAACATCTTCAAAATATGAGGTTTCCATGTTAACTTCTTTTTATTCCTCTTTAATATAAGATAATATATCTTTGCGTATTTCGAGCGCAATCGCAACAGAGCTTTCTCGAGGAATTAGAAATCGAGGTCGTTTGTGAAGTTTTAAAAGGTCAAAGGTAGCCCATAGCAGGCGAAGTTCTTCGGTAACTTCTAACACTTCGAGATCATCCATAAGAGGATGGAAAGCCTAAAAACATTTCCAAATAAGTCTTCATTCATAACAGATGAAAGCATAAATTTTTACATGTTCGGACCCCTAAACAAAACTAAACCTGCGGGTCTGGCGGAGGCTGGCTTCTCGAAGCTTGCGACCGAGCTTGTTTCTGGAAAAGCCCTTTCATCGATCCAAGCCTTGATCGATGTTTGACCTTCGGCTCTCCATGACGCTTGGAAGGCTTGCCAGGCTGCGGCCACATCTTCGGAAGGGTTTAACAGCTGGTTGTCGTCGAAGGTAATAGGAGCCGCCCCCAAGTCTGGTGCTACCGATAGCCCTAGATCTTCGTAGTAACGAAGTATTCCGAGAGCAGATACTTGGCCGGAGAGTTCTCGATACCAAATACCTGCCGTCTTCATCATCTTCGCTGCTCCTTGGATCAGTTTCAATCGTCGCAGCAAGGGGACGTTGTCACTCGAAGATAGTGTCCAAGAAGTACCGAAGTACTCTAAGACACCTAAAAGGTTATCCATGACCTCCACAGCTACCTTCTCCGACTTCACCTTATCTTCGATTAAGGCATCCCTTGAAGAAGACAACTCGTCTACCACAGAAGATAGTCTAGCTGCCTCCGTAGCCAAAGAGTTCTTCTGGCTAAGCAGGTTGCTGGCTTCCTTCATGGCCTTCGTCTTTTCTTCTTGAAGCTTAACCAGCTCAGCCCCCAGAGTTGCATGCTCTGCCAGCATTTTTTCTATTTCAGCCTGAAGCATGATTTGCTCAGCTTCGAGCTTCTTATTTGTAGCCTCTAGACCAAGTTTAGCTCTCCTCTCCGCTGCAACCATCTCGTCCAAACTGGAAATTCGAATTTTGGAGCCGTCAAGACTCCATTGGAGGGCAGTAATCCTCTCCTTAAGACGAATACTTCCTCGCTCGTTCGAAACAACTGCAGCTCGGGCCAAGACTATTTGCTGCGAAAAGAAAAAAACAAGGTGAGAAATTGTTCATAAGTTGAAATTAATCTTGTTTTTGTAGATACTTCGTACTTGGTATGCTGCCCGTTCCAAAGCTGCATTCAGCTCCGACCCTTCAGCCTCCCCAAGTATGGCTACCAAGTCTGTTCCCCCAACTTCGTGGTTAGCTTGATCCAAAGGTTCGAGCAAGGCCCGAAGTCCGGTCCTTCGCTGCAGAAAAGGAGCTAGGAGGGGGAGCATTGACAAAGCCCTTTGATCATCTTTGTTGGGTGAAGGGCCGGAGCGCTGCGCCGCATCCCCAGAAACTTCGGTGGACTGGCCCCCCTCCGTAGATTTTCCTCCGTCTGTCAATTTCGATGGAGTTAATCCCGAGTTCGGAGCAGGAAAGGGGTCCATTTTGCCTTTACCTTTTCCGGGCCCCATTTGTGTAGCTTCTGGAACCGACCCCAGAGATGTCGAAGTCCTAGGAGTAGTCTTCGTAGGAGGAGTCGTCTCCATGAGAGCAGACCCTACCAAAACGAAGGTATTATATATTGCATAATTTTGCAGGGTGAAGAAAAATGTGCTTTAATGAAGTTTACCTCCGAAATCCAGTCGGCGAATGAGTACGGGGCTACTTGGAGGGTCAAAGGCCCCTTCGACGTCTTCATCAGACTCGGGGTCTGGAACCGAAGGGTTGGCTGTTGGAGCCTCCCTTGGAGGAACAACTACCACTTCATCCGAAATCGAAGCTTGTTCAGCTATAACTTCGACTCCGCCTTTAGTAGTAGGGGCTTCTTGACGCAGCAAGTCCGGCTGGACACTCGAGGTGCCAGCCTGTTCGGAGTTGTCTAGAGCAGCCGGCACTCCTGCCACATCACCAGTGTCTACAACTTCGACATTTGCCTGTGTTTCATCTTTGGTAATAAGGTTCACGAGAAACCTTTGCATTTCTCTCACTCCCTCATCTTCAGATGAACCTGAAGACGAAGCAGCAGGCCTGGAAGGAGCCACATTTCTAGGATTTTGGGCTAACTTTTTTACGGGAGTCTTTGTTGGAGCCGAAGTCCCAACATCTGCTTTCCTCTTCTTCGACCCTTGCTCAGAAGGCACCCAGTCTGGAAGAGGGGGGTATGACTCCAAGTACGCCCCATATATAAAACATGTTGTAGTTTTCGAAGTTACCTCGAGAGCTCAAGTTCGAAGAAATTTTTTGGAGTCCTCCCTCCGGATCTTCTTCGAAGTTGATAGGCCAGTTGGCCATCAGAGGTGGAATTTGGAGCCTAATGAACTCCTCCGCTAAGTCCCGCATGCTCATGCGACGACTAATTCGTTGGAGCAGATTAAGGCAGGCTTCGAGCTGACCAGGATCTAGGTGGACTTCTGCTTCCCTTCGAAAATATATGACGTGGTAGGGGTCCGGCCAGATGGCTGTCTACTCCAACTTCCGCGTAGAACCACCGGAGGATCCAATCTGTGTACCATCTGGCATTGATGGCATTCACTGGGAATCGCTGTTGGAATTCATCTCGGAGCCTGAAGTTGATGCTGCCGAAGGCTACTACGATTGTTGGCGTAAAAGATTACGCTAACAGGTTTCTGTAGATTAGAAACTAACAAACGGAGTGTTTGCGAAGTGAACTGTTCTAAGCCTCCGAAAGTATAATAACTTAGAATAGTTCGAATGTGTGTATTGAATAACTTGTATTCGATCCCTATTACAGGGTGAAATTGGGGGGTATTTATAGGCCCAAATATTAAGGAAAAGACTTATTTACCCCTCTATTACAACCGACATAGTGGAAGCTATTCGGTACCCTTGATAGGGCTAAAATGGTAAAAGACTAATCTAATAATATAAAAGATAAATCTTCCATCTTAGCTGGCAAAGCTTGCGAAGTTAGCTCCACGTGAACCTAGGGATGAAGAGAAGAGAGCGAAGGATGTGAGGCGCTGAGAAAGAAGCAAATGAGAGGTGTGTCGAAGCCGTGTGCGGTAAACCCCTATTTATAGGCGGTAAAAATCCCGACGGTTCCCATGCCGAAGCCACTGACAGGTGGGCCTCAAGTGAAGTTGAAGCGAACCGGCGCACTGCAATGGTCAATTTTATAACCGTTGCGAAGTCAGCTGATCTCCCCGAGGTCGTTCTGACAGCCAAGGCAGACAATTATTACCTGCGCAAGTCGAAGTCGCCTTCGGTCCAAGCTCTGAAGGACTGTCTTCTCTAAAGTTACATTTTTCTTCTGTCATTTGTCCCAAGGGCGCATGCTCCCCTTCGTCCCGAAGGGCTGCAGGTGAGGGGCTACTATTGGGGGAATAAGTTTTCCCTAAAACAGGGGCCAAATGACGTCAGCTATCCATTGGCCTTTAGCCTAGAGCCTGACACCGTCGAAGCTGGTTCTTGCCTGCCAGAGTTATTTCCAAGCATCCGGACTCCTTTCGGAGCCCTCCGGATCAAAGCTTTTGGACTCCTTTCGGAGCCCTCCAGATCGAAGCCTCTAGCCGCCCTTCCGAAGTCTGCCATAAGCCAAGTCATGCTCTCTTTGAATTTTCTCTTCGAAGTTAACCTCCGGGCTATCTTCGGAGTTAACCTCCAAGTTCCTTTCGGAGCTCCCTACAGTCGGTCTCCGGACCCTCTTTAGTCAATTCAAAGCTAAGTCTCCAAGAGCTCAATTCGGAGTTCGGTTCGGAGTATACTTCGAAGCCCGCTTTGGAGTGTCCTTAGAAGCCTTCTTCGTAGCCTCCGCCTGAAGAGCTCCGGCCACTACTCCGAACCCAGAAAATATCTGTACTTTGCTACAGTGTAGAAGTCATACCAGGGGACCCTCTGCCCCTAGTATGTCATTTAGCTGGTCAAGAAGTGACGTTTATCTGACACATCTATAAAGCTGTAAAGCACTTTGTATAGTAGACTAGCCTTTTTCCCTTTTTGCCCCTATAAGGCATATGACTTATAGAGGGCATTTAGGTCTTTTCCTTTGGCCTGCGTGCCTATAAAAGTAGGGCCAAGCCCTTGTAATAGTTCAGCTCCTCCAGGGCCATGAGAGCCTCTGGATCCACTAGATTCCACCAAGGCATAGTATGCCAAATCCACTCAAACTGGACGTAAGGCTATTATCCCCTTGGGGAGGTCAGAACCAGTATAAATTTTTTCTCCTTCTGAGAGAACCCTTCGAGGTTCATTTTACACACCATATACAGATACAAAACCTGTGCTGTAGCTAACACAATTGCTACAACAGGGAGTAAGGTACAATGATGCTTCTCAGATATTCTATATTAATTGGATAATCATGTTACATTCATTGTAATTAGGAAAAATTATTAACTAAACCTAAATAAAAGCGAAGACCTCTCCGACCTCGAGAACTACACCTAGGACCAGTTCGGTCTTCGGAGCCTAGAGTTCTCAAAACTTTTCTTTTGGTCCGAGTTCTTTTCTTCTTCGAAGCCTGCAACTTTTTCTGTTCTTCTTGAAGCTCAGCCAAGGATTGAAGATTTTCGGAGCTAACCTCCGTTGGGTCTTCGACTTGGTACTCTGAGAAAGACCAATCTACACACCCTAAAGACGAAGATGCTACTACCTTATCCTCTTCTTTAATATAAGATAGAACTTCGCTAGAAACATCGGGTGCTGTTTCCCCTTGCTCACCTCGAGGAACCGAAAATCGCGAGCTCCTATAAGGACTCAACCTTTCGAGGATAACCCATTGTTGGCGAATCCCTTCATTAAGCTCTAATACTTCGAGCTCAAGATCCGAAGTATGAAGCAAAACCTAAAAACAAACATTCAAGCGAGGACTTTTCATTTATAAACTTTTCATTCATTAAAATAAAAGGGCATTACAAGATTTCTTGTACATAATTAAGTGCCCTAAGAGCTAGATCTTTGGGTCGGTAGGAGGAGCAGTTGTCGAAGCTGGAGCCGGAGGCTTCATCGATCCAAGCCTTGGCCGCAACCTCGTTGTCTGCTTTCCAGGTCGCCCGAAAGGCTTCCCAAGCTGAAGCCACGTCCAATGATGGTGGCAGCAAGCCTTCATCAGCGAAGATTGCTGGCATCGAACTATTCACCAGAGCGATAGAGACCCCGATGGCTTCGAGGTGTCGAAGGAATCCAATATCGGCTACTTTCCTAGAGATCTCCCCATAGCAGGTCCCGGATCCCTTCATCATTTTGGTCGCCGCCTGGATCATCTTGAGCTTCGGATCAAGAGGTTCGTCAGCCGCAGATGAAGAAGACGAGCACTGATGGAGGAGGGGCTGCCCGATCTTCCGTCAGGTGGGGGATAAACAATGATTTGTGGAGAACTCGACGTTGACGATCCAGCTTTTGATCCACGAGATCGGCCCTTGCAATCACTACACCACTGCTCCATTGGTTATCAGTCAAGCACAACCTGATTGACCTCGCCAAGAAGGCTAATCCTTGCCTGCGAATCGAAGAACACAAGCAAGAACGCAGAAAACACAATCGAACTTAAAATTCTATTGGAATTTGTGAATTGGGGTTCACATACAAATCCGACGAAGCGACGGCTATCAAAGCAACGTGGAAACTAAACCCCAATCAACTTCCATGATAATACAAGAGTTCCATATACATGCATATCTTCTACTAATCCAAGAAAGTATTTCTGAAATTGAAAATGAATGCATCTCATGTTGTAGCATCTGAAGTTCAAATATATAAAAATTAAATCTAACATGGAAAGCATGCACCTTAACTTGTTTCCTCACAATCATGATCCTATCCCAACTGGTGATGTTCTCATCATTCTCCCCCTCTTGAAATAGAGTCGTCCTCGACTCATACTCATCTTTTTCTCCGATGGTTTGTTTCAATTCTGCAATGTTAAATGTGGAACTATCCCAAAACATGGGAGGCTAGAAAAGTTTATATTTATGTAACTCAACATAAGATAAAAACTCGAGAGGCATATCAAATTTACACTTATGTAGCTCAATATGAGATAAATACTTAGTGATAACTGGGGGCAAAGTATAAACTATATTAGTAAGAGAATAATAAGGAGTTTCACAAATCACAACATAGCACACATCTTGACTATGAATTTCAGTTTGACCAGTTTTATGTGCAAGGATAGAAGAATCTTTTAATTCGATTTCATGCTGAATTTCAGATCTAATATTAAGTTGTTTGCTCTCATTCGTTGCCGTCTCAATATCATCTTTAACAATTTCATCAGAAGTTGAAAGTAACAAAGTGATTTCACATTCTCATGCACAACGATATAGTTATTAGTCCTATCGTGGTGAAGTGCATCATTATCAAATTGCAAAGGGTGTTCTATTATTTCAGCTGATGAAGCAACCTCAACGGGTACCTGTAAGGATTTTTTACCTGATAGCTCAACACGTGCAGAGATGGAAGGCAATATGCTTGCTAATGTTTGTGCAGGTACATGTGCAGGTGCATGACGAACACTTGAAGAAGAGAAAGGCTTGGTTAGTACCGGTGTGCTCGTCACTCACGGTGGATAGGAGTCTCTTGCCTTGTATTGTTGTTCCTGCAATTCTTTCTCTGCAATGATGGCTAGATGGAACAAATGAATAAGAGTACTAAATTCTTTATAATAAATGATATGTTGAATCTCATGCCTCAATCCATCATAGAAGTGCAACATCGTTTCCTCTGAGTGCTCCACAACACCACAATGGGTCATGCTCTCATGAAGCTCAGCATAATACTCTCTCATAGACATGTTACCTTGAACTAAGCATTGTAGTTTTTTACACAATTCATGATGATAAGAAGGAGAGACAAATTTACAACGCATAGATCTTTTTAAATGACCCCATGTATCAGGTTGTAATTGAAGTTCACTTATATCTTCCCACTAGATTAAAGCATGATTTTTAAACATACTAGATGCTTGTTTAACTCTATGTTGTTTAGGAACTAGATATAAGTTAAATTTATGCTCTACGGTTATTTCCCAATCTAGGTATTATTTAGCATCATATTCACCATAAAAAGATGGGATGGTAAACTTACTTCTGATAGAAGAAACATTGTTACCATGATTATGATTTGTCGCACCTTCCATACCTGCCATGGTTAGCAGAAAAGGAAAAACACTTGGAAAAAATATTAGCCCTATCAACTATTAGGTAGTGGAATGTATTCTCGCTCACACTCAAGCATCTTACCACAATCTTACAAGGTTATTACCATCGCAGGGCAGTGGATGGCACAATCTTGGTCGTGGCACAATTCTTGACTGGTTGGTGACTTCCAAAGAGAGTGGTATACGATTGCAAAGACTCAAGCTGCACTGATAAGAAGTATATATGTGGAGTCTAGGTGGTTAAATAAGAGTAATCTATATGGTGGAACACGATTCAGAAACAGGTAGTAATATTAAATAAATGTCCAGAGTACTTGTACTAATTGCTGGTCTGAATGTGATCCCTATGACAACAAGACTTAAATGAGAGAGTGGTTGAGGCTCAAAGGATGGCTAATAGATTGATAAAATCAGCACAAAATAGTACCGAAAATAGCACAACACAAAACTAATATCTTCCAAGGTTATCCCTAAGTGCTCCTCTTTTTTTCGATATTCATGTATGGTTGTATCATTGGTAGGGATGTCCTCATCATCCTCTCCTTCTTGATTTGGAGTCATCCTCGACTCAACGTCTATTGGTCCCCAACCAACTTCCATGATAATACAAGAGTTTCATATACATGCATCTCTTCTATTAATCCAAGAAAGTATTTCTGCAATTGAAAATGAATGCATCTCATGGTGTAGCATCTGAATTTAAAATATATAAAAATTAAATATAACATGGAAAGCATGCACCTTAACTTGTTTCCTCACAATAATGATCCTATCCCAACTAGTGATGTTCTCATCAGGCACACCATGCCGAGATATTCTAGAACACCCCTGAGGGTATCTAGAGTCTGGTCAGCTACCACGTTGTGCCTCACCTCGACCTTCGTCAACTTGAAGGCAACGGAGGAGATCTCAGCTGTCTTCGACAACAAGTAATTTTTTTTGGACTAGCGCTTGTTTGAGTAAAGATTGAAGCTCTACGCGTTCAGCGGTGGAATCCACCTCCACTTTTCGAAGCCTCTCAATCTTGGTCCTTAGCACCATACGCTCTGCTTGAATTTCTTCTATCGAAGAAGTGTGTTTAGCGCAGGTCTGCTGCTCTGCCCAGAGTGCTTCCTCCGTTATGGCTTTAGCCCTCCGCTCCTCAAGGAGTTCTTCCTCCAGCTGCAGAGTTTTATCTTCGAAGCCCTTGAGGATATTTTGGAGCGCTGTAACCTTCTATTTGAGCCGATTGGTTTCGAGCTCATTGGAAGTCACTGCCACTCTAGGAGGGACGAATTGCTGCAAAAAAGCAAAGTGAGTATGATGTAATTTCCAATAAATAAATATGCTTGTTGTTTGTTGCATACCTGGAGGGTAGCCCTTTCGAGGGCCAAGTCGAGCTCCGGTCCACCGACCTTGCTCAGAATGGAGACTAGCTTGGAGCTCCCAACATCTTGTATCTTGTCCACCAAAGGTTCTAAAAGAGCCTGGAGCCCTGTCTAATGCTCGAAGAACAAAGCCAACAGCGGGAGCTAGGACAAGGCTCGTTGATCATCTTCAGCAAGATCTTCTTCCGAAGCGCCTACCGAAGGATCATTGGACGATGGTGTTGTCATTAAAGAAGGGAGAGGTCCAAGACAAGTATTTCCCTTACCTCTCCCGGATACAAAGGTTGGAGCTGCTACTTCGGTCGGAGTAGATCCTCCTTCGAGAGTCGCTCCTTCAGGTGGAAACACCTCACCCGAAGCAACTCCAGTCGTCGGAGCTACCACCTCGACCAGAGCATCATCTCCGAGAGGAGCCGAAGCTCCATCATTGGTTGGAGCCATGCTGCTCCTCAAAGCATCTACAAAATGCAAGGTATTCATTAACTATTCATTGAAATATTATTGATGCAGAGCAGTCATTTCAGGAATTCCAAGGAAAAAGTTTGGAAACATACCTCCGTCTAAATTCTGAGGAAGGGTTTCGGGGTCCCCCAGAAATTCGTACATCTTGAGGAACTCGTCGAGTTCCTCCCCCGAATTTTGTGCCAGAGTAGCAGACGTCAAAGCCCTAGCCTCCGTCGCTACTACTCCGATCACCAGCGAACTAGGATTTTCTAGCTCTGGCTCCGGCTCGACTCTAGTAGGTTCGGGTTGAGTCGCCACCGTCGCTTCTGTAGTCTCCCGAGGGGGGTCCTTGGTCATGACTTGAGACTCGCTTTCGTCGCCATGTAGAAGGTAGTCTTCAAGTTCTTTTCCCATGCGAACATCTAAATCTCTTTCTTCAAACTCCTCCGAATAGGAGCTCCGAATATCGAGTGAAGCTAGAGATGAAGAAGGCGAAGGGAGTTTGGTTGTCTTTTTTCCATTCTTCACAGGAGTCTTCGCGACCTTCTTGGAGGTCCTAGCTGTAGCTTTCCTCTTCTGAAAGACTGCTCCTGCTAAGTCAAAGTACGGAAGAGGAGGAGCCTCCATCCCGAGAGCACACCATACTCACTTGGAGCAGACCCGGCTTCCATCCAGTGCCACTCTCCGTTGCTTCTCTACTATAGTAGTTGCTCCGAGCACCCACTCTATAGCCCTGGCTATCTGCTCCGGAGCTAATGCTAGTGGAGCCACTGAAAAAAAGGTAACAATCTATTGAGGATACTATTTGTTCTCTAATCATTTTTAATGTAGAAGATGCGAAGGCTTACCTAGGCTTCGAAGGTCTCCCTCCGAAGCACTTTGAAATACAATCGGCCAATCGGCCCCGAGAGGAGGAATCCGAAGGGCAATAAACTCTTCGGCCAAGTCCTGCATGCTCATGCGCTTGGCCACCGAAAATAGTAACCCAAGCCGCGTTGAAAGCAGGCTTGGGTCCGGAGTCGCCTCTGCTTCCCTCCGGTACCAAATCTCTTGTAGGGGCCCCACGAGGCCGGAGTCTTCACCAACTTCAGCATAGAACCACCGGAGTATCCAATTGGAGTACCACTGGTCGTTGATCGCCTTCACTAGAAAATTATTCAAATGCTCCTTTCGGAGCTGGAAGTTAACACTCCCGAAGGACACCAACACTTTGGAGTCTCCGGGCCCATCTTGTGGCTTCGGTTGGCACGATGCTTCGTGAGTAGAAGCGAAGACTTCGGACCTCCCTTCACATCCTTTAGCTCAGAGGGCCCATTCGAAGACGGCCAATCTTGAGATGGCATTCGGAGAAAACTGCGGCAAGGTAATGTGGAACATGTCTAATACCTTGGCCAAGAAGTTTATAGCAGGAAGGCCTAGCCCCGCTTCAAAGAAGGCTTCGAAGACCACCACTTCTTTGCTCCTCAGCGCTGGGGTCACCTCTGTTCCAAGAAATCAAGTCCTCATTCCTGGACCCAGCTTCCCATTCACCGCCTCCTCAATGGATTCCGCTGAACATGTTGATTGTCCGAGGAGAAAGCTTTGCTTCAGTGGCTTCTTGGATGGCGGGCGGAGTTCTCACGGATTCTTGGGCCAAGAACCCCGAGGGCTCCCGCCATTGCTGCTGTTACTGATGCAGCCCACACTTTCCTCTACGCCAGAGTCCCCATCACCGTCGGCACCCTTTGCGCTGGTTCTCGCCATCGGATGTTTGCTCAAAAGCATTGGAGAGGGTTTGAAGGTGAAAATGTGGAGGCTTAGAACCAGAGCTCTGTAAAATTTTTCGTCGTGGTTTGATTCATCCCTTTATAACCCCTCTGCTTTCGATTAGCATGGTTCGCATGTGTGTTCACACTTGCAGATTCAACTTCTACCACTGACAGGTAGGACTAGAAGGTAAAAAGGTGTGAACCCAAAGTTAAATTTGTGTCTGTTACTTTCTCAAAAAGCCTAACGACTACTTGAGGGGTAACGACACAAATTTAATGGCTCCTTGCGATGCTTTGCATTCTCAATGGTCCGTTTCCTTGCGAAGCTTTCACACAGAGATTCAAGTTCGAAGCTTGAGTCCGATACACCTCTGATGTTGAAGACACTTCGAACGGTTATAATACCTTGAATTTTTTCTATGTCCGTGAGCATGAAAATATTTCTTGCGTATACTACTCTCCTTGCTATACAGGTTATTTGGAGAAGCGTATTTGAGGGGCTACTGTTGGGTGGGGGGAATACTTCATCCTCAGGATCTTCAAGATTCCAAGACAAAGACAAATCATAATCTCCAAGTCCAAGACTCGTCTCCAAACTGGAAGGGTTAAAGTCGGAGGGTCCGTCCAGACTCCGGTCCGAAGCGACCCTCCGAAGGCTTCCCCTCCTTAGTGGAAAATAGCCAGAAGGATGGGACGTCTACTTTATCTACCTCCTTCGAACATACTTTACCATATTAGCCCTATTAGGAGTACCGAAATAGTTTCCACTATGTTGGTTGTAATTGAGAGGTAAAAAGGTCTTTTCCTTAGAGTTTTTACCTATAAATACCTCACTTCTCATCCTGTAATAGGTGTTTTATATTCAGATATTCAATACACAACTTCGAACTGCTTCGATCTATTATCCTATTCGGAGGCTTGAGATAGTCCGCTTTCACAAACACTTCGTTTGTTAGTTCTTAACTTTAAAGAACATGTTAGCGTAATCTTTTACGCCAACAACAACCTTGGCCGCGTGTCTGTTTTCTTGGCCCTCTTATGGTGTTTATAAAACAACATCTGGTATGTTACCTTTGGCTTCTGACGAGTCCTAGCTAAAGATGATGTGTCGATGTTCTTTTTCCACACTCCCACTTCAGGGTTCTTTGGTATGAGTGTGCGTGTGCGGGCTTCTCCAATAACCACCACTTTCCCCTTAGATGACTCGACCTATTCTGGCCGAATCAGCACTTTCTTCTCGTCGATGTCGACAGTGTTCACGGGAAAGGGGTCTTTGTCTAGCTTCATCTTCGGACTAGAATCTATTTTCAATCATCGTTCTTCTATGGTGGATTGAACATGCCGATGGAAAACATTGCGATCGTTAGTATAATGAGAATGCGAGTCATGCCACTTACAGTAAGGGCGCTTCTATAGTTCATCATTGGTCGGGATGACTTGGCCCTTGGGTAGCCTGAGAAGCTGGCTCTTCAAGTGGAAATCAAATATCTTATTGCATTTAGGCACATCAAAAGAATATTTAACCTCATTGGGCCGACTCTTAGTAGGAGATGGTCATAGCTCGGAATAGGTGATCGGTTTGGTCTTAGTGTTCCAGGCCCATTCGGCTGCATAAATATCGGTCGAATCATCGTCTTCCTCTAACTCTTCCTCGTCGGAGTGCTCCATGAAGTGAAATTCAGCTCTAAGCTTGTTAAACATTTTAATGAATTTTTTATCCTTGGCACGGCCTTCCTGGACCAGAGCCTATTGCAGGACTTGGCTAACCTCTAAAATTTTTTGGTTGTCTACCCTCTCTTTAATTTCAGAACGCAATCCGTTAAAAGATAGATCTGCCAGATCTCTTTCTAAAATATTGAGACTAAAACATCGGCTCCTGGTGTCTCTAAAGCGCTTGACGTACTCAGAGACACTTTCACTAGATTTCTATTTGACTGCCGTCAAGTGTGAAAGCCTAAGTTCTGTCTCACCTGTATAAAAATAGTCATGGAATTTCTGTTCTAAATGGGCCCATGTTTGGATGGAGTTCGGCGGTAGTGCCGAAAACCAAGTGAAACTGGTGCTGGATAGCGAAAGAGAAAACAGTCTAAGTTTTAATGCGTCCGACACACTTGCTTCTCCACACTGCGCTATGAATTGGCTAACATGCTCTAGCATGGTCTTGTTACCCTCGCCATCGAATTTGGTGAATTAAGGGACTCTATAGCCGCGAGGGTAGGGTATGGCATCAAAGTCATCGAGGTATGTCTTTCGGTAAATCTTAGCCCGATCCTGAGGTGCGAAGCCGGTACACTCTCTAAACAGTGCGTGGATCCGCTCCTCAATGTCGTCTTGGACTCCTGCTAGTGTGTGTCTCACATGCGGGGGCGCGACAGGTGGTGGTATGTCGGCGTGTCGGCCGTGGGGCTCCTCCTCTCATGCTAGCTCAGGGTATATGACGTGCTCGGGTCTATGCTGGTGTATAGGAGCGTGCGACGTAGGCAGCATGGGAAAAGCTGGCGCAGGCATAGGTGGAGGTGGCACATAATAAGTAGGACTGGCTTGGACGTAAGTGTAGTGATTGGTCTCGGTCGTAGATGTCGAGGCCGGAGACACGATAGCTTTTCCAGTACTACCGTTGGTTCTGCTATAAATATGATTTACCAGGAGTACGCTAGCGATTGGAGTTGGAGGAACGGCCTCGGTAAAGCCGAACCTTCTAAACATCGCGTCTACTGATGCAACTATGTTTTGCTCAATCTCTAAGGAAGATAAATTAGGCGACACTGGTGTTACCTGAGTTCGGGCAAGGTCAGGGATGTTGACGTCACGTTTGATGAAGCCCATGCGTGTCTTGACGTAACTCCCGAGCATGAGATCCTGCAGCTGTTTCATCTTCGCCTCGATCTCCTCCCGACCTTCCTCCGGGATATCTGCAAGGGTGGGCGTCATGATGTTGCAGTTGTCGATCTCTGCGCCTCCATGGGATCCATCAGCGTTGTAGACGTAGTAGTCATTGTATTGGTACTTGCAGCCGATGTAGATGTACTCGTCATGTTGGCGTTGGTCCCCAGCGGAGTCACCAAAAAGTGTGTTGATATGAAAACATGCCCCATACTTGGGCCGGTTCGATGATTCAAAAGTGTGTGTATACTTAGGTATAAGCCTAAGTGTAACACAACACTGACGTCATATTTCGACTACCCTTAACAGTAGCAAGAGGGGTGGAGTTGCTAGGTAATCAGATTGCACAGAAATAATCTAATTAGCCAAAATATATAGATAAAATAATCCAATCAGCCGAACAAATTTAGATTGGTTCGTAGTATATCACGCGAAGGGTTTCCGAAGGGAAGCCTTGGGCTTCTAGTGCGAAGTATGCATCGAAGGAAACCTTTAGCGTTCAGATCGATCTGACCGAAGATAGGCTCCGAATAGATCGCAATGCGAAATCGCCCCCGAATGACAGTGTTCGGCACGAATCCTCTGGCATGATGAGGTCTGATGCGGAATGTTCTGGTGTGACGAGATCCGATGCAAAGTGTCCTGGCATGGGTCCGATGTAAAGTGTCCTGGTGCGACTCTGATGCGAAGTGGCTTCAGCATGCAGAACCTGACTAGACCGACAACAACGTGAAGTGTCACGGATGGACGAAGCGAAATCCTGCCTAAGGGTGCTCCGGTCGCCTCCAAAACAAATCTCCTGGCTCTGGAGATCGACTTCTCGGGGTTAGATTGAAGCAAAGACACTTGATGATGGGGCTCCAGTCCTAGACTCTGCAAAACACGAAGATCAAGTGCCAATTCGGCCTGGAGACCGAATTACCAAGTATAGCAGTAGGAAAAATAGACAGAATGAAGGGTAACAATCTGTTGACACGAAAACGTGCCCCCGCACTTGGGTTAGTTCGACGATCCAAAATTTTGTGGATACTTAGGGATGATCCGAAGCATAACACATCACTGACGTCGTGTTCCGACTACCCTTAGGCATGGTAAGGGGGTGGAGTCGCTAGGCAATCAGATCACACAAAATAATCCAATTAGCCAAAAGAAATATATTAAATAGAATAAATCAGCAAATCGAGCGAAGCCTGACTAATTCGAAGTATAGTGTGAAGGGGGTCACCGAAGTATACCTTCGGCGTCTAGTGTGAAGTGTCCCACCGAAGGGTACCTTTGGCGTTCGGACTGATCCAGCCGAAGAACTCTTAATGGATCTGTATGCGACAATCACCTCCGAACAGCGGGGTTCGGTGCGAAGTCTCAAATACAGTAAGATACAGAATAATGACTCAGATGCAACGCGTGAGCGTGACTTCGTCCGGAGCGGAGTACGAGCGTGGCGAAGCCTGTCGTGACGAAGCGTGCTGGCATGCGGTCGAAGCAGCAGTTTCACCGAAGGGTGTTCTGGCAACCTCCAAAACCAATCTCTCAGCTCTGGACACCTCCGACGAAGTAGCTCCGAACGTGGAAACCTGCAACAGAGAAGATTCGAAGTACCAATTCAGCCTGATGACCGAATTGTGCTAAGTGTTGCACTAGTGGCGAAGGTAGCAATCTGTTACGCAGATTAGCGGATACTTCACAGGCGAAGTAACAAGGTGATAGCAATCTATTACGTATATTAACGGATACTTAACACGCGAAGTAACAAGGCGATGGCAATCTATTATGTAGATTAACGGATACTTCACAAGCGAAGTAACAAGGATTACCATTGTTCTGAAGTGGCCGTCGGAGGGCTTCTAGGCAAACCCACGAAGAGTACAGAAAATTAAAGATAAAGTAAATGCGATTCAAAGCTAGGGCTTTGTGGTTGATTTTGTTTGGGGGCTCTTAACCAGCTTCACCCCTATACTTATAGGGCCTAGACTTCTAATCTAATCTGTTATGACTCGACTGAATCATGCATAGAGATAAACACTTATCCAGAATCGGGTCCAACTCTATCTCTTGCCCGAAGTGGGCCTTCGGCCAGGCCTGTCGAAGCCTGCTCCTCGAGACGAAGCTTCGGCGGAGTGGGCCTCTGAAGGCTTCCGGGTCGAAGGTTGTGGGCTAGCTGGAATCTTCCGAAGCCTGCAGCCTAGTGGTCCTTCGGCCCTATAGGGCTTCAGCCTAACCTAGGACATGTGTATTTTTGGCCCAAATTACCAAAATTGATATTTTAACAATCTTAACCATTAATGCCATTTTTTGCAATCAACACATGCCCCCTACCTTTTATTGAAGTAAGTGAACTAAAAGCACAACGGGCTAAAGACGATTCCTTCCATATCGGCCTTTCGACATCTTCTAAGTTGTTTGCCACACACTTGGGAAATACCTTTTCAAGTATCTACCATTCAAATCTCTTCGAAACTGCTCTCCGTGCAGAGATTCTAACACATATGCATTGCTAGGAGCGATTTCGGCTATTTTGAAAGGGTCTCCCCAACTAGGCGATCATTTACCAAATTTGGGACTCTTAGTGCCTAATGGTAAAATCGTCTTCCAAACCAAGTCACCCACTTGAAACGATTTTGGTTTAACCTTCTTATTGTAGGCTTTAGCTACTCTCCTCTTGTCTATTTCTATAGCTTCTAGAGCCCTCAATCTCTTATTGGTCACTTCTTCTACATTGTCTTTCAAAAGAGTTTCATACTCATCGACCGATAAGTCGTCTTGCTTTAGCACTCTTAAAGATCCAAGATCTACTTCTACAGGTAGAACGGCTTCTTGTCCATACACCAACTCATATGGACTAACTTTGGTAGCACCGTAGGGCGAAGAGTTTATCAACTTAATACCATAATATTCGGCAAAGTCCCTCATCTCTTTAGAAACAAATGAGCTACCTTGATCTGTAGTGAGAGTTTGAGGAATGCTGAATCTATGTATGATGTGCTTCAAGATAAAGTCAAGTACCTCGTTGTGAGTCATGTTCTTGAGGGGCACAGCCTCGGTCCACTTGGTGAAGTAATCCATCGCCATCAGCATGAATCGATGTCCCTTAGAGGAAGGAGGGTGAATTTGCCCGATGAAGTCTAAACCCCAACCTCGGAACGACAATGGCTTGACAATAGGGTTAAGTAATGAGGCAGGAGCTAATTTAATATTGCCAAACTTCTGACATACTTCACACCCTCTATAATACATAAAACAATCCTCAGTCATAGTCAGCCAGTATAAACCTGCTCTTTTGAGCATCCAACTCATTTTCTAGGCCGACTAATGAGTGCCACAAAGTCCTTCATGGACTTCTCCCGTAGCCACCTGGGATCGTTCGTGGTCTAGACACTTTAACAGTACTCCATCAATAGTTCAGCGATATAGTGTATCATCTAGCAATAAAAATTTAAATGCTTGCCACCGAACTTTCCGATCAACCCTTTGGCTAGGGTCTCTCAAATACTGGACGATTGGAGTTCTCCAATCGCCCTTATGGGCTTCGGAGGGTTTCATTAGATCACTCCCTGAAAAAATATCTATGCTACTGATTTTGGGGTGCCCCTCGAGCCCTTCCTGCTTTTGCCAAAGCCTGGCTAGACTAGCCGTGCGGAGCGCATTAGGCTGAAGCTCCCTGCTAGAGGGTCCGGACTCCCAGAAGCCCTCACTGTCCCAGGGACTCTGGCTCAGTGGGCTCCAGCATGCCAGACCCTTCAGTGGGTGGAGTACTCCGGTCCCGAGACCCCGGCGCGCGATAGCCTCCAGCAGCCAGAGGGGTCCGACCTGGATGGTGCGCCTGTCCGAAGTCACTGGCTTCGGTAGTGAGACAAAACATCGGCTTCTCCCGTACAGAAAATTTTCCTCTCCTGACGTGGTAACCAGATGCTTGCTGAGCCAAATCATTTGTGTTGGCGTAAAAGATTACGCTAACAGGTTTCGAGAGATTAGAAACTAACAAACGAAGTGTTTGTAAGTAAACTGTTTCAAGCCTTCGAATTGGATAATAGCTCAGAACTGTTCGAAGATGTGTATTGAATAACTCAATATTCGGTCCGCATTACAGGGTAAAACAGGGGGTATTTATAGGCCCAAACATTAAGGAAAAGACCCTTTTACTCCTCTATTACAACCGACATAGTGGAAACTATTCGGTGCCCTTAATAGGGCTAAAATGTTAAAAGACTAATCTAATGAGAAAGAAGATAAGTCTTCCATCCTAGCTGGCTAAGAAACTCTCTGAAGAGTCCATGTTCGAAGATATACTTCGAACTGGAGTTCGCCCTCATCCTTCGAACTGGATCCCATGTATTCCTGAAGTTAGACGCTGAAAACCTTTGATTAAATCACCTGCCTTTGTCTTGTTGCAACAACGGCTCTGAGGATGAAATATTTGTTCCCCAACAGTAGCCCCTCGAATACGCTTCTCCGCTAGATCTGTAATGTTAGGAGAGCAGTATACGCAAGAAAAATAATCATGCGCAGAGGTTAACAGATTTAATCAACCTCCGAAATATGCGGGGATTCAAAGCTTCGAATCAACTTCTAAGAAAACTATACTCGAAGTATTTTAGAATTAACTTAAGAAGTCCGAAAGCTTTTTTTAGTCAACTGTCAGCTGCTGAGGCACTCCGAACCGGCATATGATATTTTTCCAGAAGAATTTTTGTACATTATTCGAAGTGATAGCTGTTAGGGGCTCTGCTTCTACCCACTTGGAAAAATACTCAATTGCTACCACTACGAATTTCAAAATTCCTTTTGCTACCGGGAAGGGACCAATAAGATCCATGCCCCATCTGGCCATGGGTCATACTGGAGCAATGACTTGAAGAGTTGTTGGTGGGCGACGACTTCTTCGTCCCATCCACTGACATCCTTGGCAGATGCGGACTAAGTTCTCTGCATCGGCTACTATTGTAGGCCAATAAAGCCCCTGGCGAAGTGTCTTTCCTGCCAAGGCTCGAGGGGCTAGATGGCTACCGCAAAGCCCTTCATGAATTTCTCGAAGAATTTCTTGACCTTCGGCTTGAGATATACATCGGAGCAGAGGGGAACATACTCCGGCCTTGTACAAAATACCGTTGATTATATGATAATTCCGAATTCTGAGTTTCAACCTTGAAAGTTGTGGCCCTTCAGATAAACTTGCTTCTCCTTGCAACAATTCCATAATTGAACTTCGCCAATCTGTACTTGGAATGCAAAGGATTTCCACAGAAGGAATTTGTGGCACCGAAGGTGTACTGAGTTCTTCGTAAAAAGCCTCTTCTGGAATGTCAAAATATCAGCTTGCGCATTTTCTGCTCTGGGTATACTCTGAATGGAAATCCCTTTAAATGCTGCTTCAATCTTACGGATTTCTTCCAAATATTTTGCAAGCTGTGGATGCCGAACTTGAAAACTCTTGTCTACGTGCCCTGCTACAATTTGAGAATCTGTCTTAATAACAACTCTTGTAGCCCCTAGAGCACGTGCCTTTCGAAGTCCTAGTAAAATTCCTTCATACTCCGCTGTATTATTGGTAGATTTAAAGTTGAGTCTTGCGTAGTACATTGCCTTTTGCCCTGAAGGCGAAATTATCACTGCTCCGACACCTGCTCCAGATGCTTGGAAAGCTCCATCGGAGTAAATGGTCCAAATTCCTTCACTTGGTTTCTCCGGAGCCCATGCTGTAGGGGGAGTCCACTCTGCCACAAAGTCCACCAACACTTGTGACTTAATTGTTGTCCTTGCCACGAATGATATACCGAAGGGTGCTAATTCAACGGCCCACTTCCCAATTCTTCCTGTGGAATCCTTACTTCGGAGCATATCTCCCAAGGGATATGAAGTTGGCACAATTACATTATGCGCTAATAAATAATGCCTTAACTTCCTCGAAGCCATTATCAGAGCATAAGTGAACTTCTCAAGCTCGGAATATCTTGTTTTTGCTCCGGACAATGCTTCGGATACAAAATAGACTGGATTCTGTACCAACTTCCCATTGAAATCAACCTTTCTAACAAGGAGTGCACTTACATCAGAGCCAGTAGCTGCAAGGTAGAGGAGTAGGGTTTCGTCCGCAATAGGCACTGTGAGTGTAGCGAGGTTACTGAGATAATTCTTAATATCTTCGAAGCTTTTTTGACACTCCGTTGTCCATGCAAAATCTTAGGACCTCTTCAATGGTTTGAAAATGGGCAAACTTCTCTCCGCAGACCTTGCCAAGAATCTGCTAAGTGCTGCAAGACGACCAGTCAACTTTTGTACTTGCTTTAAATTCTCCAGAGGGGCCATCCTTTGCAACGCAGTTATTTAAGTGGGGCTAGCTTCGATCCCTCTGCTTGAAACTAGATACCCTAACAATTTTCCAGCCTGCGCCCCGAAGATACATTTTTCAGGGTTAAGACGGATCCCACATGCCCGAAGGCTATTAAATGTTTCTGCTAAGTCTAGGCTATGTTGGTGATTTAAAGCACTCTTTATTACAATATCATCTATATAAGCCTCTACATTGTGGCCTAGTTGATGACCTAGAGCCTTAGCAATTAACCTTGAAAAAGTAGCCCCGACATTTCTTAGGCCAAAAGGCATTCTTACATAACAGAAGACCCCCGAAGGAGTTACAAAGCTTGTCTTGATTTAATCTTCAGCACTTTAGCCAAATTTGATGATAGCCGGAATACGCATCGAGGAAGCTTAATAACTCCGAACCAGCAGTAGAGTCAACCAATTGATCAATTCGGGGCATGGGGTAGGGGTCACGGGGGCATGCTTTATTCAAATATGTAAAGTCAATACACATGCGCCACTTCCTAGAAGATTTCTTCCTAACGAAGACTGGGTTGGCTAGCCATTCCGTATGAGCTACCTCTTTGATAATCCCAGCCTCCAGCAGCTTTTCAACTTCATCTTTAGCGAGAATAGCCCTCTCCGTAGACAGCTTCCGGAGACCTTGCCGAATAGGCCGAGCCTTCGGGTTCACAAGTAAACTGTGCTCAATAATATCCCGACTGACTCCGGTGATGTCTTCATCAGACCAAGCAAAGACATCTAAATTCTCCTCAACTACGTTATCTAATGAAGTAGTGAATTCTGGAGGCAAGTCCTTGCCAAACTGAAATGAATATTCCTTGCCATCTTTGACAATAACCTTCGTTACAATCTCTCCTTCAGGGCTTGGCCTTGGGAATGACTTCTTCGAAGATTCGCCAGGAGTAGAAAAAATGTCCGGGTTATCTTGCACGCTAGTTCACCTGTCTTGGGTCAAGAGGAGGGCCATGACCATACTCCGTTCTTCACGCAGTGGCCTGATCTCCGAAAATAGTGAGTACTCCCGCCTGTGTGGGCATCTTCATACATAGGTAATTATGATGCGCCACAGCTCCAAATTGATTCAACATGCCCCTTCCGAAGATAACATTATATGCATATGGGGCATCCACAACATCAAAAATCACTTCCTCTGTCCTGGCCAGTAGCCCCTCTCCGAAAGTAACTTCCAGGCCATTTTGGCCGAGGGCATCGAGAGGGGGGCTGCGAAGCCTTGCAAAGGACGGGGTGCTGGGAGAAGATGCTTCCTGGAGATGCAGAGTTGATCAAAAGCTTGGACAAAGATAATATCTGACGAACTCCCTCCGTCGATTAGCACTCTCCAGACCTCAGTCCCTGCTATGTCGGCAGTGATGACAAGTGGGTCTGCATGTGGAAACTTTATGCCAGCTGCATCATTTGTAGAAAAATATATCGGCACATGGGACCATTTAGGCATAGCAGCTGTGGACGAAGAAGTTCCAATATGGCCCACTTCTCTGACATATTCTCTTCTCTGCCTCTTCGACATACTTCCGAGGGTCCCTCCTCCAGAGATGGGGAGGACTACTCTTTTCCCTCGATCATGACCATCTTCCTGCTTCGGAGGTGGCATAACATTGACCACCAGAGGCCGTCTTGCAGGATCGAAGTTCTCTATCCGTGCCACAGCCTGGATAGGCTCTGTACGCACCTCGGTCGGAACTCAGTCAGTAGTGCCTCGACCCGAAGTTCTTTTTAGGTACTCGCCTCTTAAAGCGAGTATAGATTTACACGCATCAGTCGCGTGACTTCGATTCACACCATGGACACAGTAGAAAAAGGCCTGGGCTTTGCCAGCCGGTTTCCCTGGCGGCCTCCAGCCGTTGGTCTTGCTTCCTGAAGGCTGCGAAGTCCTTGGGGCAAATTTCTGCGGGGGTGCAATGTTTAAGACTTTTGAACGAGGATGCTTTTGCCCCCGACGCCTTTTGTGCTGAGCTTCGAAACTAGGCCCCTGCGGCTTTGTTGAAGTCTTCACTTCCAACTTAACTTCTTGCAGATTGTCGAAGTTGCAGCAGTTCTCCGAAGCCATCCCTCTTCTGACCTTGCATACTCTTTGAAGTAAGACATCAACTGGGCAACAGAAGATATCTGCTTCTGGTGAAGTTTATCAAGGAGGCCTGCGTGGGTAACTCCCTCTCGAGCTGCATCAACTACAGAAGATGTAGTTAACCCTCGAATTTGCGACTTCGTATGGGCGAAGCGCTTGAAATATTGCCTTAAAGTCTCTCCAGGGAGCTGCTTCACCTGGAATGGACTTCCGGTTGACATTGGGGGTACGAAGGTACCCTGAATATTGCTTATGAACTTATTCCTTAATTGCTCCCAGGTCCTGATTGACCCTGGCTTCAAAGACCAAAACCACTACAGTGCCAGTCCTTCAAGAGCTAGAGGGAAACATTTGGCCATGGTGTCTCGCACTCCTCCCCCGGCCTCAATTGCTAGTGCATAAGAATGGGAGAGCTCCCCAGGGTCTTTGTCTCCGGCATACTTACAAAGCTTCGACGTTTTAAACATAGGATCGAAGCGCACTTTCTGTAGCTCTGGATGCAGCAGAGATTCAGTGTCGAAGGAAGCATTCTCCGGGGCTTCGGGATAATGAACTTCGTCGGTCTTCGGGCACTTCGGGAATGACTAGGGTGGCTTGAGGACGAAGCCTATCTGCGGCTTCTTGTCGCCACCTCGCTACATCAGCTTGGAGACTGGCCATTTGAGCGGCCATATCACCAAGACCGTCTTCATCTCCTCCGAAAGGACCTTCCGGCTCTTGAGACCTGTATGCATCGGTTCGAAGTGGAACTTGAGGTGGAAGAGGAACTCCGGTTGGCCGAAGTATGGATGGAGTTGGGGGAGGAACTCCGTATACTCGGGGAAGGGGAGTTCCTTCCAGAGTCTGAGGTGGACGAAATGTCGAAGGTCCTCCGGCCTCAAATGTGCTTGAAGATCTTGCTTCGGAGAAAAATCAACGTCGAAGCTTATCAGAGAAAAATTGAAGCCTGCAACGCAACCTTCGAAGTCAGATTGATCGAAGTATGACTACCGGAGTAGTAACCTTCGAATCACAGACCAACTTCGAAGTAACAGAGACAAAGCAAGAGTGGAGCAAAAACCAGCAACAGCAGGGCTTCGCAAGTAGTACTTCGAAATCGTTCGATCGAAACTAACGAGCAGACAAGAGCTTCGACGGTGAACCAAAATCGAAGTCTGTTTGAAGACAGTTGTTCGAAGCCTGCAGGCTGCGCAAATTGAAGCTAGTCGTTCAAAGTCTACAGGTTGTGCGAGGAATACAAATGCATACTTCGCAACACACGAAGCTGCTGCAAAACGAACCGAACACAAGCGAAGTGTGCAAAATAGCGAAGGTAGAGATAGCCTTTCGAACTGGGTCTAGCTTCGAAATAGAGATCTCAAGCCAGGACTTTGAAACTTTGAACGAAGCTTGACCGAAGCCTGCCTCACAGAATAAAAATACTTCGAACAAAAATTAACAGCAGGGTTAGGACCTCTGCCAGAAACTACAAGAAATGTGCGTGCTCCTTTCTTCTCTCGATCAAAACGCCATGTCAAGAACAATATCAATAGAAAAGCTTTGTTGTAGTTAAGAACAGAAAAGCAGCAAGCTTGGCACCTAGAAGTCTACGGGTAAGCACGGGAAACAAGAAACTGTGCATACAAAACCGAGGCAACCAGGGAAAAACTTCATAGCATAATTATTTGAGATCAGCACAGAGAGATCAGAACCTGGATGGAGACCTTCCACACAACACATCAAGGAGAAACAGCAAGAACATGCGATGAACATAAACACAGAACCTTGTTGGCGGTGCACATAGGAGAAGAAACAGGAAAAAGACAAAAGTGACCCAATCTCTTGATTTGAAAAGTGATTTCAGAAAAGGTGACCTAACCCTAGGGATTGGGGGCCTATTTATAGGCAGCCCAATATCCTAGGAATATTCCACCAGACCCTTAGGGTTTTTTATAAACGTTGAAATAAATAGAAAAGACTAAACTGCCCTTAGGATATTTTTACAGACTCGACTGACTGACTGTGGGCCTAAGGATAAAATAGTAAACTCCTATTTACAGATGACTTATCCGGAAGCGGATCTTTCGTAGCGACTACGGCTTCACCTCAGAACAGTCCGATCTGAGATCAGCGGTCGTTAGTTTTGCGCCGAAACTGACAAAGCGTCCACCAACTTTGCACCACGTACCCGGATTGGGCCGGCCCGATTCCGTAGCTCTCTCAGCCCGGCAATCACTCGTCGCTCGTGTACCTGAGTCAATCCTGGTCAACAACCCAGTGGATCCTCTACTGCTCCTAGCCCATGTACCCGGATTGGGCCAGCCCGACTTCGCGACCCCTCTGCCCGACAGTCGCTCGTTGCCCGTGTACCTGAGTCACACGCGGCCCAGACGCAGCAGGTCTTCTCCTCTCTTCAGTACTCTTTGACTACTGTTGACAATGACTCATCACATCTAGAGCCATGAGGCCCACGCTCTTCAGCATGGCTCCTCAATTGGCAGAACGGCCTCTTGCCCATATACTAACTAATATGGACTAACTTTGGTAGCACCGTGCTTCGCAACTCTACAAGCCCATAGCGCCTCGGAAAGCACTTCATGCCACCTTTTAGGGAACTCTTCGATTTTCTTCTGAATAAGCTTAATCATAGTTTTATTACTAGACTCGGCCTGACCATTGGCCTGAGCATAGTATGGTGAAGAGTTTATTAACTTAATACCATAAAATTTGGCAAAGTCTCTCGCTTCTTTAGCAACAAATGAAGTACCTTGATATGTGGTGAGAGTTTGGGGAATACCGAATCTGTGTATAATGTGCGTCAAGATAAAATCAGTTACCTCTTTGTGAGTCATATTCTTGAGAGGCATGACTTCGGTCCACTTGGTGAAGTAGTTTGTGGCCATCAACACGAACCGATGCCCTTTTGAAGAAGGAGGATGAATTTGTCCGATGAAGTCTAAACCCCAACCTCGGAACGACCATGGTTTGATAATAGGGCTAAGTGATGAAGCAGGATCTAACTAAATATTACCAAACTTCTGACATGGTTCACACCCTCTATAGTACTTAAAAAAGTCCTCAGTCATAGTCGGCCAATAGAAATCTGTTGTTTTGAGCATCCAACTCATTTTCTGGGCCAACTGATGAGTGCTACAAAGCCCTTCATGGACTTCTCCTATTGCTATTTTGGACTGATCAACATCTAAACACTTTAAGAGTACTCCATCAATAGTTCGGCGATATAATACATCATCTAGCAACACAAATTTGAATGCTTGTCGCCGAACTTTCCGATCAATCCTTTGACTGGGATTTCTTAAATATTGGACGATTGGGATTCTCCAATCATCCTTATGGTCATCTAGAGGGTTTGCTAACTCCTTTCCTAGAGTGATGTATAAATTGTTAACTTCGGAGTGCCCCCCGGGCCTTTCCTATTTCTGCCGAAGGTTGACTGGATCGACCGTGCGAAGCCGATCATAACAAAGCCTTCAGTCAAAGGGGTTCGATTCTCGAAGGCTCCTGCCGTCCAGAAGGCTTCGACGCAAGGGCTCTAGTGCGCAGGACCCTTCGGCGAATGAAGTGCTCCGACATGAGAATTCTAGCACACTGCACCGTTCGGTGATCGGAGAGGTCCGATCTGGAGGGTTCGGCAGGCCTCGCACTAGCTCGAAGTTTCCGGCTTGGACAGTTAGTTCAAGCATTGGTTTTTCTCGTACAAAAAACATTCCTCTCTTGATTTGATATCTAGATTCTTGCTGAGCCAATTCATTTGTAATCGAGTTGGCTTCTCTTGACACGTGAGAAATTCTAAAATCGTTGAATGTAGCAACTATGTCCAAACATTTATCTAAGTAACTATTTAGCCAGCCATTAAGACATTGAGCACTTTTAGCTACTTGTTGTACTACGAACAGGGTATCACCATGCGCATGAACATGTTTGGCACCTATGGATTCTAGCAATTCAATTCCTAGCAATAAAGCTTCATATTCAGCTTGGTTATTGGTAGAAGGAAATTCTAAACGGGCCGAGGTTTCAAAGTGCAAACCATTAGGTGATGTGAGGACGACCCCGATACCTTAGCCATTCTTACAAGCTGAACCATCAAAATAAAGTTTCCATGTCACTACTTCGACTAGAGCAATGTCATCACTCCAATTGACATCTACGTGGTGATCAACTATAAAATTAGCGACAATTTGGCCTTTCATAGCTCTTAATGGTTCATAAGCCAAATTGTATTCAATTAAAGCATAAGCCCACTTTCGGATTCTTCCACTTAGAATCGGCTTTTGCAACATGTATTTTATAACATCAGTTTGGCAAGCGATGATACATGTGGTAAGAAGAAGATAGTGACGTAATTTGGTACATGCGTAATAAAGTGATAAACACAAACGTTCCATGAACACATACCTGGTTTCAGCATCTAGTAGGCGGTGGCTCAAGAATGTGATGATGTATTCTTTTCCCTCCACCTCTTGAGTTAGTATGGCCCCTATCACGCTATCTTCTGCAGCGCTGTACAGTCAAAAGGGAATTTCGGCCTTTGGTGCTCTCACCACAGGCGGCGATGACAAGCACTCTTTAATCCTTTCGAAGGCATTTTGCTGACTTGCCCCCCAAACGAACTTGACTTCATTCTTTAGCTGGAGTATCGGGACAAAGGCCTCAATTTTGCCAGACAAGTTGGATATAAAGCGACACAAATAATTCATCTTGCCTAGTAACTTCTGCACATCTTTCTTGCATGTTGGTGCTGCAAAGTTTCTAATCTTTTCAAGCCTCTTAGGATAAATTTCTATACCCCTTTCATGAATCATGAATACTAAGAACTTGCTTGCCGACATGCCAAAAGCACATTTGAGTGGGTTCATTTTAAGGCCATATTGCCGCATCCTATCAAAAGCAACTTTCAAATTGGCTAAGTGGTTATCCATAGAGTCTGATTTGACCATGACATCATCTATGTATACTTCTAACATAACTGCTAACAAGTCATGAAAGATCAAGTTCATAGCACGTTGATATTTAGCGTCAACATTCTTTAAACCAAAAGTCATAACGACCCACTCAAACAAGCTGACAAACTCACGGCATCGAAAGGCTATCTTGTAGACGTCCTCTTCGGCTATAAAAATTTGATTATAACCAGCGTTGCCATCAAGAAAACTTAGTACCTTGTGTCATGAAGCATCGTTTATCAGCATGTCGGCTATTGGCATTGGATACTCATCCTTTGGAGTGGCCTTGTTTAGATCCCTGAAATCAATACAAACTCGTATTTTGTCGCTCCCTTTCTTCACTATGGGCACGATGTTAGCGACCCATTCAGCATACTTGCATGACCTAATAAACTCAACCTTGAGTAATCATTCTATCTCCTCTTTAACTCGGTCATAGACGACTAAATTAAAGCGACAAGGGGGCTGTTTATAAGGCCTAAACCTGGGCTTAATAGGAAGCCGATGCTCCACGAGCTCACGGCTTAATTCGGACATCTCGCTATAATCCCATGTGAAATAATCGACGTACAACCAAAGCAACTTTATTACTTCGACCTTTTCATCAGCCTATAAATGTTGGTTTACAAAAGTTGGCCTTGGAATGCTACCATTGCCTATGTTGACTTATTCTAAGGGGTTGGTTGAAGCAAAACCTTGTCCTAACTTTTCTACTTTTCTAAAGTCTTCGATGGCCTCGGCAATACCGTCTTTAGTAGACTGATATTGCTCTACACGAGACTTTAGCCAATCTAGATTACTTTTGCTAGACATGATTACTAATTTCTAAATAGCCATGCTACGCTAGACGGCTTTACAGACACTAGTACGAAACGTCCCCCCGACACTCTAACGAAGTTGTAATCTGAATGGTCCCTACCTGATAGACACTCTACTTTGTTGTGGATGACATTGATCGACACATCGGCCAATGCTACCTGGGCCGAAGTGTCTGCTGGTATGACCTCTACGTCATCGCCGTCCAACTGTATCAGGCATTGGTGCAAAGTGGAGGGGATACAACAGTTTGCGTGAATCTAGTCACACCCAAGTAGTACACTGTAGTTACCTTGCACGTCAATGACGAAGAATGCTACTGGCAATGTCTTGTTACCTACTGTCAACTCCATGGAGAGTACGTCCTTTGCCTCGGAAATCTCGCCGTTGAAGCCGTTGAGCATTAGGTTAGTTCCCTTTAAGTCCTTCTCGCCCCTGCCAAGCTTCTTCAACAGAGAGTAAGGAATTAGGTTAACAGTGGCACCACCGTCGACCAGCATTCTGGAGATCAGCTTCCCATCAATGTGACCCCTGACGTAGAGAGGTTTTACATGGTGAGATGTATCTTCGGGTTTCTCAAAAATAGGACTGTGTGGGCCGAGGTTCAAATGAGCGACCGCGTCCTCGTCTGTTGGTAGGGCGAACTCGGCGGGCAACATGATGCTATTTATGTCCATCACCTGAGGTGCTGGCCCCTCAGAGATGGGCATATAGTCATTGTCGAGCATGTTGTCATCGTCTCTTAGGCTAGGAGACAGGTTGGTTCTCTCAACCTGCTTTATCCTCCATACCTATCTTGTAGTTGGCCGAGGGCGGATCTCCTCAAAGATAGTGTCTCTCTCATCCTCGGCCTTTTTCTCGCGCATCTCCTGTGCCCGCATGCACTATAAACACCTTTTTTGTGATTTGGACATGCCCAGAGGTGCCCAAGATGGTTGTGGCTTGGTACCAGGCACCACCATTCTTTTTCTGTGATTTTTGGCTGAAGGGGTACCACCCAGGTCGACCTCGCGTGTTTCATAATCAAAGGACCCTTCGCTGTGGACCCTGCAAGTCAGACCAGCCTCGTTTGGCCGATCGGACCGGGCTCCGACACTGGCCTCGGCTGGAGTAGGGGACTTACCTCCGTCGGGCTTCGGCGAGGAGGCCTTTGGGATTGAGACTTCCTGAGACCCTACTTTGACTATGATGGCTACAGACTCCCTCTCCTTCGCCTCTTCACGTTCATCTTCCTTAGCTCCATCCTGCGTGAGTCGGTTCGGAGGTACTACGGACAACCTATGGATGATGTCTCCCTTCGTCGCGTCTGTTTGTCCCTGGCAGTTATAATATTCTGAAGGGAAACAAGGGGCAATGTTATTCTATGGAGGGTACTTGGGGAGCGAGGTGTACGGAGCCCACGGGGTCCCTCTAGTGGCTTTGCCCACTGTGAGCCGAACACATTACCCAGAGGGGGGTTCAGCCAAGTCGATGGTATTTCGGACCATATTAGCGAAGGGTCCCACCAGGCCGGAGGTATGTTCGGCCATTGTGGGCCGAAGACTCGCGCCAGAGGGTGTAGGACCGAAAGTAGCGACCAGAGGGGGGGGGGGTGAATGGGCGCCTTAAAAATTCTTTCGAATCAATGGCCTGTTCCCAATACCCAACGCACCTCAAAAATACTACGCAGCAGAAAATAAACAGGAGGCCTAAGTCTAAAGGTTTCTAACCTAGAAGCAACTGATGATAAACAGTGTAAAAACTAAAGTGGTGCAACTAGGCAGATAAACAAGTTGTGACAGGCCTATACTTCTCAATGAAATGATCTAAGTATGTATAAAGTGAAAAGAGAAGTTACTGTCCAAATTTGTCTCCTGTTCGGAACTTGGCGAAGCCCCCTTCGCACCACGAGGTCTGCTTCGGAGGTTGGTGACGGAGTCTGTCCGAAATGCCGAAGGTGTCACTGTCTAGCCTAGTTCGAAGAGGTAAGAGGCGAAGTGTACTTCGGACCGAAGTAAAACAGTGCCGAAGCCTGGTTCGAAGTATGTATTTCGAAGACAGAACTTCGAACACAGCTTCGAACCAAGAGCTTCGGAGCAAAGTGACAAAGTCGGAGCCTGCTTCGAAGTGAGGACTTCGAAGACAAAAACTTCGAACACACTTTGAACCGAGAGCTTCGAAGCAAAAACTTCGAACACAAAAACTTCGAACACAACGTACAAACAGACAACCTTCGAACAAAGAAGCGAAGTCTGTCACGTGACAGAAAATCAAGTCCGAAGCCTACACTCTATCTTCGAATAGGAAAAGCTTCGGGAGGAGAATCGAAGGCTGACACGTCACAAAGGAATCCAAGCGAAGTCTATCCGAACAGACAAACTTCGAACCCAACTTAGAAGCCTAACGAAGTGTGCACTTCGAACAGATAGATTCGGAGTATGCTAGTTCGAAGTATGCGATGCTGTCCATACAGGGAGAACTTCAAAGCTAGCCACTCAGACACAAAACCGAAGCTCCAAATCTGAGCGAAGCCTTTAAAGATGTTCGATCACAGCCTGCCTCACGGAGTTGAGGGGCTTCGCACTGAACCGAGCTTCGCCAGACACACCCAGAAAAAGGTAAAAGAGACTGTCAGCTTCGATCAAAAAGCTGGGCAATAGAAGGTGAAAAGCTGCTACAGGACACTGTAGCTACAGCAAAGCTGTACTACTTGCAACCGCAAGAACTAGTACTCCCACCGTGAAGAACACAAGCAACAGAAGAAGCTTCTTCACAAGAAATAAATTCAGCAGCCCGTAGCCAACGCAATAACTCCCCAAACCAAACCAGATGCAACCAATAAATTCACCAGGGACCAAGGGATAAAAGCATCCAAGAGAGTAGAGCTAAAATGAGCCACGAACAGAGAAGAGCAAGGGCCTGGCGGCGCACACAGGAGAGAGAAACGAGAGACAAAAGTGACCCAATGGGTGGATTTGATTTCAGCACAAAAGGGTAGTCCAAACCCTAGGGATTGGGGTGCTATTTATAGGCAGCCCAACACTAGGAATATTCTACCAGCCCCTTAGGGTTTTTACAGACTCAAGAAATACAGAAAAAGACTCTACTGCCCTTAGGTATTTTTACAGACACAACTGACTGACTGTGGGCCTAGAGTAACAGATGACATATCCGGAAGCTACTCTTCTGGACAGTCGGATACAGAATCGACGGTTGTCAGTTTTACGCGGAAACTGACAAAGCCTCCACCAGCTTTGCACCAGGTACCCGGATGGGGCCGGCCCGACCCCGCAGCTCTCTCAGCCCGGCAATCGCTCACCGCCCGTGTACCTGAGTCAGTCCTGGTCAACAGCCCAGTGGGTCTTCTACTGCTTCTGGCCCATGCACCCGGATTGGGCCAGCCCGACTTCGCAGCCTCCTCTGCCCGACAGTCGCTTGCTGCCCGTGTACCTGAGTCACACGCGGCCCATGAGACAGCAGATCTCTTCTCTTCTTCTGTCCTTGTTGACTATCGTTGACAATGACTCATCACTTCTAGAGCCATGAGGCCCACGCTATTCAGCATGGCTCCTCAATCTCCCCCTTGATGAGAGCATTGTCAACACTCCTCAATTCTCAGCTCTTCAGCACCTGTGAACACATGTGGAAACACGAAAACAAAACACAAGGAAACAAAGAAAAAGAAAAATAAGGTAAAAATTTAACCCTAATGACCAAAAGCCAACCAAAAGCAAGAAACGGTCATTATGGTTAATCCAAAACGAAAAAGCTCAAAATGAGTGCGATTTCAGAACAACAAGGATATCAACAGAGTAAGAACTCCCCCTTAAACTCTGATCCCAAATTTTCTCCCCCTTGTTGACAAGTGAACTCATCAAGCACTCAAAAAAGAGACACAGACTCCCCCTGAAATGCAACTCCCCCTCAAGATATGCAGTGAATGCAACTGGGGTGCATGTGGAGTGTAGAAAGCATGCTTCTCAAATATGATTGACTGCAGTCACAACATCTAACAGGTATAGCAAAAGAGATACTGTCTAAGACGCATGGCATGATCAGTGCAACAGATGATATAGAAAGAAAGTCATTTAGCACGCATTTTTCAATTTTTGCAAATAAAAACATCACCACATGTTTCGGTAAACAAGCAAGGTAAAACATGAGATGCAGAAGCTAACTGATATCTACCAAGATAAGCATTGTTCAAAACAAAGTGCTTCAGCAAACTTGTTATCCTTTTAAAGTTCAGGCTTTTTCATTTTCCTTTGTCATTTGTGCCAAGGGTTATTTGCATGTCAAACCTTATGCTGACCGACCAAGTCAAGCCTAGGCCAGAACTGGACCATCAGAAGCTTAAGACATTGGTCTTGGCATACACTACACTGTCCTAGTTCATACCAAAAGTGCTATGGTAAGCAGTCCAGAACAATGCAATGCGACAAGGCAAACCCACTTGGATCTTTTCAACTCAAGCATAAAAAGGCATGGAATTTTCATTCATTTGATCTTTATCATTTTTATAGCCCATTTTCCATGTTAAAGCATAAAGATGTCCAAGTTGCATATCTGCATCTATGTGATGAACTAGCTACAAGGCATGTAACAGATAGCAAAAGCACTCGTCCTACACATGCTAGTTACCGGAAGCAATGGTGATCATTTTTCATGTTTAAAGCATAAAAGCCATGCATATGACAGATATCAGACATATCAAGCGAACTGAAACAAAGCATGATCATTGACAGGTAATCAAAAGCATGTACCCGCTAGAATAAGTAAAGCAGTTCAATCATATAACAGAAGCAGGCTCAAATGTGTGATATGTGAATATGTATGATATGAACACACACAAAAAGACTCAGGAAAAGAGTAAAAAGAAAACTGACGCAAAATATCCTAAAAAGGATACACAACACCCAAATCCCCTCGTAAACGCTCAAAGGTAGACTGATCTAGGGGTTTGGTGAAAATGTCAGCCAACTGATGATGGGTATCAACATGAATAAGGTCAATGACACCTTTCTCATATTGATCCCGCAAGAAGTGAAAGCGCACATCAATATGTTTGGTTTTTGAATGAAGACACGGGTTTTTCCCTACACTAATAGCACTAGTGCTATCGCAAAACAATGGAACCCTGGTAGGAAAGAATAACCCAAAGTCTCGTAGAGTGGAAATCATCCAAACCATCTGTGAGCAGCAGCTAGCAGCAGCTACATACTCAGCCTCTGTGGTCGAAAGAGCAACTCTAGATTGCTTTCGAGAAGACCAAGATACAAGGGAAGAACCAAGAAACTGGCAAGTACCGGAAGTCGACTTGCGATCCAACCGGCACCCACCAAAGTCAGCGTCCGAAAAGCCAGATAAATCAAGAGATGATGATGCTGAATAATAAAGACCAAGATCAGGCGCATAGGTGAGATACCTGAAAATGCGCTTGACAGCCTGCCGGTGAGACGCGCGTGGTGAAGACTGAAAACGCGCGCAAAGTCCCACGGCGAACTGTATGTATGGTCTTGTTGCTGTCAAGTACAGCAGCGAACCGATCATCCCTCGAAATTCTCTCTCATTGACCTTGACACCGCTCTCGTCCTTGTCCAAACCCCCAGAAGTACCCATCGGGGTCATCTGCGGCTTCAATTCACCACCAAAGTCAAATTTCTTAAGCATGTCACGAGTATACTTACCTTGGTGGATGAAGGTGCCGTCCTTGGTCTGCTTGATCTGGAGCCCTAAAAAGTACTTAAGCTCACCCATGAGGCTCATCTCAAACTCACTGTGCATCTGCTCAGAAAACTTGGACACAAGAGAATCAGTAGTACCGCCAAAGATAATATCGTCCACATAAATCTGAGTGACTAAGAAATCTGAAGCATCTCTGAGCAAGAAAAGAGTTTTGTCCACAGAACCCATCACAAAGCCCTTCCCCAACAAAAATTGCTTTAACCGGCCATACCAAGCCCTGGGGGCTTGCTTCAACCCGTATAAAGCTTTCTGCAATTTAAAAACATGTCGAGGAAACTTAGGGTTCTCAAAGCCGGGGGGTTGCCTAACATACACCTCCTCCTCTATGAACCCGTTCAGAAACGCACTCTTAACGTCCATTTGAAAAAGCTTAAAACCTTTCGAAACGGCAAAAGCTAGAAGAATACGAATGGACTCAAGACGGGCCACAGGAGCGAAGGTTTCTTCAAAGTCAATACCTTCCTTCTGGCAATAACCCTGGGCGACTAGTCGAGCCTTGTTGCGCACCACAACCCCATCTTCAGCTTGTTTGTTCTTGAATACCCACTTGGTGCCTATGGGGTTGCATCCTGGTGGCGGCTCAACCAATGTCCAAACCAGATTGCGGACAAAATTCTCAAGCTCTTCTTGCATAGCATTAATCCAATTAGAATCAGAAAGAGCATGAGAAATGTCTCTGGGCTCAAAAGATGCAACAAACGCAGATTCAGCAAATACAGCGAGAGAGGCAGAAGAACGCAAAGTCCTCTCAGTCAAATCACCAATGATGAGCTCTGAGGGGTGGTCACGCTGAACTGCTCGGGTTCCCTGGTGATCTGAAGTCACCTCACCGGAGTCAGCAGCTGGCACCTCTGGACTCGACTGAGGGGGCTCGATCGAAGTGGAAGAAGTGATCAGAGGTCCGCCCTCATCATCAGTCGAAGTCACAGAAGGTGTGGGCTCTGCGGGGGATGCAGAAGGCCCATCCTCAACAGCAGCTGGAGTATCCTCATCTTCCTCGAAGATGGACTCTCCGAGCTCATCATCACCCGAAAGCTCAAAAGAAGGAGTCAACGAAGGCAAGGACTCATCAAAAGAAACCTCACATGTCTCGACAAGCAGCTGGGATTCGAGATTCCAAACACGGAAACCTCGAGAATGCAATGCATAACCAAGAAAAACACCATCCCAGCAACGAGACTCAAATTTGTCCAAATGCCCTCCCTTCTTGAGCACAAAGCACTTGCAGCCAAATGCTCGCAAGTGGCTAACCTTGGGCTGTCTGCCAAACCGCAACTCATATGATGTCTTACCAATGTAAGCTCGAAGAAAAATGCGGTTGGCCAAATAGCAAGCCGTGTTCATGGCTTCAGCCCAAAAACGCCTAGGAGTCCTGTGCTCATCGAGCATTGTCCTGGCCATCTCAACTAGCGTGCGGTTCTTTCGTTCCACAACGCCGTTTTGTGGGGGAGTGTAAGGAGAAGAAAACTGATGGTCCAGACCCTGATCACCACAGAAACTGACGAACTGAGAGTTTTTGAACTCAGAGCCGTTGTCGGAGCGAATTGCTCGCATTCAGGCCATTGTTCTCATTCTTCAGCTTCAAAATCAGGTCATGGACAAAATGAAAAGTTTCATCCTTAGACTCCAAAAAGAAAACCCACGAGAAACGAGAAAAGTCGTCAACAATCACAAGTGCATACCACTTCCCACCGACTGAGCGTACCCGAGCTGGACCTACAGTGTCCAAATGCAAAAGCTCGCCTGGATACGAAGTCATCACCTGAGTCACAGGTGAGTGAGAAGCGGCAACCATTTTCCCATGACGACAGGGATGACAAACTAGATCCTTCTCCATCTTAAGCTTGGGCAATCCTCGGATAAGGTCCATAGAGCTTAACCTGACTAGCAGATCAAAACTCAAGTGACCTAACCTCCTATGCCACTTCCAGAGCTCAGAAGAAGATCCAGCAATCAAACAGCGAGAAGGGCCAAAAGAACTAGAGAAGTCAATTCGAAAAACTTTACCGAAGGGTAAAATCTGACAAACCAAAGACCCTCTAGAATCAATCACAGAAGAATTTCCCTTCTTAAAACGCACTTCCAAACCATCCTCAAGAAGTTGCGACACAGAGATTAAATTAAAGTTCAGATTTTTAACCACAGCAACATTCTTTAAGAGAAATGGTCTGAGATGCTGATTGAGCCTATGCCACTTACTTTCCCTTGACCGCTGTTCCCGAATGTAATGTACTCTTTGGAGCTCGGGGGAGTGAGACTGGAGAACCATCTGCGATGTCCCGTCATGTGGCGAGAGCATCCTGAGTCCATGATCCAAACATCCTCCAGTCCCCGGTCCTGCACAATCAATGTCTGTAAGTGGGAGCAAATGGTCCGGCACCAGGTTTAGCAAAAGAGCTAAACCAGTGTCGAGCCATCTGCTCAAAAGATGGAAAGCGAAAACCATCAAAAGAGTTTTGACCAAAACGCGGCTCAAAGCGTGGTCCTCGGTTTTGCCTAACCCTACGGCCACGAGGTCCAGAACCGTAGCCAACTCGGTCTGGAACTCTGCCTGAACGAACACCACCCACTGGAGCACGGGTAGGAAAACCGTCTCCTCTACCACCACCTACACGACGCGGCCTGGCCTCTAGCCTCTCCCCGCGCCGAGGAACACGCAGTCTACCACCCTGCTGGTAGAACTGCACCTGATCACTACGAGCCCTCTCTGCTCTCTCAACCCGCTTCCTCCTGAAGCAAAACTCCGCAAGATGCCCGTCTCTCTGACAAAACTCACAATGATAGGTAGGCTTCTTGGGATGTGGTTGAGGCTTGGGATTCTTGGGCTTGGTAGTGTTTGGTGTGGTCTTCTTGGGCTGAGAGGGTCCAGGAAGAGAGTCTAGAGAAGAGTGGAGGTGTTTGGGCTTAGGAACCCAGATAGGCTTCTTGGGTGGAGCTTTGGGTGGTTCATGGATCACTCCATCCTTGGGCTGACAAGCCTGGGAGGTCTCAGTGGAGTGAGTCTTGGGATACCTCTACTCTGGAGTCATTTTACTCCACTCCACTGCCCGGCTGAGGGCACTCTCAAAGTCAGCCTTGGTGTAGGTGTAACCTACTCCAAACCCATCCTTCCTCTTGAACTGCTGGATCATCATGCCAAGCTGAGGCTCTCTGGCACTGATCCAACTTAGGATGGAACGGAGGTAAAAGTTCTCATTCTGAGAATCTGCTAGCTCCTCTCTCAAGGAAGCTAGAACCTCCACCTGAGACAAGCAGGACTCACACTCACTCTCTTTTTGGACAGACTTCCCGGCTTTTAGCTTAATCAACTCCATTCTAAGAGACAGGCAGTTCTCACAAACAGTGGGTGGAACTGACAGTGTCTCAAGCTCTAGCCTAGTCTGGGCAAGCTCAGCTCTCAACCTCTCTAAATCACCCAAATGTTCATTGCCCTTGGATTTCAGCTTAGCTAAGGCAGCTAGATGAGATGGGCAATCAATACAGGGTGCGACGACAGTGGCTTGAGCATCTTTCAGCTCCAGCTGAGCGCTTTCAAGCTCAGTGGCCAAAGCGTCCCTCTCATCAACCCTTTCTGTGTACCTGGACTTCAAAGTCGACAGGTCACACAGAAGCACCTCACACTTTGGGCACTCACTGCTATCACCCAAGCAAGGGGAAGAGGATAGACTCTCAATCCTACCTGTTGGCCACGGCAAGCTCACTCTCTAACTTGTCTATCCTTTTCTTAGCCCCCCTAAGCAGTTTCTCCCGATATTTTAACTCCTGACGATTGCTCTCAAGTAAATCGACAATTTCGCGCTCATAAGATGATACCTTGCTATCGTCGTCGCCAGAGTCGTCGGAGGAGCTCTTTTCTTCTCTATCCCCAAGAGCCATGGAGCAGAAGCTCTTGCGGGATCTTCGGCGCTGGTGTGAGCGGCTCTTCGGCTTGTCTCCGAAGGCCATGAAGCAGAGGCCCGCCGGATCATCCTTGTCCTTCCCCTTCTTGATGGTAATCTCCTCATCACTTGAGCTCGATGAAGAGGAAGAAGACGTGGATCTCTTGGAGTAGCTCTTCTCCATCTCGGCGAAGAAGGCCTTGTCGCGCTTCTTGTTCTCTCGCCGGTAGTCCTTCAGGGCCTTCTTGAAGAACCGGGTCTTCGGCTTGCCCTTGGTGAAGGAGGGGCTCTCATGCTTGCCGGAGTCGTGGAAGCTGTTGCCGGTGCCCTTCTTGTATCCACTGCGCTTGGGGCAGTCGGCGATGAAGTGTCCTGGATCACCACATTCAAAGCATCCGGATTTTGTGCCGTGTCTTTTGAACATTCTTTTATCATAGACACGACGCACCCGGTTGTTAAAGAGACACAAATCATCATCTCCCAACAACTCAAGCTGGTCCTCAGTGATAGACATCAAAGAGAACCCAGCACAGCTCACAGCAGAGGGATCAACAGAAGGTGTAGCAAGGGCCAGGGATTTTGATCCAGAGCCAGTGAGATTTGATCTCAACTGGATATCTACCTCAGTGGCCTTTAGCTTGCTAAATAACTCAGAAATGGTCAAGGTATCGTATGAAGTACTCTCAACGATAGATGATACCTTGATCTCCCAGATCTTTGGGTCCAAGGTATGAAGAACCTTGAGCGCCTGCTCATGATCTGAGACTAACTGAGCACCCTCAGCCTTGTTGTCCCGAAGCTTGTTAATGATCGACTGAAAGCGACCAAACAAAGCCTCAACAGATTCACCCGGCTTCTGTGTGAAATTCTCATATTCACGCCGGTAGGTCTGATAGAGCCGAGCCTTGACCTGTGCTGTTCCCTCATGGTGTGCCTTGAGGGTAGCCCAGATCTCTCTCGCAGTGGAGAGATGACTCACACGCTCAAACTCAGTGGGACCTAAACCAGAAAATAAAATGTTCACAGCCTTACTGTTGCTCAGATGCTGAGCAATGATACCAGCAGTACCTTGCTCAGTAACTGGCAAAATGACAAATGTGGTGTGAACGCAAATGTCCCATATGTCCGAACCCTGGCTCATGAGATAGGCTCGCATGCGAGTCTTCCAATAATTATAGCCATAGGCTTCCAAGGACGGGACCTTGCCAGGAGATGTCATAGTCACTACTGGGGTTTAGAACCGGTTAAGGTATGGAAAAAACCTAACCAAGCTCTGATACCACTTGTAGGACCGAAAGTAGCGACCAGAGGGGGGGGTGAATGGGCGCCTTAAAAATTCTTTCGAATCAATGGCCTGTTCCCAATACCCAACGCACCTCAAAAATACTACGCAGCAGAAAATAAACAGGAGGCCTAAGTCTAAAGGTTTCTAACCTAGAAGCAACTGATGATAAACAGTGTAAAAACTAAAGTGGTGCAACTAGGCAGATAAACAAGTTGTGACAGGCCTATACTTCTCAATGAAATGATCTAAGTATGTATAAAGTGAAAAGAGAAGTTACTGTCCAAATTTGTCTCCTGTTCGGAACTTGGCGAAGCCCCCTTCGCACGACGAGGTCTGCTTCGGAGGTTGGTGACGGAGTCTGTCCGAAATGCCGAAGGTGTCACTGTCTAGCCTAGTTCGAAGAGGTAAGAGGCGAAGTGTACTTCGGACCGAAGTAAAACAGTGCCGAAGCCTGGTTCGAAGTATGTATTTCGAAGACAGAACTTCGAACACAGCTTCGAACCAAGAGCTTCGGAGCAAAGTGACAAAGTCGGAGCCTGCTTCGAAGTGAGGACTTCGAAGACAAAAACTTCGAACACACTTTGAACCGAGAGCTTCGAAGCAAAAACTTCGAACACAAAAACTTTGAACACAACGTACAAACAGACAACCTTCGAACAAAGAAGCGAAGTCTGTCACGTGACAGAAAATCAAGTCCGAAGCCTACACTCTATCTTCGAATAGGAAAAGCTTCGGGACGAGAATCGAAGGCTGACACGTCACAAAGGAATCCAAGTGAAGTCTATCCGAACAGACAAACTTCGAACCCAACTTAGAAGCCTAACGAAGTGTGCACTTCGAACAGATAGATTCGGAGTATGCTAGTTCGAAGTATGCGATGCTGTCCATACAGGGAGAACTTCGAAGCTAGCCACTCAGACACAAAACCGAAGCTCCAAATCTGAGCGAAGCCTTTAAAGATGTTCGATCACAGCCTGCCTCACGGAGTTGAGGGGCTTCGCACTGAACCGAGCTTCGCCAGACACACCCAGAAAAAGGTAAAAGAGACTGTCAGCTTCGATCAAAAAGCTGGGCAATAGAAGGTGAAAAGCTGCTACAGGACACTGTAGCTACAGCAAAGCAGTACTACTTGCAACCACAAGAACTAGTACTCCCACCGTGAAGAACACAAGCAACAGAAGAAGCTTCTTCACAAGAAATAAATTCAGCAGCCCGTAGCCAACGCAATAACTCCCCAAACCAAACCAGATGCAACCAATAAATTCACCAGGGACCAAGGGATAAAAGCATCCAAGAGAGTAGAGCTAAAATGAGCCACGAACAGAGAAGAGCAAGGGCCTGGCGGCGCACACAGGAGAGAGAAACGAGAGACAAAAGTGACCCAATGGGTGGATTTGATTTCAGCACAAAAGGGTAGTCCAAACCCTAGGGATTGGGGTGCTATTTATAGGCAGCCCAACACTAGGAATATTCTACCAGCCCCTTAGGGTTTTTACAGACTCAAGAAATACAGAAAAAGACTCTACTGCCCTTAGGTATTTTTACAGACACAACTGACTGACTGTGGGCCTAGAGTAACAGATGACATATCCGGAAGCTACTCTTCTGGACAGTTGGATACAGAATCGACGGTTGTCAGTTTTACGCGGAAACTGACAAAGCCTCCACTAGCTTTGCACCAGGTACCCGGATGGGGCCGGCCCGACCCCGCAGCTCTCTCAGCCCGGCAATCGCTCACCGCCCGTGTACCTGAGTCAGTCCTGGTCAACAGCCCAGTGGGTCTTCTACTGCTTCTGGCCCATGCACCCGGATTGGGCCAGCCCGACTTCGCAGCCTCCTCTGCCCGACAGTCGCTTGCTGCCCGTGTACCTGAGTCACACGCGGCCCATGAGACAGCAGATCTCTTCTCTTCTTCTGTCCTTGTTGACTATCGTTGACAATGACTCATCACTTCTAGAGCCATGAGGCCCACGCTATTCAGCATGGCTCCTCAGAGGGTTCGCCCAGAGTGGAGTTGAGTCTGGCCATTGTGCTCCAAACTCGTTGTATGAAGGGTTCAGCCACTAGGGTCTGAAGCTGCTATGGGGAGGGTTTGGGTACTGTGGTCCGAAGCCACCGTGCGGAGGATTCGGCCACTGTGGTCCGAAGCCATCCTTCGACTGTTTTGGCCCCTTTTGCTTTTCTAGCCTTTTCGCGCGGGGGCCTGTTTCCTTGGCTTTTTTATAATGTTTGTTCAACAACATCTAATATGTCACCTTCAGCTTCTTGCGAGCTCTAGCCGAAGGAGATGTGTTGATATTTCTTTTCCACACTCCTACTTCAGGGTTCTTTGGTACGAATGTGTGTGCACGTGATTCTCCAATAATGACCACTTTCCCTTTAGTTGACCCGCCCTGTTTCGGCCAAATCAGTACTCTCTTCTCGTCGAGGTCGACGGTGTTCACAGGAAAGGGGTCTTTGTCCAGCTTCATTTTTGGACTGGGGTCTATTTTCAGTCATCCTTCTTCTATGGCCGATTGAACCTGTCAATGAAAAACATTACAGTCGTTGGTATAATGGGAATGTGTCATGCCACTTATAGTAGGGGTGTTTCTTTAGCTCGTCGGCAGATGGAATGACTTGGCCTTTAGGCAACCTGAGAAGATGGTTCTTCAAGAGGAAATCAAATATTTTATCACACTTAGTTGTATCAAACGAGTATTTGAATTCGCTGGGCCGACTCATAGTAGGAGACGGCCGTAGCTCAGACCAACTGACAGGTTTTCTTTTAACATTCCAAAACCATTCGACCACATACATGTCAGCCGAATCTTCTTCTTCCTCTGATTCTTCCTCATCGTAGTGCTCCATGATGTGGACTTCAACCCTAGGCTTGTTAAATATCTTAATAAACTTTTTATCCTTGGCCCGACCTTCTTGGACTAGAGCCTGTTGTAAGACTTGGCTAACTTCTGAAAAGTCTTGGTTGTCTAGTCTTTCATTAATTTCAGAGCACAACCCATTGAATGCTAAATACGCCAAATCTCTCTCCAAAATGTTGAGACTAAAACATCAGTTTCTGGTATCTCTAAAGCGTTTGATGTACTCAGAGACACTTTTGTTAGGCTTTTGTCTAACCGATGTCAAGTGTGAAAGCCTAAGCTCGGTCTCACCCGTATAGAAATAGTCATGGAACTTTTGCTCCAATTCAGCCCATGTTTGTATAGAGTTCGGCGGGAGCGCCGACAACCAAGTGAAAGCGGTGCCGGATAGTGAGAGGGAAAATAGTCTAAGTTTTAAAGCATCCGACCCACTAGCTTCTCCACATTGTGCTTAAAACTCACTGACATGCTTTAGTGTGGTTTTGCTATCCTCACCGTTGAACTTAGTGAACTCAGGTACTCTGTAGCCGTGCGGGTATGGTAGTGTCGAAATGGTCAGGATATGGTTTTCGGTAAACCCTAGCCCGACCCCTAGGCATGAAACCGGTGCACTCTCTAAATAGTGTGCAGATTCGTTCCTCTATGTCATCCTAGCCTACTGCCTGCGCGCGTCTCTCATGTGGGGGCATGACACGTGGTGGTATGTCAGCATGTTGGCCGCGAGGGTCCTCGTGCGCTAGCTCGGGATGTATGGCGTGCTCAGGTCTATGCGCTTGTGCATCCGGCGCGGGCAGCGGGGGAAAAACTGGTGCAGGCGTAGGTGGAGGTGGCGCATAGCAGGCTGTAGGCATGGTGACTGGTCTCGGCCATAGACGTCGGGGTCGGAGACGCAATGGCTTTGCCGGTACTACCGTCGCTTGTGCTGTAAATGTGATTTATCAGAGGTACGCTAGCAACTGAAATTGGAGGTACAGCCTCGGTAAAGCCGAACCTTCTAAGTGTCTCTTCTACCTGAGAGATAACTTCCGAATATAAATGGTTGGCTAGAGAAGCGCTAACAGCTTGATCTACTGATGCAACTATTTTTTGCTCAATTTCTAAAGAAGATAACCAAGGTGATACTAGAGTTACTTGGGTCCGAGCGAGGTTGGGGATGTTGATGTCGCGCTTGATGAAGCCCATGCGTGCCTTGACGTAGCTTCCAAGCATGAGGTCTTGGAGTGCCTTCATCTTTGCCTCGATCTCTACTCAGTCTTTTGTTGGAATATCTTAAAGGGTAGGCGTCATGATGTTGCGGTTGTCGATATCTATGCCTCCCATGGGATCCATCGGCATTGTAGACGTAGTAGTTGTTGTAGATGTGCTTGCGGCCAATGTAGATGTACCCGTCATGTTGGCATAGCCGTCCCTAGCGGAGTCGCCAAAAAGTGTTTTGACACAAAAGTATGCCCCGCACTTGGGTCAGTTCGATGAGCCAAAAGTGTGCAGATACTTAGGAACAAGCCAAAGTGTAACACAACACTGACGTCGCGTTCAGACTACCTTAACAGTGGCAGGGGGTGGAGTCGCCAAGTAATCAGATCACACAGAAATAATCCAATTAGCCGAAAAGAAATATATCAAATAAAATAAACTGTGCGAAGGGTTTCACCAAAGGGGTCCTTCGACGTCTAGTGCGAAGGGTCTCGCCGAAGGTAGTATTCGTTGTTCGGATTGATTTGGCTAAAGGCAAGCTCCGAATAGATTCTCGACGTGAAATCACCTCCAAATAGCAAGGTCCACCACGAAGTCTCTAATACGAGAAAATAATCCGACGCAACGCACTGGCGTCACTTTGTCCGAAGCAAAGTATGGGCATCCCAAAGCCTGTCGTGATGAAGCCTGCTGCGGAGTGTTCTGGTGTGCGGGACTTGGTCAAACCGATAACAATGTCACGGTCCGGCACGGGTAGTAAAAGCTAGGATTCCACCGAGGGGTGTTCTAGCATACTCCAAAACCAGTCTCCTGGCCTCGGACACCTCCGACAAAGGGGCTCTGAACGTGGAAACCTACAACAGAACAAAGATGAAGTGCCAATTCGGCCTGAAGACCGAATCTGCTAAGTGTTGCAGTAGGGAATTGAAGGTAGCAATCTGTTACGTAGATTAACGGATACTTCAAAGGCGAAAGTAACAAGGCAATAGCAATCTGTTACATAGATTAGCGGGCACTTCATGAGCGAAGTAATAAGGCTTACCATGGTTTCGGCGTGGTCGGCGGAGGGCTTCCAAGCAAACCCACGAAGATTGCAGAAAAGTAAATAAAAGTAAAGGTACGGTTCAAAGCTAGGGCTTTGTGATTGATTTTTGTTGCGGGATTTAATGAACCAGCCTCACCCCTATATTTATAGGTACTAGTCTTCTTATCTCTAATATTAATCTGGTAGGATTTAGCCTAATCAAACTTAGGGATAAAATTAGTCAGAATCAGACTCAAACTCTATCTCTGAAAATCAGCCCGAAGTGGGCCTTCGGCAGGGCCTACCGAAGTCTGTTCCTCGGGCCGAAGCTTCGGTGAGGCAGGCCTTCAAAGGCCTGCGGGCCGAAGGTAGCAGGCCACCAGAAGGCTTCTGAAGCCCATGTTCGATGGGCCTTTGGGCTGAAGGTAACAGGCCGCTAGAGGGCCTCCGAAGCCCAATGCTCAATGGGCCTTTGACCCTATAGGGCTTCGGCCTGATCTAGGACTTGTGTATTTTCGGCCTGAATTACTAAAATTGATATTTTGACAATCTTGACCATTAATGCCATTTTTTGCTATCAACAATTTGATTCTCTCTTCTTTTCTTCCCCACTGAATATTATCTAATTCTTCCTGAAAATTCCACTCATCACAAGAGTATCTCTCTCTGCATCTCCTAGTCTTCATCCATTACTGTGTGAACTGTTTTTACAAGCACTTTTGGGGCTTATCATTTTTAGCTGAAAGTTATTCAGAAATTTTTGAGCACAACCATTTCTAGTTTCAATTTTATTTTGCTCTAGGATCGTACAATTTCTATTCAGCCCTGGCTACATTGGCAATACTATTGCAAATAATCTTCAGTGCCAAACATCTAGTGTGCTTCTTCAAGACATCTATTGTTGCCCCTATTCAGTATCAGCACCAAGGATAAGATACCAAATTTTTTCTACTCTCTAATTGGATTGCTTTCCTGTGTTTTGATACTACCTGGTTTTGTGTTTGACATCATTTGCTCAATTCAAAACCTAAGACCAAACTCCTTATTTGAGTTATCACTTGTTCATCTCTGATTGCACTAGAGGATTCAAACACTCTGTACATCAATTGAGTATTGCTTCATCAAGATCAATTAGTCATTTCTTATTTGATGAAGTTTGATTCTGGTTATGAGTCTTAACATCAATCTAAAGTGATTATGTCAGATCTAGTTGTTGGCGTAAAAGAATACGCTAACAGGTTCTCTGAGATCAAGAACAGACGAACAACGAGTTCGTGTTTAAGGACTACCTCAAGCCTCCGAAAGGATAACAGCTTAAGTAGTTCGAATGTGCGTATTAAAGTAATTGAGTCCTCCGTCCCCCCTTACAGGGTAGAGAGGGGGTATTTATAGGCAAAAATGTCTAAGGAAAAGACCTATTTACCCCTAGATTATAACCGACATAGTGTAAACTATTCGGTACCCTGAATAAGGTTAAAATGGTAAGATCTATCTGGGGCAAATGGATAAGACAAACGTCTTATCAACCCGGTTGTTCTGCTTCGGAGCCTCATATCCTGCGGAGGGATTCTTCGAACTTCGGATCGAGGCACCCTTCGGCTTAACGCCTCCACCTTCGAGTATGAGCCCATCAGCTCCGAAGCTTAGTGAGTCTCTTTGAGCTGTTAATCTCTAAGTCTTGAAAGTGAAGCATTTTCCCCCAATAGTAGCCCCTCGAATACGCCTCTCCAAATTTAACCTGTACAGAAGGGAGGCAGTATACACAAGAAATATTTTCATATTCTGAGACTTAGAGAAAATTTGAACACATTACAGTCTTTCGAAGGATCTCAGATCCAAAGCATTCGGACCCCGCCTCCGAGCTCCCAACGCTGTGTGAATACTCCGTGGGAAAGAGAACCGCTACGAAGCCCAAACATCGTGAGGAACCGTTTGGTTATAACCGTTACTGCGCAAGTAGCCGTTACGCTCTGTAAAAGGTAACGGTCGAAATTTACGACAGTCTCTCGCCGATCCACTTTCTGGACCCACCTGCCAGCGATGGAAGTCGAACCTGCAGTGTGAATGCGATCGAGGCATAGCAACTAGCGGACGGTTATAAAAAGGGGATTAGAAATTACCCAAGGCTTTTTACCGTACCCAGCGTCTGCGAATCACTTTCTTCAACCTTCAATTCTCAAAACTTTCCAATCCACCGAGCCATGGCGAGAACCAGCCATACTGTTCCGGCAGTGTCGAGCACTCTGGCGCAGAGTCAAGCTTGGGCCTGCCTCGGCTGCGGCAGCAATGGCGGGAGCTCCGGGCGACGCCTGGCCCAAGAACCCTTGGGAGCTCCGCCCGCCATCCAAGAAGAAAATTCCTAAGAGCTTCCTCATCGGCCAGTCCACGAGCACCGCCGAGTCCATTGAAGAGGCCGTGGAAGGGAAGCTGGGGATCGGACTAAGGACTCGAGTCCCCGGGTCGGAATCAACCCCGAGGCCGCGAAGCGGATAAGTCGTGGTGTTTAAGGCCTTCTTCGAGGCAGGCTTGGGACTTCCGGCCATCGATTTCCTAGCGGAGGTACTGGACATGTTCCACATCACATTACCTCAACTATCTCCCAATGCCATCGCCCGCCTGGCTGTCTTCGAGTGGGTGCTCCGGGCCGAAGGGTGCGAGGGACGATTGGAGGTCTTCGCTGCCACCCACGAAGCCATCTGCCAGCCGAAGCCACAAGACGGGCCCAGGGACACCAAGGTGATAACATCCTTCGGTAGGGTCAACTTTCAGTTACGGAGGGAGCACGCCCAACACTTTCCCGCGAAGGCAATCAACGATCGATGATACACCAACTAGATCCTTCGGTGGTTCTACGCCGAAGATGGAGAGGACTCTCCCCTCGCAGGGCCTCTCCAGGAGATCTGATTCTGGAATGAGGCGGAGATTGCTCCAAACCCTAGCTTGCTCTCAACGCGGCTAGGGCTATTGACCTCAGTAGCTCGCCGCATGAGCATGCGCAACCTCGCCGAAGAGTTCATTGCTCTTCGGATTCCACCTCTCAGGGCCAACTGGCCGATAGTGTTTCAACAGGCTTCGGAGGGTGAGCTAAGAACCTTACGTAAGACTTCAACTCCTGCAGTAATATGGTAGATGATGAAAATAACATACTTATAATATGTTACCCTTTTTTTCAGCGGCTGCAATGGCGCTAGCTCCGGAGGAGATAGCTCGGGCCACCGAACGGGTCCTCGGAGCCCCTACGGTGGCTGAAAGACAGAAGAGGCTGGAGCTGGGAAAGTTCCAACAGAGTGTGGGGAGCCCTCGGGATGGTGCCCCCCTCTACCAGATTTTACCTCGACCGGAGTGGCCCCTCGGAAACGGAAGGCCATCGCCGAGCCTCCGAAGAAAGCCAGCAAGACCCCGCCTAAGAAGAAGAAGGTGGCGAAGATCCCTCCTTAGCTGGCTCCTGCCTCGTCTACTTCGTCCTTGGATGTTCGGAGCTCGGCCTCGGAGGATTCCGAGGACTCCAATGCCCAACTGGCGAAGACCTTCGAGAACTATCTCTTGGAGGGCGACAAAGATGCGGCAGGAGTCCCAGCCGAAACTTCTGCTCGGGAGGTTGCAGAGGTAGACCCGACACGCACACCTGTGCCCGCTGCCATGAACTTGGAGCCGAACCTTGTCGCCCCCAACTCGCCCATAGTCGGGGCGATCACGGCGGAGGTCGAGGTTCCAGTGGAAAACACGCCGGAGAGGACTTCGGGAGACGACATCGACGATATCCTCCGGATGTACAAAGTTCTGGAGGATCCGACGATTTTGCCTCACGGCGCCTCCGAAGGTATACTTCGATGCTTTTACCTTGGTCGATACCTGCAACAATCTTTACTTGTAAATGCTCACCAAACATCTTGATACTGTATGTAGCTCGAAGGGCGACGAAGCCTCGGCTGCACACGAAGTCCCAACTTCTTCGGGGGTCGTGGTTCCGATGGACAGCTCGACTCCCCTAGACGCCCCGGCCCCGGTGGCGGGGGCCGTGCCCACCGATGCGGCTCCGGTGACCGAGGTCGCCCCTGCTGATGCGGCTCCAGCCGAAGGGGTAGCCGCCAAAGAAAGGGCCACCTCCACCTTAGCCGAGCTGACTGCCTTCGTACCGGGGAGGGGCAAAAGTATGTCTAGCCTCGGGCTCCCTCCCAGCCCAATGACGACCTCAGCTAGTAACTCGGAGGGGGAGGCCACAACTGATGATCGCCAAGCTTCATCTTGGCTTCCTTTGCTGGCTCCATTTTTGGAACACCGGACAGGCCTCCGGGCGCTCCTGGAGCCTTTGGTGGAGAAAAGCCAAGACATTGCCAACTCTGACCTGGTCTCTGCTCTGAGCGAAGCCAGGGCTCCGGTGCTCAACATGGCCCTCGAAAGGGCTGCCCTTCATATATGAAAAGCACCACAACCATTTCTAATTAGTAATTGTGAATATTTGGTACTTACTTGTTCTTTTTTGCAGAAATTCGTCCTTGCTAGAGTGGCAGCGACTTCCAATGAAGTCGAAACCAATCGACTCAAAAGGAAGGTTACCACCCTCCAAACCGCGCTCAAGGGATCCGATGAAATATCACTTCGGTTGGAGGAAGAAGTTCTCGAAGAACAGAGGGCTAGGGCTGAGGCCGACGAAGCCCTCCGATTAGCGAGGCAAGACAGCGACGCGCTCCGGACTTCAGCCCAAGAGGCTGAAGCCGAGTGCGTAGTGCTCCGAGCGGAGGTTGATAATCTCCGGCAAGCGGCGGCCACTTCGAGCGCCCAGCTGGTAGAGCTCCAAGGGTCTCTTAATCAAGCGATGGCCCAGAAGAGCTCCTTGCTGCTCCAAGTGGCCGAAGTGTCTGCTACTACTGCGGGGCTAGAGACAGCGGAGAAGAAGAATGCCAGTGCAGCGGAACGTACCTTGGATGCCCTTCAGGGTACCTTGGAATATTTTGGCACTATGTGCCCTTCGTCTTCTGTAGTGGCCAGCGAACCACTCGACCGGAAACTGAAGAGGATTCATGTGGCGGTGTCGCTGATGATGAACTCCGGTGTTCGGTACGGAGAGATCTCCGGTCAGTGTGCCGGCATTGGAGTTCTCCGCCACCTTGAAGCCCTTCAGATCCCCCTCGCTCCAGTCGGGGGTTCGACCCCTGGAAGCTTTGCCTCCGAGGACTTGCTGCACCCATCTTCGGACGTAGCCTTGGCCTGGGAAGCTTTCCGGTTAACCTGGAAGACGGACCACAAGGCTACGGCCAAAGCTTGGATCGACAAGGCCCGTCGCAGAAGGAAGCACAGACAAGGCCACCGCTTCCAGCCTCGCTAGCTCCGGCACCTCCTGCTCCACCAACCGACCCGCGGGTCTTGCTCCTAGGGCAATTATGTATAAAAAATCTTGTAAAGCCCCTTGCATTAATGAAAAGTTATAAACGAAGAACTTGTTTGGGTGTTTTGTTCTTTTATGTTTTGTCATGCCCTTCGAAACCTGACCTCGAAATACTGGATTTTACCAAAGGGCTCCGGAAGGAGTGGGCAAGCCTCGAGAGCTTAAGGCCCTACCTCTGGTCTCGCTTCTCTGTTCCTACTGGGACAAAGGGGAGATCACCCTCGAGGTTTTTCAAGAGGTCTTAGCTTATATCAAGGAAGAGGAGAAAGAGAAGGCATCTTCGTCCTTCGAACACATGGATTGGTCTAACTCGGAGTACCAGGCCGAAGACCCTGCGGAGGCTAACTCCGAAAGACTTCTGACTTGGGCCGAGCTTCAAGAAGAGAAAGAAACTGCGAGCCTCAAAGAAGAAGAGAAGCACTCGAACAAAAAGGACAATCCCGACAGCTTCGAGCTCCGAAGGACAGAGTAGCCGGAGAGGTAGCTCTAGAGGCTGACAGGGTCTTTGATTTTTCCTAGGCTTGGACCAAAACTTCTCCTGATGTACAAGTACAATGAATTAATGAGAATTGCACCGAAAGTATCTCGTTTGCTCTTTACCCTCCTACCCCTCCTTGTGGGTGGTAGATCTTTTGTAGTGCAAAGAGGTTCGCTAGACACAATGATGCGCCGAACAAACCGATGCTTCGTACCACACTTAATATCCGTATTTTAAATTTTCAGAGGGTTCTTCGAACATACTTTCGTATTATTATTTCGTAAGTTTCAAAGATGGATCTACCTCTATAGGGTTTTATACTTGTCACTTAGGACTTAAAAAGTGTCTTGTTGGCCGGAGCCTCGAAACCTTATTACTTGGTCACCTTCGACTCTTTTACAGATTCTTCAAACCCGTAAGCCAGAGATCTGTTTATCTTTAAAGTCCTTGGACTCCTCTACGGATCCTAACAAGCCTGGGCCTAGAATCCGTAGGGTGGCCACCTTCGGCTCTTTTACAGATACTTCGTAATCGGAGGTCGGAAATCTGTTCTTTTTAAAGTCCTTAGACTCTTCTACGGATCCTAACAAGCCGGAGCCTGGAATCCGTAGGCTGGCCACCTTCGGCTCTTTTACAGATACTTCGTACCCGGAGGCTGGAAATCTGTTCTTTTTAAAGTCCTTAGACTCTTCTACGGATCCTAACAAGCCGGAGCCTGGAATCCGTAGGCTAGCCACCTTCAGCTCTTTTACAGATACTTCGTACCCGGAGGCTGGAAATCTGTTCTTTTTAAAGTCCTTAGACTCTTCTACGGATCCTAACAAGCCAGAGCCTGGAATCCGTAGGCTTGCAGCGAAGCCCCTGAACCGACGGTTCGCAGGCTGTTGCCCGGGTCTTGGGAAAGATGCTTGACTCCGCAAGCATCTCCATCCTCCCGATGCGTCCATCAGGAGTAAGGGATATTTGAAGAGCAAACAAAATTCGACCCTCCACTTTATTTAGAAAAGGAAAGCTTTACAAGTAATTACAAGGAGCCTCTAAGCGTAATAACGCTCTAGGTGCTCCGCATGCCATGCATGTTTCAATTCTTCCCTTCTAAATTAGCTAATTTAAATGATCCGGGGCATCCTGAGCGTAGGATAACATATGGTCCTTCCCATTTATTTCCTAGCTTCCTCAGGGCTATTACACTTCGCAAAACTAGATGACCTGGTCTAAGCTCGTTCAGCTTTATCTTCGGGTCATACCATGTTTTTGTTTGTCCTTGGTACTTGGTCAGATTGGCGACAACTCGAAACCTTGTTTCTTTTGACAAGTCGAGTGAAGTGTTTCTTTCATCTTATCTCCGGGCTGCACTACACGAAGGGATCCACCTCTAAGCTTCCGTAGGAGTCATGGCCTCATCTCCGAATAGTAGTCTAAATGGGGTAAAGCCCGTGGAATTGTCTTGAGTGATTTGAATGGACCACAAGATCTTGGGAAGCTCCTCGATCCGCAGACCCTTGGCCAACCCAACAATTCATCGATTCAGACCAGAGAGGATGTTCCTGTTGGCTCGCTCGACAGCTCCGTTGGACTGTGGATGGCGCACTGCAGCGAAGCACAACTTAATGCCCAGTTCTTCACAAAATTCTTTGAATGTGTCAGCTTCGAACTGGGTTCCATTATCCACGGTTAACTCCCTTGGCACTCCGAACCTGCATATAATGTTTTGCCAGAAAAATTTTTGCACATTCCTTGAAGTGATAGCAATCAATGGTTCTTCTTCGACCCACTTTGAAAATATTCGATTGCTACTACCGCAAACTTCAAGCTGCCTTTTGCCATTCGAAAAGGGCCTGTGAGGTCCATGCCCCACCGAACCATTGGCCATACCGGGGCAATAACTTGAAGTGGAACTGGCGGATGGTGGCTTCGTCTGCCCATCCATTGGCATCCTTGGCATGTTCGAACCAACTCATCTGCATCTCTCACAATTGTTGGCCAGTAAAGCCCCTACCGCACAAACCTTCGTGAATTTCCCGATGTATGTCTTGGCCTTCGGGTTGGGAGATGCATCGAAGTATAGGGGGACACTTTCTAGCTTTGTACAATATTCCGTTGACAAGCTTGTAGTTTCGAGCCCTTGCTTGCAATCTTTGGGCATCTGAACCTTCTGAAGAATCTATGCTACCTTGCAATATATTCATAATCGGAGCCCGCCAATCTATAGCTAGAATGCACAGTACTTCTGCGAAGGGTAATTCATTAGCTACAGGCTTCACTAGTTCTTCGTAGAAAGCACCTTCCGGGAGGTCCACCGCTCCGGCTGCAGCTTTTGCCAGAATATCTACGAGTTGATTATCTGCCTGAGGGATGCTCTGAACAGAGAATCCTTTGAGTGCTGCTTCAGTCTTGCGGATTTCTTCAAGGTATTGCGCTAGATGCGGGTTCTTTGCTTGAAAGCTCTTATATACATGCCCTGCGACGACATGGGAATTTGTTTTAATTATTATCCTTGCTGCTCCAAGTTCCTTTGCCTTTCGGAGGCCTAGCAGGACCCCTTCATATTCTTTGATATTATTGGTGGTCTTAAAGTTGAGCCTCGCATAATACATGGCCTTTTGCCCTGATGGTGATATGATGACCACTCCAGCTCCGGCCCCAGATGCCTGATAAGATTCGTCAAAAAATATTGTCCATAAACCTTCGGAGGGCTCCTCCGGAGCCCAAACTGCAGATGGCGTCCACTCTGCTATGAAGTCGGCTATGATTTGGGATTTGATACCTGTTCTTGCCGTGAAGGAGATTCCAAAGGGGGCTAGCTCGATAGCCCATTTTCTGATCCTACCCATAGAGTCTTTGCTTCGGAGCATATCACCAAGAGGGTACGAGGTAGGAGCGATTAGGTTATGCGCCAAAAAGTAATGCCTTAGCTTTCGCGAGGCCATTACCAGGGCATAAGCAAATTTCTCGAGCTCGGAGTATCTTATCTTAGCTCCGGACAAAGCTTCTATAACAAAATAAACTGGGTTCTGCACCAGCTTTCCCTTAAGCTCAACTTCCCGGACCAGTACTGCACTTACTGCGGAGCCTGTTGCTGTAAGATAGAGGAGGAGTGTTTCTTCTGGGAGGGGCACAATAAGTGTTGACAGGTTTCCGAGGTATGCTTTTATATGATCAAAGCTCTTCTGGCACTCCGGTGTCCAACTGAAGCTTTCGGACCCCTTTAGGGCTTTGAAAATTGGGAGGCTTCGCTCTGCTGATCTGGCCAGGAATCTGCTAAGGGCTGCAAGCCTTCCTGCTAGCTTCTGGACTTGCTTCAAATTCCCTGGTGGAGCCATTATTTGCAGTGCACTTATCTGCGTTGGGCTAGCTTCGATTCCCCTGCTCGAAACTAAGTACCCTAGCAGTTTTCCTGCTTGTGCTCCAAATATACATTTTTCAGGGTTGAGGCATACTCCACATGCTCAGGAGGCTCTCAAACGTTTCAGCTAGGTCTAGGCTATGTTGGTGCTTTTGAGCACTTTTTATTACAATGTCATCCATATAGGCTTCAACATTTCGGCCTATTTGATGACCTAGAGCCTTAGCTATTAAACGTGAAAAAGTGGCTCCGGCATTCCGCAAGCCAAAAGGCATTCTTACATAACAAAATACCCTGGAAGGAGTTATGAAGCTTGTCTTGGCTTCGTCTTCATGCTTTAGCCAGACTTGATGATACCTGCAGTAAGCCTCGAGGAAGCTTAGCAATTCGGAGCCGGCTGTGGAATCCACCAGCTGGTCTATTCAGGGCATCGGGTAGGGGTCTCACGGGCAAGCTTTATTTAATGAAGTAAAGTCAATACACATGCGCCACTTGGCTTGAGGGAGAGCCCCTTCGATGGTTCTGGTCCTTGAAGCCAGGATCGATCAGGTCCTTGGAGCAGTTGAAGAAGAAGTTTGTGAGCAACTTCTAGGGTACCTTTGTGGCCCCGATATCGATAGGGAGTTTGTTCTAGGTGAAACCGCAAGCAGGAGAAACACTTCGGGAGTACTTCACGTGCTCTCCACCACGTTGTGCACTTACCGGGGATCCAATGGCTGGCCGTGCCCTTACTCCGTTCTCCGGGCTATAGCTTGGTCTCCTGAAATAGTAAGCACTCCACCTTGCGTGGGCATTTTGAGACAGAGATAGTTATGATGCGCTATAGCCCCAAATTGGTTCAGCATCCCTCGCCTGAAGATTGCGTTGTAAGCATAGGGGGCGTCGACAACGTCGAAGATCACCTCTTCTACCCTAGCCAAAGGCCCCTCTCTGAAAGCAACCTCGAGGCCAATCTGGCCGAGGGCATCGAGAGGCGGTCCTGAGAACCCTTGAAGTGGTTGGGCCGCTGGAAGTAGATGCTTCCAAGATATGCACATTTGATCAAAGGCCTGGACGAAAAGTATGTCTGCGGAGCTCCCGCTGTCCACCAGGATCCTTCGGACTTCCACCCCTGCTATGTCTGCGGAAATGACCAAGGGGTCAGCATGGGGGAACTTTACCCCTGTGGCATCGCTGACAGTAAAAGATATGGGCACATGAGACCATTCTGGCATCCCTTCTGCGGAGCTCGAAGTCCCAATGTGCCCAACCTCGCGGACGTATTCACGCCGCTACCTTTTGGACATGTTCTCGAGGGTCCCCCCTCCGGAGATGGGCAGGACCACTCGTTTGTCGTGGTCTTGTGGGTCTTCCTGCTTCGGTGGTGGCATAATATTGGCCACCGGAAGTCGCATGGGGGCTTTGGGGACACCGGCTCGGGCCACGATTTGCACAGGCTCTGACCGTGCCGCTAGTGGGGCTCGATCCGAAGTACCCCACCCAGTACTTCGCCCTAGGTAGTCACCCCGAAGAGCCAACACTACATTGCAATCCTTCGTGTCATGGCTTCTATTGTCGCCATGCACGCAGTAGAAAAAACTCTGGCACCTGCCAGGTGCTCTTTCTTGAGGCTTCGATGCTCCCGCCTTGAAGCCTTGCGCCTGCTGATAACTGACAGGTACCTTCGAAATGGAGGGTGTGATGCTTAGCACCTCCGAACGGAAATGTTTCTTCCCTCACCTCTGCTCGTTGAAGTGATTGTCTTGAGGGGGTTGTAGAGGAGCTGAGGCTTCGGGCTCCGTCTTTACTTCTCTGAGGGCAAGTGTGGGTGCTCCGGCTCACTGAAGGTAGCCTTCCTCCGCCTTGGCATACTGTTCGAAGTATGCCATCAGCTGTGTGAAAGATGTCACAGGCTTCCGATGGAGCTTGCTGAGGAGGTCGGGGTTTAGCACCCCTTCGCGGGCGGCGTCGACTACCGAAGAGGTAGACAGGACCTTAATCTGTGACTTGGTGTGGGCGAAGCACGTGAAGTACTCCCGAAGTGTTTCTCCCGCTCGCTGTTTCACCTGGAACAAACTCCCTATCGATATCGGGGCCACAAAGGTACCCTGGAAGTTGCTCACAAACTTCTTCTTCAACTGCTCCTAGGACCTGATCGATCCTGGCTTCAAGGACAAGAACCATCGGAGCGTCACGCCTTCGAGAGCGAGGGGGAAACACTTCGCCATAGTGTTGCGCACCCCTCCGCTTGCTTCTATTGCCAAGGCATATGAACGAGCAAACTCTCCGGGGTCTGACCCGCCAGAGTACTTGTGAAACTTCGAGGCCTTGAATCTAGGATCGAAGGGCACTCTTTGCAAGTCTGAATGTAGCAGAGACTCATCATCGAAAGATGCGTTCTCAGCCTCCTCCGGGACTTGGACAGCTTCGGGAAGATTGCGAACACCACTGTCTTGGGGCCCTTCTGGAGTCTCGGTGGAGGCTTGAGTGCGGAGGCGATCGGTGGCCTCTTGCCTCCACCTAGCCACTTCCTCCTGAAGCCTTGCTAGCTGAGTAGCTTCGGTTCCAGGAAGGTCTTCGTCTTCATCGGACGGTAGCTCCGGGTCTTGGGAGCTGACATAATCAGTTCGGAGCACCGTAGGAGGAGCTCGGGGACCCCTGGGCACCCGACGCCCAGCGGCACCCTCGGGAATCGTTGGAACAGTTGAGGGTCCGGCTCCATTGGTCCGAGGGGACCTTCGGAGAGGACTCGAGGCTTGGCTTCGCTTCGGAGGCATAGCTAGTCACGGAGAGGTCCGAAGACCGGGGACTTCGATTGGTTTGGGAAGGCGAGCGAAGTCCTTTGAACCGCACTAAGAAGCCCCTTACCGAAGGGTGTATAGAATCTTGGGACTCTGAGGCTCCCTCCGTAAGTGCTCTTCGAAGTGCAATCAGTAGTAGAGAACAAGCTTCTAGAACTTGGTTCCCCACGGACGGCGCCAACTGTTGGCGTAAAAGATTATGCTAACAGGTTCTCTGAGATCAAGAACAGACGAACAACGAGTTCGTGTTTAAGGACTACCTCAAGCCTCCGAAAGGATAATACTTAAGTAGTTCGAATGTGTGTATTAGAGTAATTGAGTCCTCCGTCCCCCCTTACATGGTAGAGAGGGGGTATTTATAGGCAAAATGTCTAAGGAAAAGACCTATTTACCCCTAGATTACAACCGACATAGTGGAAACTATTCGGTACCCTGAATAGGGTTAAAATGGTAAAATATATCCGGGGAAAATGGATAAGCCAAACGTCTTATCAACCCGGTTGTTCTGCTTCGGAGCCTCATATCCTGCGGAGGGCTTCTTCGAACTTCGGATCGAGGCACCCTTCATCTTAACGCCTCCACCTTCGAGTATGAGCTCATCAGCTCCGAAGCTTAGTGAGTCTCTTTGAGCTGTTAATCTCTAAGTCCTAAAAGTGAAGCATTTTCCCCCAACACTAGTTGTTTCAAACTGATTAATTTGATATTAAACCTCATTTCTGAACTTTCTGAAACCTGTCGACCAATCAAATATCGACAGACTCCTGTCGGCAAACCAATTGTCGATCTAGGCAGTCTATTTCAGAGACTCAACCACAGACAATACAGATCAAGCGTTCAATCTCTGATTTAGACAAAAATTCTATTTGTGGTTGAATTCTGTTCTAGTTTTGTACAGTTAGTCACAAATTTGATTCTGTAAAGATAGAGGAGCATTGAGGTGTCCTGAGAAGGCCATCATATTCACAAGAATTTGTTGAGGCGCCTATTCACCCCCTCTAGTCTCCTTTCTGATCCCACAAGCTCTTTAACAAGCTCAAGTCCATAGAGATTGCCAAGACATCTCTTGCAGGGCATATAAACTCTTTGCCTCCTCCCTTGGCACTAGTTTCTAGCTCTAGCCGTGGCACCTCAGCAGAACCAAGCACATCTAGTACTTGTGTTCTTATAGGAGGTTTTTCTTTGTCTTCCCTGGTCTCTGTTACTAAAGAGCGGGCGGATACTCTAGATTATGAAGAGCTTGCTCTCATTGCCAGGAGGTTCACCCGTTTTTATAGTGAGAGATGGGATCCATGGAGAGGTGGTTTTAGAGGGTGTTTTGAGTGTGGTGACACTTCTCACATCTAGGCTAACTGTCCCAAGCTTAAGAGGAGAGACGAGAGTGAGTGCCCCAAACACCACAAGAAAGAGAGGAAACCCTTCTTTAAGGGTAAGCGCGGCAAAGTGGCTAAGAGGGTAGACAAGGCCGCTTCTAGAGACTTTGTGGTGGCTCTCAATAACAAATACACATCGTCGATAGAGGAGTCTAGCTCTAAGGAGGAGGAGTGTCCAAGGAAGAAGGAGAAGAAGGCCAAGGACTTCAACGACCTTTGTTTCAAGGCTGACAGCATCCACAACAGCGATGAGCTAGACTAATCTGAGGTACCATTATCCCATGACCAACTTTCCTTTTAAGATAGATGAACTGAATGATGTAGTTCTTGGTCAGGATAAATTGCTAAAACAAGCTGCTAGAGAAAGAAAAGAACTTAGATTTAGACTCGAAATTGTTTCAACTGAATATGCCATGTTTAAGTCTAAAGTTGATGATGCTGATTGTGAATCTTGTTCTGTTGTCATGAGTGAGTTTGCCCAACATCGTTCTATGCATGCTCAAGCTATTGATAATCTTAGGGTTGCAGAGAAGAAGCTTTTAGAGGTGGAGTCTAGACCTACTGTTGTTAATGAATACATGAACTGTCCTTTACTTATTGAAAGCATTAATTTAAGGGACAACCATGTAGATTGGAGAGTGCTGAGTGCTCTAAGGATGTGCAACCAACTTGTTCTACCTGCATCACCCTTAAAGATCAACTCAGTTTTGCTAGAGGACAAGTAGAAAAACTCATGAGTGAAAATGATATTTGCTCTTGGATAGAACCAAAATGTGTGCTGATAGGGCAAGGTTAGCTCTAGGTTTGGGATATGAGAGAACCACTTCAACTACACCAAACAAAATCGTGTTCACTGCTCCCACAACCCTTGAGAAAGAAAGAGCCTTATTAAACACTCCTCAAAAAGCCAAGATGCTTGCCAAGCCTATCAAGAAAACACCACCTCCACAAAAGAAAAACCCTCAGCAGAAACCCAAGGAGCCCGTGAGATTTTCTCCTAAGATCCATGTGAGTGACCCCAAGAGAGTTTTTCATTGCTCTTACTGTCAGCGAGTGGGTCACTTGGTCGGGTTCTATTTTCTTCGCATCAAGGATGAGCGACGATCATAGGAGATGAGCTTTCAGGACATGCATCACCCACTTCTAGGTGTGCATGAGTCTGTTTCTCGCTCTTGTCTTGTTTTCAAGGCTTCCCATGCTCACATGAGAGGTTTTGCCCCTCGTGGTGTACACCATGTCTCATATGGTGATAGACCACATATCAGAGGCTTTGATCCTCGATAGGTTGGGAGACCTCGACATTTGTTTGGTTTTCATCCTGTAGGTAGACCTCGCACTTTACATCATGCTACTCATCATGTGCCTAGACATCCTACTATTTCTTTGCCGACTACTTGAGTCTCACGGTGCTAGATACCTCATTAGTATTCCACTCACCCCAGCACTGAGCGCTCGAGATTCTCTGATTTTGTGTAGGTACAAAATAGATGCTTGGATAGCACGTGGATCATGGACTCTGGTTGTTCTCGCCATATGACCAGAAACTCAACATGGTTCTCCAGCCTCACCTCAACCAAGCAAAAAGAGTATATCACCTTCAGCAACAAACGAAGAAGTAGAGTGAAAGGTAAAGGTGTGTTAAGAATCAACTCAAATTTCACTCTCAAAGATGTTGCTTTGGTTGATAATCTGGGATACAATTTTCTTTCTGTATCTCAGTTGCTTGATGAGGGCTTCGAAGTGCGTTTTGGTTTGCAAGATTTATAGAGTTGGGAGAGTCTTTGAAGCTGACTTTTTTGAGTCATCTGTTTCTTCTCACTGTTTAGATGCACAATCTTCTTCTGAGCTCTGGAAGTGGCGTAGGAGACTACAACATATGAGTTTTGAGTTGCTTTCTCGCTTAAGTGTCTTAGGTCTGATCCGAGGATTGCCCAAGCTCAAATTTTAGAAGAATTTTGTTTGCGCTCCTTGTCGACATGGAAAAATGATTGCCGCTTCGCATTCACTAGTCAATATGGTGATGACCGAACAACTCGGAGAACCTCTCCATATGGACACTGTAGGTCCTTCTCGGGTTAGTTCTTTAGGTGGCAAATGGTATATTCTTTTTATTGTCATTGACTACTCTCGTTACTCTTGGGTCTTCTTTTTTGCTAGCAAGGATGAAGTGTTTTCACACTTTCAGAGCTTAGCTTTGAGACTTTTTACTGAACTTCTAGGTGCATTGAAATTCATTCAAAGTGATAATGGCACCGAGTTCAAAAATAGTCTCTTTGTCGACTTTTTCATGGAGCATGGCATAGAACATCAATTATCTGCTCCGCGGGTTCCTCAATAGAATGGTGTTGTTGAGAGAAAGAACCGCACTTTGGTTGAGATGGCTAGGACGATGCTCGATGAGCATAGGACTCCTAGAAGATTTTAGGATGATGCCATGAACACAACGTGTTAAATCTCAAACTGGATCTTTCTGCGCTCAATTTTGAACTTAACTTCTTATGAACTACGTTTTGGGAGACAGCCCAAGATTACTCATCTTCGAGTATTTTGTTGTCAATGCTTTATCCTAAAGAGTGGAAATTTGGATAATTTTGAGTCACATTCTTCAGATGGGATCTTTTTGGGTTATACCACTCATGGTCACTCCTATCGAGTTTTCAATTTAGACACTAACACGATCATTGGGTTATGTGATGTGACTTTTGATGAATCAACTCCCTATGTTAGTTCATCTTTTGAGCCTGCCAGTGCAAAAGATATGGAAGCGACCATCTTTGAAGAACAAGATCCCGTAGACATCGAGGACGAACTACTACTTCCCTCAACATCGATTCCCGAAGTAGACCCTGCTTCGATCACTTCGGCAAGAGGACCCGAAGCATCTACCTCGGCATCGGTCATCTTCGACCATTCCCCGACACAAGTTGAGGAGGAGACTGCAATCCCGCAGCGAGGCTCCACACCACATCCAAAGGATGCATCCTCCCGAGCATATTATTGGTGAGCTTGATCAAAGGGTAACACATTCTCACGCTCATTTCATTGATTCTGCATTTGTTGCTTCTTTTGAGCCCTTAGATGTGAGTCATGCTTTATCTAATTCTAGTTGGATCAATGTCATGCAGAGGAACTTGAAAATTTTGAGAGGAATCAAGTCTAGACTCTTGTAGATCCCCGTCCTAATGTTCATTTTATTGGAACAAAATGGATTTTCAAAAACAAGCAAGGGGAGGATGGATATGTGGTTAGAAACAAAGCTAGACTCATAGCTCAGGGTTTTTTCACAAATTGAAGGGATTGATTTTGCTAAAACTTTTGCAAATGTTTCTCGTCTAGAGGCCATTAGGATTATGCTTGTATTTGCTGCATCCTGTGGATTCAAACTTTATCAAGTGGATGTCAAAAGTCCTTTTCTTCATATCTTCATAGATGATTATGTTTTTGTAAAACAACCCCTGGCTTTGAGATCCCCAAATACCCTCATAGAGTCTTTAAACTTCATAAAGCACGTTATGGACTCAAGCAGGCCCCACGGGCATGGTATGATAGACTTAAGTCTTTTCTGCTTGAGCGTGGGTATTTGATGGGATCAGTTGTTAAAACCCTTTTTACTATCAAACATGGAAAATAGTTCCTCCTAGTCCAGATTTACATTGACGATATCATATTTGGTGGCTCCTCTTATGCTTTAGTTGCAGAGTTTGCAGATACCATGAGCAGGGAGTTCGAGATGTCCATGATGGGTGAACTCATGTTTTTCCTTGGTTTGCAAATTAAGCAAAGCAAACAAGGTACCTTCGTTCATCAGACGAAGTACACCAAGGACCTGCTCAAGAAGTTTGATATGGCTGATGTGAAGCCCCTCGCCACTCCAATGGCTACTTCAGTAGCATTGGATCCCGACGAGGATGGAGAAGTCGTAGATCAGAAGGAGTTCCAAAGCATGATCGACTCCCTCCTCTACTTGACAGCTACGAGGTCGGACATACACTTTGTAGTATGTTTGTGTGCTCGTTCTCAGGCTTTGCCAAGGGCTTCATACCAACAAGCTATAAAGCGCATTCTAAGGTATGTCAAGCACACTTTAGAATTCGACATTTGGTATTCTACATCTTCTTCATTATGCCTTCGAGGTTATTCAGATGTGGATTTTGCTGGGTGTAGAATTGATAGGAAAAGTACCTTTGGTACTTGTCATTTTCTAGGTACGTCTATTATTTGTTGGTCTTCCCGCAAATAGTCTAGTGTTGCATAATCTACAGCTGAGGCTGAATATGTTGTTACAGCTAGCTGTTCTCACAGATTTTGTTGATGGTTTCCACCTTGCGGGATTTCGGGTTAGATTAAACGAGTGTTCCACTTTTCTGTGATAACACTAGTGCGATTTGTATTGCTAACAACCTAGGTCAGCATTGCAGAACCAAACACATTGATGTGAGATATCATCTTTTCAGAGACCACAATGAGAATGGTTATATTGAACTTCAATATGTTGATACCCAGAACCAGCTTGCCAATATTTTTACCAAACCCCTTGATGCTTCTCTATTTTCTTATTTGCGTGGGGAACATGGCATTTGTCATCCTTATGGCATTTTGTGAGGGGGAGCATGTTTTAGTTTGTGTGTATAATCTTCTATTTATGTGCAATCGCATTGACTTATATTTCCTCATATATGCCTTTGCTTAATTGTCTTGATCATGTTAGCTTAGCTCTGGTTACTTTATCTATCTTCATTACACGCATGATTTTATTTGCCAAATACAAAAGATGATCACTGCTTAGTCTTGTATCTTGCATACTTTAGGTCCAATTGCATTGGCTATCTTTTGTCTACCTGGTAGCTAAAATCTTTTTCTTTTGGATGCAAAATGCAACTTGGTAATCAGATGCCTTTCATGGAAATCTTAGACTGAAAAAAAACAATAAAAATCATAAAAATGATATCCATGCTTTATGTGCTGAATATGAAAGATCTAGGTGTGTTTGCCTTATCGCACTACTCTATTCTAGACTGCCTACCATTGCACTATGGTATGAACTAGGATATTTTAGTGTATACCAAAATCATTGCCTTAAGTTTCTGACATTTTTTCTTGACCTAGGCTTGGCGTTATTGGGAAGCATAAGGTGGACAAGCAAATAACCCCTGGCAACACAAACAAAAAATTACAAAGACTGAATTCATGGCATAACAAGTTTTCTAAACGCTCCATAAAATTGGATATGCTTTCCTTGGTAGAAAATTGCCAGCTTCAGCAGTTAATGCCTTTTCATGCCTAGATTACCGGTCTAAGTGGTGATGCTTTTGTTTCAAAAACTATCACGATAATTTGCTTCATGTGAAAACTGGATTTTGGTAAACTGAGCTGAGCACATAATCTCTATCATTACCTTTGGCATATTTTTGCACTATATGTCTTTGCAGTTGTCATACTTTAGAGATTCTACATACTTTATTGCTCCTTGATTCTTGCATTGCCGAAGGGGGAGAATGTTTGTATTTTAGGGGGAGTAAAGTATTGCTGCCAAAAAGGGGGAAATGATGCTTTCATGCTTTGTCAAATGGGGAGGTTTTGCCAAAAGGATTTTCATGAGAAAGGGTGAAGAAAATATTTTTTCGCAAGTGACATGCTTGGTCGGCTCCTTTTTGAGTTTTGATGGTCACGTGTGCTAAAAAATTTCAATTTTTTTTTGAACTTGAATTTTGTTGTCAACGCACTCATCAAGGGGGAGATTAACTAACCAAGTTGAGATGTCCCTTCGGTTTCAGTCTGTGATGAGTGATTGACAGATTTCCTTCTGGGCAAAGGGATCCCTCCGAATGGGTTCAGAGGTTTGTTTTCCGAAGGGCTTGGTATATCTTTCAGAGGAGTCCAACAATATATAGTTCAGAGGTTGTATCGAAGGGGTCGATACTTTATTGGTAGTACACTAGTGTGTGTACCGGAGGGTGTTATACACGGAGTGGTCTCCGGGGTATCGGATACACTTGTCTTCTTGTCGATTGGTGTGTAGGTGATTTCGGTGGTGATGAGACGGTCAGCATAGTAGGTGAACTGCGTCAAGCAGGGAGTTTGGCACCAAGCAAGTAGGGAGCTTGGTCACGGAGGTTGTGTGATGTCGAGGTTGGTCCTCAGGTCGAGGTGCATGAATCGAAGGCAGGAAGTGCGGAGGGGGACTTCGGCTGAGGATTCCCAAAGACAAAGTCCTCGAAGGCAAGGCACTTCAAAGGGGGACTCCACAGGAGTAACTTCGAAGGCTGGTGGATGAAGTCCTTAGGATTTAGGCAAGGCTCCCAAGTGTGCTCCAAATGGAGACATTTGGATGGATACCTGACGAAGGTCTCAGAAGTCGAGGTGCTTCGAAGGCATGGTCCGGATAAGACCCTTTGTAGAGTGTGCTCAGGACTGAGACACTACGAAGGGGTGCTTATGAAAATACTTCATGCAGAGTCCTTGGACGAAGGAGGAACTTTGAAAGGTGGTGGACAAAACTCTTCGTAAGAAGGTACTTCAAAGGTGGGGCTTCGAAGTCAGGTTGTCTTGATGTACTTCGGCCATGCAAGGCCTCAGTATACGGATGGGTAGAATTTGAGCTTGGAGTAGTTGCGAAGCCGTGGTGGTCCACTCAGGAGGTGATGGTATGAAAACTCAAGGGCTTTGATGGCTTCGGCTCAAAACCGTCACTTGTATCGAAGACATACTTTAGTGTAGCAAAGGCCTATGGGTTCGAAGCCTACTACCAAAGCCACTACAGTACTTCATGTGCGAAGGGGGCTCCAAATATTCTAGTCTACAAAGCTGACACAAAAGGAATTTCCAATAAAGTAGACTACCATTTGTACCCTCGTCACTACCGAAGGCAGTAAAGTTGTAAACCCTAGGGGTTTAGTACTCTATTTGCAGGTCAGAGTAGTGCTTATAAAAGGAGAGGCTAGCTAAGGTCTAGGGCAACACTGTGTACTCCACTTTTAGGACCTTCTGTATTCCCTGTAGCTTTGGCCAGCTACCATGAAGTGTTCTCTAGATCTGTGAGTTTTGTGTTCCCTGTTCTTGCAATGAAATATCTATTCTATTTTCTTATTTGCATGAACTTGTATCTGTGTTATTCGCACCTTCTTGGTTGAGTTTTCTGTAGTTCATTTCATCCTATGCAAACTACTCCAGTTTCTACTTTGTGTTTGTCTTGACGAAGTGTTCTGTCTCTTGTGTGTGCGATTTCTAGGAGTGTTTATGGTGTATGTTTGCTCAGAATATTTTTGAGGTTAATACTCTCAGTTTACTAGCGAAGCATTTTTGTAGTGTACATTCGGAGCCAGTTTTCTTAACATAGCCGAAGTCCTTCTGATCAGTCAGTTCGGCTATGTCCTATATAAGAGCACTCTGAAATGCGAAGCCTAGTACTTGTTACTAGTGCGGAGCATCAGAGAGGAGCTCTTTGAGGGAAACACACTTGTGCGAAGCCTGCTTGAAGGTACCTTGGTGTCCTGAGCCTGCACAACCATTGCTGAGTTTAGTGTGTTTTTTGGTTTCTGAGTGCGAGCGAAGTCTTTTAGACTTTGAACTTTTACCCCTTTCAAAGCCTGTGTTTGGAGTGTGTTCGATACCTCCGAACTAGACACTTTGAAGGGTGTGTTCGAAGTTAGTTCAGTAGAAGAGAATTTAAAAAGCTCCCATTCACCCTCCTCTAGTTGCCTGTTTTGGTCCAATAGAGGAAGACATGGGTAAATGCAAGCAAGGAATATGGCCTCGCTCTCTAGGATCGATAGCACATCGACCAAGGATAGCCGATGCGGGTATTCATAGTTAGCCAAGGACTCGTAGGCATACCACACTACGCAGTCACTGATAAAGCCACAATAAAGGCTTTAAATCATCAGGCCAAGATGTCAGCAGACATCCTCGCTCCCGGACGACAGGTGGCCACCTCACCCAAGGACATGCATTGATGGGTGGTTGTAGAGGCAGACTCATGATGGTCGAACAGAAAGAGAAGGAGGTCAAAGTAGGGGCCAGAGGATACTTTGGCCATGTACACATTAAGTCATAGTTCGATGAACCAATAGGGACGCCCAAGGTGACCTACGACATCACCGGCCGATAAACGGGCCAGTACCTGATGAAGAAGATGATAGAGGGAGCTAAGGAGGTATCAACGAAGGGGGATTGTAGTTCTAGCATCCAATTGTTCTGCTAGGAATTGGAGGTGACAAGTAGGCCTGAGGGTGGACCCACAAAACAAGAACCTCTCGAGCCAAAGGTTGAGAAAAGCAATGTGCTCCGATTCACTAACAGGGCCGGTTTTCTTGTTGTGAATGGCGATATATTTTTCCCAGCCGCCAATAGACTAGATGTTGAAATGGTGGGAAGGTTTGGACCAGAAAAGGAAGGGGTCGACCACAGAAGTTACATCAAGAGAAGTAAAGACGAAGACATTGAGGAGGTTGGGACTCATCGGCCCATGGCCAAAGAGAAACGTGTTCAATGCATCAGACCAGAAATAACAGGAGGACGCTAGCATCAACTCATTTTTAATAGGTAGAGCAAGGAATAGGCCGATGCAATGCGTGATCCCGGTTTCTCCCATGTACCCCGCTCCGATGCGGAAACCCAGATATACCAGTCCCGCCCTCCAAGAAGTGGGGTAGGGAATGCCCTAAAGATTTGAGCCCAATTGGAAAAAGCATTTTTGAACATTTGAAAGGGATACACATGGTTTTAGCGTCGATAAAATAGGTAGGATCAGGATTGCCATTTGGCCCCAGAAAATAGCAAGATGGGTGGTTTGTCATGGGGATCAGTATCTAGTTCTTCAAATTCTAAATAAGAAAAGAGGGAAAAGAATAGTAAAGAAGATCGACGGAAAAATCGAGAGGGGTGAAGAACAACAGAAATAGAAAAGGGTGAAGACTTACCTCAGGGACAGAGTCGTTGGTCACCATCGGGAAGATCCACCGAGAGCAAAGGATGCCAAGGAAGACGAAAGCAATGAAGCGGTGGTGGATTTGGGAGCAAAAGCAGAAGCAGTGAACTGAAGTCATGAAGAGGAGGTGCGGAGTGATCGAGGTGCTTATAAAGCTAGAAGAAACTCCTCGATGGCCGGATCAAGCCAATTCCATCGGATTTGGTGGGGCCACCTGCAATGTTCCACAAAAGGTAATCATGAGTACAATTTTAAAAATGTTGAAATCCTTTCAGACCCAAGATTATATGAACTAGATCTTTGTCTTGAAGAAACACCGGTACCAAACTATGTAGGATGAAGCGTGGTCCGATGTCGCCACAAATAGACATATATACATCGGACTAGGCAACATCCAACACAATTGTGAATGGCCAAAGATGACGAGATGAAAAGAAGAGAGGAAATTGTGAAGTTGGGATGCCAAGCAAAGTTATAATGAAGATGAAGGGTTTCAGCTTACAATTAAAGTGAAAAGATCATGCGGATAGACGTTTGAGAAGACATGGCGGTAGGGGTAATGAATGTTGTTAATTTCGAAGCATCAGCATGGACTTAATGCTCCAAAATTGGTGGGCATGTGTTGACACCAGGATTTGGTAAAGCCTAGGCCCACTAAATGTCGCACGGTCAACAGAAGTCAAGGAGGTCCGATCAAAGAAAGTCAAGGAAGCCCGTCCATGCTGTTACAAGATGATCGGACGCAGAAGGAGCCAATGAAGATAAGGTGCGGAAAAAGAAGATGAAGATTATCCGGAAATCGGTTAAGATAGAGTGCTTGGATGGCAAGTCTACGGACTATAAATATGTATCCCTAATTAGCTTAGAAAACACATCTCTGTTAACCAACAACACACCGTATCGCCACCCTTGGCCTCCAAGGTTTATTCCGGTAGGGTTTGACACTCAGAGCTGGGCTGCAATGTTTCGATCTCCAACAAAGAGGTGAGTCCCGCCACCCCCGATGTCTGTACCGATTAGATCAGTATCATCACGACTGCATCAATTCAGTTTGATCTCTTGAGGTGAACCTTGAAACAATTTGGTCACCGATTGTTCTCGGTGTATTACTATGTCTAAGGCTGCATCAGTTCAGTTTGATCTCTTAGATTGATGTGTTCTAGGTGTGATAGTTTGAGGCTTCATCGGTTAGGTCTGACATCTCTTTCTATTGTATCTCTTTCATGATGTATACTATTCATCTAAATAAAGCATGCCCGATTCATTGATATATTATTAAGATCATCGTTACTAGCTACTATCTTTGTTATGTCCGATCTAGTTATTGTGATAATTTTCGTGTTATAGATTTGTTATCAGGAACATTTTATTTATTTCTATCAAAGTACAAGCCGACAGGTTATCTTCGATTCCACGATACATCTTATAAGTCATCGGAAAAGCATCCATCGGCCTGCGCGGGTCATTGTCCATCTTATCGACTGATGGCATGCTAGCCCGATCGCTTCATCTCAGGTCATCGGCCTTAAGGCTGATCGACATGATATTCCAAGAATATCCCATATTCATTGTGGTCATCGGCTCGATAGTAGATAGGCCATGCTACTATTGTCATAATTTTTGTTCCCATATCAGTTGCAGGGTCAAACTGATTGGCACACCTTAAACCGTTTTTCTAAGAACGCAGGACCTGCACTAGAGTGAAGCAGATCTCTCAGGTAACGTGTGTGTCAATGTGCGACAAAAAAATACACCAACAATTATGTAAAGGGGGCGAGATCACGTAGAGTCATGCAATTATGCTTTCATAACATCTCGTATTATATAGCTTAGCCAATGATAAATCATCAAGCACATAGGACACAGGGTTATTTGTTGTGAATGTGGAAGCTACGCTAGCTGGCAATTTAAAATTTTTTCCCCAAAGCCCAAGAACCTTGCGCGTGAAGGATCATCAATCGGTACCTTCTAGCATGAGATGCGCTAGATGCAGCGGAAAAAGATGTCAGGGAAGCACATCCTCACCTCGCTCCGGCCATTCCTCGGTGATCTAGTCGATGAAGACAATGACAATTTTCACATGAAGAAGCCCACAAGTGCCGCTATTGGAGCAGCGCCTCCATGGTATCCACATGTACAGGGATGAGATCATTCCCACGCCGGCATGCTAGCACTGCTCTTGAGAAACGGGATAATCCTCAATCTCAACTCTTTAGATCAAGAAAGGGAGGAGAGGAGTTCTTGGTGGCTAGGTGAGAAACCATGTTGAAGAATATGGTTTTGATATTCCATATGTGATGAGTGATTGTCTATGGAAGTCAAAGGAAGGGAGATATGAAGACCTGCCGAGTCTAAGGCGCATGTGACTCAGGTACACAGGCAATGAGCGATGGCCGGGCAGAGGAGCCGCGGAGTCGGGCTGGCCCAATCCAGGTATATGGCTAGGAGCGGCAGATGATCCACTAGTCTGTTGACTGGGTTTGACTCAGGTACATGGGTGGCGAGCGATTGCCGGGCTGAGGAAGCTGTGGAGTCGGGTCGGCCCAATCCGGGTACCCTGTGCGAAGACGGTGGACGCTTTGTCAGTTTCGGCGCAAAACTGACAATCTATAATTAATTCGTTTTAAGATATTAATATTTAGTTTTTAAGTTTATAATATTTTTATTTGAGTCAGGTGATTTTTCTAAGAATATTTTAGTAATTTTCGGAATTTATTTTAGAGTCAGTTTAATTTCACCCGAGGGTAAAATAGTCTTTTATGTATTAGGATTTGCCTATAAATAGGCCCCTATCCCCCCTAGGGTAGATGACTGTCATTTTTCAAGATCAATCTACAGTCCACTTTTTGATTTGGCCGCAAGTTTTTGATCTGCAAGAAAATTTCTTGTCGTCTTTCTCTGGTGGGCAAAACTGCCAGACATCTGCGTGGCTTCGGCTGTGCAGCAGCGAGCGGGAAGCAGTTCCATCCGGTCACATCCAAGCGGCGCAGGCGGGCTTCCATCGGTGTAGCAGTAAAAAGCCACGAAGAAGATTTTTCTTCATCGCGGGACCCACGACGGCAGATTTCTGCATTCTTCGTGTGGCGTGCAAAGGCCATTGTGTGCCTGGTTTGTTCTGTTCGCACGCAAGGGGAGCTGCTACAGGGGCACGATTTCACAAGCTAGCAGCTAGCCGCAGAGCAGAGAACCGGCCGTGCGATCTGTTTTTTTTGCTGCAACGAGAAGCCACACGAAATTGTTTGTATTTGGCTGAAGCGTTGAACAAACAGCTGCGTGCGGCAGTGACAGCAGTCTTCGGCGCGTAGGCACGCAGCGATGCCTAGGGTGTGGCGATCGAGACGAAAGTTTTTGACAGGATCAAGTCATCGGTTTTGTTCTTCGCGGCAGGGAAAAGAGACGGCTGGATCTTTTGCAGCGCTCGTGGTGACTAAACAGCATGCAGGTTAGTTTTTTAATCCCCTATTTTTCAGCTAGTGTATTAAGTCAATAGTTATCTAGTTTTAATTAAAAAATATTAATTGCATATTATTTAGTTAATTTTGAATCTGTTAAATCTTCATTAGTTATCTCGTATTATTTTTTATCTGTTAAATCTGCTCATATAAAAAGAAAAGAAAATTTATTAGTCGCAGTAATATTTTATTCTAGTTTTTACGTGGAATATTTTAGGATTATTTTTGAATTAATTTTTGCATGATCCATGTTTTTATTCATTTGATTAGTATTTTATTTCTATACTACAATATAAATATTTCGTGATTTATCTAGATGTGTTTATTTACTGCAATATTTTTATTTTAGTTTAGCTTTAATATCATTTTAATTAGGACACCGGTCATCTTTAGGCTAGACAACTATAGTACCAGTAATTTACTTTTCTAATATTATTTGTCCAGTTAAGTTGGTTGGGTGTTGGGATTTCGATATAGTTTAGCAAGAAATTTTTAGGCGCCCATTCACCCCACTCTGGTCGCTACTTTCGGTCCTACAAGTGGTATCAGAGCGAGGTTAGGTTTTTCTAATATCTTAACCAATTCTAAACCTAGGTAGTGACCATGACATCTTCTGGTAAAATCCCATCCCTAGAAGCTTTTGGCTACACTTATTGGAAGACTCGCATGCGAGCATACCTTATGAGCCAGAGCTCGGACATATGAGAGATTTGTGTTCATCCTAATTTCACGATAACGACTATCGTTGCGGATATTGCTGAAAATGTAGTTACCCAGCATCAAAATAATAGTAAGGCGGTGAATATCTTATTTTCTGGTCTAGGTCCTAGTGAGTTTGAGCGTGTTAGCCATCTCACCACTGCTCGAGAGATCTGGGCTACCCTCCAGGCACATCATGAGGGGACAGCCCAGGTCAAGGCTAGGCTCTACCAGACCTACCGGCGTGAGTATGAAAATTTTTCACAGAAGCCGGGTGAGACTGTTGAGGCTTTGTTTGGTCGTTTTCAATCGATCATTAACAAGCTTCGCGTTAACAAGGCCGAGCGTGATCAGCTGGTCTCGGATCATGAGCAGGCGCTTAAGGTACTCCATACCTTGGACCCTAAGATCTGGGAGATCAAGGTCTCTTCTATTGTTGAGAGCGCGTCTTATGATACCTTGACCGTCGCAGAGCTTTTTAGTAAGCTCAAGGCCTCAGAGTTCGATATTCAGTTGAGATCAAATCTCACTGATTCCTGCTCAAAGACTCTGGTGCTTGCGACACCGTCGGCTAATCCTAATGCCATGAGTTGTACTGCCTTTTCCTTGATGTATATCTCCGAGGAACAACTTGATACTCTAGGAGAGGATTATCTATGCTTGTTTAACAACCGGGTGCGACGTGTCTATGATAAGCGAATGTTTAAGAGACACGACACAAAATCCAGATGCTTTGAGTGTGGTGACCCAGATCATTTCATCGCCGACTGCCCCAAGCAGAAGAATTACAAGAAGGGCACCGACGGCAACTCCTACAACTCCGGCAAGTATGACAACTCCACAAAGGGCAAGCCCAAGACAAGATTTTTTCGAAAGGCTCTAAAGGATTACAGGCATGAGAACAAGAAGCGAGACAAGACCTTATTCACCAAGATGGAGAAAAGATACTCCAAGAGATCCTCGTCTTCCTCCTCGTCTTCAAGTTCAAGTGATGAAGAGATCATGATCAGGAAGGGGAAGGACAGGGACAATCCGGCGGACCTCTGTTTCATGGGCTTCGGGGACAAGCCGAACAATTATTCACGTCACGGCCACAGACCCCACAAGAGCTTCTGTTCAATGGCTCTTGGGGAGAAGAAAAAAGAAGGACTCCTCCGATGACTCCGACGACGCCGACGACGATGAGAAGACATCTTCCTATGAACAAGAAGTTGTTAATTTACTAGAACAGAACAGTTAGGAGTTGAAGTATAGGGAGAAACTACTTAGAGGGGCTAAGAAGAGGATAGATGAGCTTGAGAGTGAGTTAGCCACGGCGAATGACAAGATTGAGAGTTTGTCTTCTTCCCCTCGCTTGGGTGATAGTGGTGAGTGCCCTAACTGTGAGGTGTTGTTATGTGACCTGACGACTCTTAAGTTCAGGTACACAGAGAGAGTAGATGAGAGAGACGCATTGGCCACTAAGATTGAGAGCGCTCAGCAGGAGCTTAAAGATGCTCATGCCACTGTCGTCACACCTTGTGTAGACTGCTCATCTCATTAAGCTAGTATAGGTGAGCTGAGAGCCAAGAGTGATGAGCAGTTAAGCGAGTTAGATGGAGTGAGAGCTGAGTTGGAGCAGACTAAGCTAGATCTTGAGACCTTGTCAGTTGCATCCACTGTTTGTGAGAACTTCTTGTCAATTAGAATGGAGTTGATCAAGCTAAAAGCTGAGAAGTCTGTCGAAGTTGATAAAGAGTGTGAGATCTGCTTGTCTCAGGTGGAGGTGTTAGCTTCCTTGAGAGAGGAGCTAGCTGATGTTCAGAACGAGAACTTTTACCTTCGTTAGATCCTGAGTTGGATTAGTGCCAGAGAGCCACAGCTCGGCATGATGATCCAGTAGTTCAAGAGACAGCATGGGTTTGGGGTAGGTTACACCTATACCAAGGCTGATTTTGAGAGCGCCATTAGACGAGCAGTGGAGTGGAGTAAGATGACTCCCGAACAGAGATATCCCAAGACTCACTCCACTGAGTCCTTTAAGGATAGTCAGCCCAAGGATGGAGTGATCCAAGAACAACGTAAAGCTCCACCTAAGAAGCAGATCTGGGTCCCAAAGCCTAAAACTCTTCACACTTCTCTTGATTCTTTACCTGGACCCTCTCACACCAAAGATGATACACCAAACACCACCAAGCCTAAGGATCCCAAGCCTCAACCACATACCAAGAAGCCTACCTATCATTGTGAGTTTTGTCAGAGAGACGGGCATCTTGAGGAGTTTTGCTTGAGGAGGAAATGGGTTGAGCGAGCAGAGAGAGCTCGAGGTGTGCAGGAGCAGTTCTACCAGTAGGGTGGTAGACAGAGAGTTCCTCGATGTAGAGAGAGGCTAGAGGCCAGGCCACGTCGTGTAGGTGGTGGTAGAGGAGATGGTTTTTATGATCGTGCTCTAGAGGGTGGTTTTCGTTCCGCAGAGTTCCAGATCGTTATACATACGGTTTTGGACCTTGTGGCCATGATTTTAGGCAGAACATAGGACCACGCTTTGATCCGTGTTTCGGTCCAGACTCATATGATTCCTTTTGCTTTCCTACATACGAGCAGATGGCTCGACACTGGTTTAACACCTTTGCCAAACCTGGCGTTGGACCGTTTGTTCCCACTCGTGATTATTGATCTGGATTTGGGAGTTGTGTATTTTTTAGGATACTTTGAGTCAGTTTTTTACTTTCTTCGTTATTTTTTATTGAGTCTTTTTGTGTGTGTTCATATCATGTATAATCATAAATCACATTTTGAGCTTGTTTCTGTTATATGATTAATCTGCTTTACTTTCTCTAGCTAGTATATGTTTTTTATTACCTGTCGATGATCATGTTCTGGTTCAGTTCACATGATATATCTGATATTTGTCATATGCATGGATTTTATGTTTTAAAATTGAAAAATAATCACCATTGCTTCTGGTAACTAGCATGTGTAGGCTGAATGCGCTTGCTATCTTTTACATGCCTTGTAGCTAGATCCTTACTTAGATGCAGATATGCAACTTGGACATCTATATGCTTTAAAAATGAAAAATGTGTTATAAAAATGTTAAAAATTCAGAAAAATGAGAAATTTATGTATTTTTATGATTATTAGAAAAGATCCAAGTGGGTTTGCTTTGTCGCATTGCATTGTTCTGGACTGCTTACCATAGCACTTTGGTATGAACTAGGACGGTGTAATGTATGCCAAGACCAATGTCTTAAGCTTCTGATGGTCCAGTTCTGGCCTAGGCTTGACTTGGTCGGTTAGCATAAGGTTTGACATGCAAATAACCCCTGGCAAAAATGAAAAATATAAAGAAAAAGTCTGAAAATTTTAAAAAGATGACAAGTTTGCTGAAGCACTTTGTTTTTGGACAATGCTTATCTTGGTAGATATCAATTAGCTTTTGCATCTCATGTTTTACCTTGCTTGTCAATTAGAAAATGTGGTGATGTTTTTGTTTACAAAAATCGAAAACGTGCTAATGACTCTCTTTAGATATCATCTATTGCACTGATCATGTCATGTATCTCAGACAATATATTTTTTGCTATACCTGCTAGATGTTGTAATTGCAGTCAATCATATATAAGAAGCATGCTTTTCATACTCCACCTGCACCCCATCTGCATTCATGACATATTTCGAGGGGGAGTTGAATTTCAGGGGGAGTTTGTGTTTATGTCTCTTTAGAGTGCATTTAGTCTCACTTGATGAGTCCAATTGTCAACAAGGGGGAGAAATTTTGGATATATTTTTGGCATTCTCTGGGATTTATTTCAGGAGGAGTTTATTCTTGTTGGTAATTCTGAGATTTGCACTTGTTTTTGAGGCTGCTTTATTTTTGGTTAACCATAATGACCATTTTTCTTACTTCTGTTTGGATTTTGGTCATTAGGGTTAAACTTTTATTTTCTCTTTTCTATTTTCCTTTGTTTTTGTTTTCCTGTTTCCACATGTTTTGCAGGTTCTGGAGATGAGCTTAAAAGGGTGTTGACAATGCACTCATCAAGGGGGAGATTGAGAAACCATGTTGAAGAATATGGTTTTGATATTCCAGATGTGATGAGTGATTGTCAACGGAAGTCAAAGGAAGGGAGATATGAAGACCTGCCGAGTCTGAGGCGCATGTGACTCAGGTACACGGGCAGTGAGCGACGACCGGGCAGAGGAGCCGTGGAGTCGGGATGGCCCAATCCGGGTACATGGCTAGGAGCGGCAGATGATCCATTGGTCTGTTGATTGGGTTTGACTAAGGTACACGGGCGGCGAGCGATTGCCGGGCTGAGGAAGCTGCTGGGTCGGGTCGGCCCAATCCGGGTACCCGGTGCGAAGACGGTGCACGCTTTGTCAGTTTCGGTGCAAAACTGACATTCTATAATTAATTCGTTTTTAAGATATTAATATTTAGTTTTTAAGTTTAGAATATTTTTATTTGAGTCAGGTGATTTTTCTAAGAATATTTTAATAATTTTCGGAATTTATTTTAGAGTCAGTTTAATTTTACCTGAGGGTAAATTAGTCTTTTCATGTATTAGGATTTGCCTATAAATAGGCCCCTATCCCCCTGGGGATAGATGACTGCCATTTTCAAGATCAATCTACAGTCCACTTTTTGATTTGGCCGCAAGTTTTTGATCTGTAAGAAAATTTCTCGTCGTCTTTCTCTGGTGGGCGAAACTGCTAGACATCTGTGTGGCTTCGGCTGTGCAGCAGCGAGCGGGAAGCAGTTCCGTCTGGTCACATCCAAGCGGCGCAGGCGGGCTTCCATCGGTGTAGCAGTAAAAAGCCAGGAAGAAGATTTTTCTTCATCGCGGGACCAACGACAGCAGATTTCTGCGTTCTTCATGTGGCGTGCAAAGGCCATTGTGTGCCTGGTTTGTTGTGTTCGCACGCAAGGGGAGCTGCTACAGGGGCACGATTTCACAAGCTAGCAGCATGCCAGCGAAATGACATGATTTCACAAGCTAGCGGCTAGCCGCAGAGCAGAGAACTAGGCGTGCGATCTGTTTTTTTTTCTGCAACGAGAAGCCACATGAAATTGTTTGTCTTTGGCTTAAGCATTCAACCAGCACCTGCGTGCGGCAGTGACAGCAGTCTTCGGCGCGTAGGCAAGCAGTAACGCCTAGGGTGTGGCGATCGAGACAAAAGTTTTTGACAGGATCAAGTCATCGGTTTTGTTCTTGGCGGCAGGGAAAAGAGACGGCTAGATCTTCTGCGGTGCTCGCGGTGACTAAACAACATGCAGGTTAGTTTTTTAATCCCCTATTTTTCAGATAGTTGATTAAGTCAATAGTTATCTAGTTTTAATTAAAAAATATTAATCACATATTATTTATTTAATTTTGAATCTGTTAAATCTTCATTAGTTATCTCGTATTATTTTTATCTGTTAAATCTGCTCATATAAAAAGAAAAGAAAATTTATTAGTCGCAGTAATATTTTATTCTAGTTTTTACGTGGAATATTTTAGGATTATTTTTGAATTAATTTTTGCATTATCCATGTTTTTATTCATTTGATTAGTATTTTATTTCTATACTACAATATAAATATTTTGTGATTTATCTAGGTGTGTTTATTTACTGACATATTTTTATTTTAGTTTAGCTTTAATATCATTTTAATTAGGACACCGGTCATCTTTAGGCTAGACAACTATAGTACTAGTAATTTACTTTACTAATATTATTTGTCCGGTTAAGTTGGTTGGGTGTTGGGATTTCGATATAGTTTAGCAAAAAATTTTTAGGCGCCCATTCACCCCCCCTCTGGTCGCTACTTTCGGTCCTATACTAGGGTTTATATCTTATCTAAACTATGAATAACTTGATCTTCAAGACCTCTTCCTCTTCTCTTTATATAGAGGTGAGAGCCTTGCTATCAAACAATTCAAGACCTAACATATCTAATCTGTTACGCCCACCTCAGATCCTCCGATCCCCAGATCGGAACTTCCAATCAGGGATCTCAGACTACAATTCTAGGAGTCACCGGAACTTCCAATACCCCAATCGAAACTTCTGGTCAGTGCAATTTTTCCTGATACGCATCGGAACTTACGGTTTCAACTATGTGTCTCTAAATTAGAAATTATAGAAACTTCTGATACCATATCAAAACTTCCAATTTGAGCTCTCTATTTCGTAAACAATATATTATTGGAACTTCTGATACCATATTGGAACAACCGTTTTGAGCTCTTTCTTTCCAATTCAGAAAATAATTGGAACTTCTGATTCCAAATCGAAACATCCGATCCAACAGGAATTTTCTTGGGCACTGTTTCTTCAATCTCCCACTTGCACAAGAACCAATTCTTTGCAATTTTTTTAATCCATCCCCTTAAGTGTGTGACCCGATAGGTTCATACACTAATGACTGTTCAGCGGAAACCTTTTCTGACTCACTGATCAATAGCGATACCTAGCAGCACATATTGACCCCCAAAATTATACAAAATCAATTTTCACTGAATCTTGATATACGCACGCACCAGTCCCTTTACCACACATCATCAGTCAAGCTCAAGGACAGATTCGTGCCACCCTTGTTGGATAGCTTGACATTTTACTCGATCAAGTGATGTATTGAAATCATGACTAACTCTTTAGTCATAGTGGCATGGCCATGCACTTTTCCAATCCGACTACCTCGAGTGGCTCAAAGACATCTCTATGAAACCAAGTGAGATCGCACTGTGGTTTTTGTCTTAGTGATGAGTGATTGACAAAGTTGATCGATCTAGAGTGATGAGTGAGTGGTGGTTTGCTTGCATCAATGGGATCGATCTGTGAGTGGAGAGTTTATGCCGAGGGGATCGGTGTGCGTCACGTTTCTTGTTTTGTCTTGTCTCATGTGTGTAGGGTGGAGATGCTAACTAACTGTCAACGACAGATGATCAAGGGTCAAGCAGGGAGCTCGATGCCAGAGGGTCAAGGAGGCCAGGTGAACTTGGGGATGATCTCAGGAGTGGACGGGGAGATAGAGCAAGACATGGATGGACGGATGGTCGGGACAACATGATGATCAGGTCAGCGAAAGGGAGGCCAGTGCAAGTGATCAGGCGGCTCAAGGGGATGGAGAGCGGGAGAGGCTTGGTGGCGGTTGAGTTAGCGGATTGGTGTCACATGTCGGCGATCGGGAAGGCTTTGTCGGTTTCAGCTGAAAATCGTCATATCAGAAAGTGTTTTTAAATTTAATAAATAGGAGTTTAATTTTATGTTTAGTCATCTAGATTAAATGTAATCTTTTAGTATTTTTCGGAATTCTTAATTTTGAAAAAATATTAAAAGAATAGGGTCAATGATGTAATATATTAGGAGTTTACCTTTGTGTATTTTTCAGAATTTATAATTTTGAAAATACATAATGACAATTATGTATATACTTGGTCTTTTGATGGTTTTTGAACCCTGTCGGACAACCAACAACCAATAGATCTCTATCGGAGTTTGAAATCCAATCTAGACTATCTAAATCGGCAATCCATTTACCGACAGCTATTTCGGAGTTTCAAAGTCCGATATAGAGGATAAATTCAAACTGAGTTGATTTTTGTTTTGGATTTGTACTGGTACTCTCAATTCTGCCTCTACAATATTTAGAGGAGTGTTGGGTGTTATGAAAAGGCCGTCAATTCATGAGAATTTGTCGAGTCGCAATGAGTTTGACAGGGTCCAACACCTACAAACTGCACGTGAAATTTGGACAACTTTGAAAACATTTCATGAGGGCACTACCCAAATTAAGGCTAGGCGGCAAAGCACATATAATCAAGAATATCAAATGTTTGTGCAAGGCCCCGACGAATCTGTGGATGCCATTTTTGCTCGATTTGATGGGATTGTGAGCAACTTGCGCTCCACTGGGACTTTATCTTATTCTGATCATGATAGAGCAATCAAACTTCATTATGCTCTCAATCGTAGCATATGGGAGGTGAAGATCTCTAGTATCGAGGAGTCAGCAAGTTACGACACTTTTACTTGCAAAGAGCTGTTTAGTAAGCTAAAGTCCACCGAGATTGCCAAGGCATCTCGTCCGAGGTTTGTAAACTCTTTGTTGCCTTCTATTCTTTAGTTTTTGGTCCTGGCAGTGGTACCTCATCTAGAGGTAATTTTTCTGGTGGTTCTAGAGTGTGTGCTTATTCTAGTGGTTTTGACCTATCCTCTCTTGTCTCTATGACAAAAGAACAGGTGGACACTCTAGATGATGAGGATCTAGCTCTCATTGTCAAGAAGTTCACCCACTTCTACAATGATAGACGAGATCAGAGAAAAGGAGGGTCTCGGGGATGTTTTGAGTGTGGATATCCTTCTCATATAAAAGTGAATTGCCCTAAACTAAAAATGAAAAATGAAAATGAGCACAAGCACCAGAAGTGGAATAAGAAATCCTTTTTCAAGGGGAAGCACAAAAAAGTGGCTAAGAAAGTAAACAGAGCATTTGTGACCGCCCTCAGCGACATCGACAATATATCATGTGAGGAGCCAAGCTCGGATGAAGAGCAACCATACATGAAAGAGGAGAAGAAGGAGAAGAAGAAAATGGACTTCACTGGCCTTTGTTTCCTCGCCGATAGCATCCATAGCAGCGACGAGCTCGACACATCTGAGGTATATCTATCCCATGACCAGCTTCTTGTTCAGAATGAGGAATTACATGATACTGTCTGTTCTTAGGATAGATTACTTAAACTTGCTGCTAAAAAAACAAAAAGAACTAAAATTCAAACATGAAACTATTTCCACTAAACTTGTAATTTTAAAATCTAAGTTTGATGATGCTGAATGTGAATCCTGTCATAGAGCTGGCTGTCGTAGATCACCCGGAGCTCAGTGAGGGCCTGAAGGGCGGTGCGCTGACTGGCAACCAAAAATGTGGGTCCTTCGGCTCGGTAAGTGTGGGTTGTCTGCGTGGAGGGCTAGATGATGATGGTGACCTCACAGTAGCTCTCGTCCTCGTCAGGGAAGACTCCGTGAAACAGCGGCTCGTGCTCAAACCCGAGGAAACTGACGAGCATGCGAAGCTCGTGGATGAATCCGGCCTCGTCGCGGAGAGTCCCACTCATGGTATGGACTGACATCTACAAAAGAGAAAATTTTTGTGAAACTCCAGAAGATGAGAGGGTAAGTAATTTTGTAAGAAAATATGGTTATTATAAGTCCTAGGGTCATGTCTATTTGGCTTCCTACAGTCAAGTCGACTCTGATACCATCTTGTAACGCCCAGATTTAATAAATCAAGACCTTTATTGAAATTCCATAGAAAATCAATAAATCATGACGTTCATCACACGACCACGTACAATACACCAATCAATCATTCGCGGTTCATAGACTGTATTAGTACAAAAGTGAATAAAGTGAAGAGAAACTAATAAAACAAGGGTCCTAGATGAACGCCTCCTTCCTGTCTCGCCTTGACTCGGTCGCTACTCCAGACCTTCATCCTCCTCGTAGTAGACGGGCTCTGGTGGTGTAAGTCAATGGGGGTGAGTACAATCGTACTCAGCAAGCCACTGGATGCAGTTATAATGCAGAGTAATAACAAGGAAGGTAGTGGCTAATTTTGCGGAAAAGCATATTTGTAAAGCAATTAAATGTGATCAAGTTATTAGTACATAAATGTAAACATGTGTATGCATCATCATCTTCTAACTCGAGGGGTACAGTCAGCCCACCCTCGCTCAACAGTCCTTATATGCCATGAATAACTCAACCATTCAAACAATTGTAAACTAACTGCGAGAAGTCACACAACCCGCCCTTGACCATGGGCTCGACTTTTCGAAAAGATTAAATACTCTGATCATAGGTGTATCACTGTACCCACAAGGCACGCACTCATCCCATACACCAAAGTGTAACAAGATGACCCATACTATGGGAACTCGTGCCAAAACCTTCCATATGGTCCGCCTTGACCCGACATCACTCTCTTATGGGTTTCATATGGTGCCCCGACGCGTCGAGCCAACACCATACCCCCCTTGAGCGACGTCAGTACAAGTCACTCGTAGGTTGCCCCTTGCCCCCTCCACTATGGTGCATCGAGTCAGATTGTTCCATACTTTCAGTTAGGACTTACCCATTAAACTTGTGGTTAGTATGGAAGTGCTTTGCAACAGATCCCGCAGACCGATCCTTATAGTGCCCCGGGTGCGACCAACCAATGCCCTAGCTTGCACCCGAAACCCACCATACTTATGACATAGCCAACTCCAACAGAGTCCAGAGACGAGAATAACAGGGAAATACATATAGTAGAATCCATCAATCTACGACTCATTCTTTTATCCTATAGAAGATGTGTCGTTACATTGGACACTAGCTAATATATTATAGTAGAGTGACAAGGAGTTAAGGCTCAATAAGCATGGCTTGGGTTTACACACAAGGACGGGGATCTAATAAATATAGTGTAAGGCTTGAGATTAGACTACTGCAATATTATCCTATGAGTTATAGCGATAATTTATTAAAACATGGGCTCAATGATGGTCAAAATGGGGGTTGTGACTTGCCTTTCTCAGCAAATGGTGAAGGTGGGACCTCGGGGTAAAACTCCGGCTCCTCAACGAACTCGTAGTCTTCTCGATACAGAAAAAGTAAACATACATTTAATAAAAAATCAAAATAGCACAAAGTATAAACATACAAGTTTATTGTTTCACATAAGGGGAATTAATCCTTTTTGATTCTGATGTTATGCTGAAAAATATTAAAGATTAATTTTTAGAGATTTTCCTGATTTATTTTATGAATTAACAATTTATCCCTAAGGGGTTTTTATTCATTTATTTAATAAGAATAATTTAGGCTAAAATAACATACTGTTTTTATGGCATTAATATGTAGACAATAAAATTCTGAGTTTAACAAAATTTGAATGGTGAAATTTGGAGTTAAAATGAGCAAGTTATGAATTTTTAACGTTTAAACATCTTTCTGGATTTTTATTTAAACAGAAAATAGTCCCTAGTCCACGGTGAACCAGGTTCACCGTGAACCTTTGACTGTGCGCGTGGGCCCGATCGATCTTGACCGTTGGATCTGGATCTAGCGGCCAGAAGCGAGGCGAGAAGGGTAAGTGAAAACGGACGGCTGAGATTAAAACGTGCGAAAGGGTATTATGTGGACGCACATGATTCATCCGGGGGTTTAAATTTTAATCAACGGCTTAAATTTAAAGATACCGGTTCGATGGGATCCGAGGGCCCAGATTAGATCGGGATCATGTGGCTCGGATGGAATCAGGCACGGCACGTGCTAAGGGTTTGTACCCCCCTTCGTCTCCGGCGACGGCGAGCTCGGGCGCAGCGACGACGGTGGCGGCGAGGGCCTATGGGCCTAGCTCTTGGCGGAAACAGAAAGAGGGGAGTGAGGGGAGTGCGATGGTACCAAAGATGGCGATGGCGGATGACTGACGACGACCGGCGGCGAGGGTAGACGGCGAAGGCCTCTCGGGTGCTCGACAGCGACGACGATCCAGTGGCGCCCACGGCCAATGGAGTAGATGCCGAGGACGGGCGGGCTCCGGCGGTCACGATGGTGGCGGCGGAGTGGACATAGGAGGCCCGAGGCGGCGGCGAGCGGTGGCCGGAGTTGAAGCAGGAGAGAAAACCGGAAACGGGGCAGGGCGCTCTGGTTTCGCTTTGGTACGGGATACGGCATTGTGGGCAGAGGGCGAGGCTTGGGGGGTTTAAATAGGGGCTCGCCGGTGTCGTTTTGGCAAGGGAATCAGAGGAAACCCGAAGGCTCCTTTCCAACTCCGGCGATGTTTCCTTTAGCTCGGCCATGCTTCCAAATACGGGAAAACACGTCGGTTTTCGAAGGAAAGAGGTCATCGACGGTCGAGGAAGGCGATCTGAGGTGAATCCAGGCGAACACGGGCGGCCGGCGGCGGGAAACGGAAAGGGGGTCGCCGGTATGGAAGGGGGGAATCCCCTTCCAATGAAGAAGATGAATCTAACAGGTGGGCTCCACCTGTCAGCGGGCGAGCGGGAAAGGAAAGGGCCGATAGACGGGCCCGGGCTGTCAGTGGCGAAGGGAGGCGTCAGTGAGGCTGATGGGTGGGGCCGAGGCAGGGCGCCGGTGAGAGAGAGAGGAGGGGAGCGGAGCCGACACCTGGGTCCCACATGTGAGTGACGCGTGGCTTGGACTGGGCTGGGCCGGAGCGAATTGAGGGTTTGCGGCCCAACATGAATTAAAATGCTTTTTCGAATTAATTTAATTCCAATAATTCATTTATTTATTTAAGGATTGAATCACTCTTGATAAAAATTTGGAAAAAATTCCTAAAATTATATCTTGGCCTCTAAATTCCTCCATAAATTTTCCAAGTTGAAATTTTGAGTTTTCCCCCTTGTTGGGCTTTATTAGGGCTATTTTAGGGTTTTCTTTCATTAAATAATTCTTTTAATTCCCTGAAAAATGTATTTTCTTTATTTTATTTATTTTTAAATCTTGGGGTGTTACAATCCTACCCCCCTTACAGAGAATCTCATCCTCGAGATTCAGATCAATCCTCGAATAACTCAGGATGCTGTGTTTTGAGTTCTTCCTCTTTTTCCCATGTAGCTTCCTCTACGGGATGATTGCTCCACTGAACTTTACAGAAGCGGATGACGTGACTCCTGGTGGTCCATTCTTTGACTTCCAAGATCCTGACGTGCTTTTCCACATAGGTCAGATCTTCTTGAATGTTCAACTGCTGAAGGTCTACTTGCTCGGCTGGGACTCGAAGACACTTATTTAGTTGTGACACATGAAACACGTCATGCACCAAAGCCAATGAGGGTGATAGCTCTAACTGATAAGCGACCTCGCCTTGGCGTTGGGCAATGGGAAAAGGTCCAACGTTTCGAGGTGCCAACTTTCCTCTCATGTTAAACCGTTGTGTGCCATGGAGAGGGGTAACTCAGAGGTAGACATGGTCTCCCTCTTCAAAGGCTAAATCTCGACGACGATTGTCCGCATAGCTCTTCTATCGAGATTGGGCTGTCTTGAATCGGTCTCTGATAATCCGTACCTTCTCTTCGGCTTCCCGAAGGATGTCTGTTCCAAACAATTGGGATTCACTGGTTTGATCCCAAGGTAAAGGCATCCTGCACTTACGTCCATATAAAGCCTCGAACGGGGACATTTGAAGGCTGGCTTGATAACTGTTGTTGTACGAAAACATGGCGTACGGTAAACTCTTGTCCCAAGTTCCTCCAAAATCCAAGACACATGCCCGAAGCATATCCTCCAATATCTGACTCACCCATTCAGTTTGTCCATCTGTCTGAGGGTGGTATGTTGTGCTGAAGTTTAGTCTCGTTCCCATTTCCTCTTGAAGGTTTTTCCAGAATCGAGACGTAAACTGGCTCCCTCTATCGGAGACTATCTTCTTGGGTACTCCATGGATACATACTATGCGGGCCATATACAACTCTGCTAATTTAGGGCCACTGAAGGTCATCTTGATGGCTATGAAGTGAGCTACCTTCGTTAGTCGATCGATGATTACCCATATATAATCATAACCAAGTTGGGTCTTTGGAAGTCTGGTGATAAAATCCATACCGATTTCTTCCCATTTCCATTCAGGCACTTTAAGTGGCTGTAACAGCCCTGCGGGTCTCTGATGTTCTACCTTCACTCGTCTGCAGGTGTCACATTCTGCGACGAACTGAGCAATTTTCTTCTTCATGATAACCCACCAATATCGTTCCTTCAAATCCTGGTACATCTTTGTACTCCCGGGATGGATGGAGTACAGAGTATCGTGGGCCTCCCTTAGAATAAGGGTCTTTATTTCTAGTTTATCTGGCACACAGATCCTGGTTCCGAACCATATGGTGCCATTCTCATCCTCTGAAAATCCTGGGGCCTTACCCTGTCTCATGTTCTTCTTAATGGCGTCTATGTCCGGGTCTTCTAACTGAGCCTCACGGATCTGTTCGAACAGGACTGGTTGTGTCTCCAGGGTGGCAAGATAGGCTCCCGTGGTTAACCCGAGATTTAACTTTTCCATCTCCTTATATAGTAAAGGCGCATGATCCTGAATCACGATGGCGGTGCAATATCCTTTACGTCTTAATGCATCAGCTACCACGTTTGCTTTGCCGGGATGGTAGTGAATGCCTAGGTCGTAGTCCTTTATCAATTTTAACCATCGCCTTTGCCTAAGGTTGAGATCCGGCTGTGTGAAGATATACTTCAAACTCTTGTGATCCGTAAAGACTTCACAGCGGTTTCCGACCAAATAATGCCTCCATATTTTCAGGGCGTGCACAACAGCGGCCAATTCCAGGTCGTGCGTGGGGTAGTTTAGCTCATGGGGTCTCAATTGCCAAGAGGCGTACGAGACAACCTTCCCATCTTGCATAAGAACACATCCCAATCCCTGGTGATATGCGTCGCAATAGACATGGAAGTCCTTCCTTATATCTGTTAGGGTCAGTATGGGTGCTGACACTAGCCGGGTTTTGAGGGTGCGAAAACTTTCCTCGCATTTAGGAGTCCATTCAAACTTCTCTCCCTTCTGCAACAACTTAGTCATAGGCTTGGCTATCTTGGAAAAGTTCTCGATAAATCGGCGGTAGTATCCTGCCAAACCGAGAAAACTCCGTATCTCTGATACGTTGGTGGGTGGCAGCCAATCAGTAACAGCTTCCACGGTGGTAGGGTCTACTGCGATAACTTGCGCGGAGATGATATGTCCAAAGAACTTTACTTCTGCCGTCCAGAATTTGCACTTGTTGTACTTGGCGTATAACTGATGTTCCCTTATCTTTCCTAAGGTCAATCGGATGTGGGTATCATGTTCTTCCTTGTCTTTGGAATAGATGAGGATGTCATCTATAAATACCACGATAAACTTGTCCAAGTATTCCATGAACACCTTATTCATCGTATTCATGAAGAAAGCCGAGGCGTTGGTCAATCCAAAGGACATGACGGTACACTCGTAAAGTCTATAGTGAGAAGTAAAGGCCGTCTTGGGTATTCCCCTTCTCAAATCCTCAGCTGATGATAACCGGACCGCAGGTCGATCTTGGAAAATACCATGGCTCCTTTCAGCTGATCAAATAGATCATCGATCCTGGGTAAAGGGTACTTATTTTTTATGGTCACTTCATTCAAGGCTCGATAATCTACACACATACGCTTAGCCTTGTCCTCCTTCTTCTCAACGAAGATGACGTGGGCTCCCCACGGGGATGTGCTAGGTCTGATGTATCGCTTCTTCTCAAGGTCCTCAAGTTGCTGCTTCATCTCGGCTAGCTCATTGGCGGTCATCCGATACGGTCGCTTGTAGATGGGAGTGGTTCCGGGCACTAGATCAATCTAGAACTCAATGTCCCTTTTGGGTGGCATCCCTGGTAAATCCTCTGGAAACACATCCGGGTACTCGTAGACTACTGGTATCTCTTCCAAGGTAATCTGGTGTAGACGAGGTCTTCCAGACTTCTGACTTGGCATCTGGAAGGTGACAACAGTCCCTTCTTCGCTGGTCACAATTACTTGCCTCCGGGCACATCTTATCACACCTTGGTGTTTGTTGAGCCAATCCATTCCTAGAATTAGATCCAAACCATGGCATTCTATTAGGATGGGGTTGGCCTAGAATATTGTACCTTGGATATCTACCCATACCCTTGGACTATAAGAGTGAGCTTGGGTTTGTTTGCCAGGGGTGGCTATTAATACTGGTCTTGCTAATTCACATTTGTTCAGATTATATTTCTCCACAAAGGTTGTTGAAATAAAGGAGTGCGTAGCTCTAGTATCAAATAAGACCACTACAAGGGCCTAATGTACTGTAAACTAACCCATGACAATTTCCGGTGCAGCCTGAGCTTCCTCGGCGGAGACATGGTTGACGTGGGCGCGGACGGCAGGGTTGGCCTCGACTCCTTGCAGACGCTTGGGGTGGGGGCACTGGTGGGAATAATGCCCTTCCTGGCGGCAGTTGAAACAAATCACGGGCTTGTCGTGCTTGTCACGCAGAACCTCTGCTTTCTTGGCAGGGGTAGTTGGAGAGGCTAGTGCGGCGGGAGCGGGGCGAGGATGTCCTGCTCTGGGGTTGGCGGCGGGTGGCGCGGGGCGGTACACCGGGTGCGGGTGATATTGGGGCGCTGGTGGGGGAGGTGCAAATCGTGGCCTCTGTGCCATTCCTCGATTCTAGCGGAAGGCGGTCATCCTCTTCTTCTTCAGGTCGACCTTATTTTGCTCAGTCTCCTGAATGATTGTCTTGTTAACCAACTTTTGGAAGTTGGCGTAGTCTCTGAACACCAGGTGAAGGGAAAGCTCATCCTTCAACCCCCGGAGAAACTTGGACTGCCGGGGCCGTATCAGTACGGACTTCCTCCGCGCATACTGCGCTAGCCGGTTAAATTCGTGCAGGTATTCTGTCACGGACCTGCTTCCTTGTTGCAGATCCCTGAACTCCTACTGCTTCTGGGCAATAATGCCATCAGGGACATGGGCTGTGCAGAAAGTGGCGGAGAACTCCGCCCAAGTATGGGCGTGTCCCTCTGACAGAGTCTCGCGCAGGTTATCCCACCATTCTGTGGCTGGTCCCTGGAGTTAGTGGGCGGCAAAAGCTACCCTCTCCTGCTCAGTGCAAGTCAGGAGATCCAACTTATTCCCTATCATCCTCAGCCAGTCACCAGCCTCCATGGGGTTGGTGGTGCTAGAGAATGTGGGAGGGCGGACTCGGGGATATCAACTGATTCTGGTTGGCCATCATTTTGGCCATGGTGGGGTGGTTGGCGACTGGGGCCTGCCTCTGCCCAGTCACTCCCCATTGGGGCAAGTTTCCGTTGTCCCCTCCGTTTTGGGGAGCATCGGATCCCTGAGTGTTGGTCATCCTGGAGTTTCGAAAACAGACAATAAACTCTTAGGGGAAATGAGGCTAAGTTTTATTTCCAAAATGTTATCCTAGACTATTACACTTAAGTCCTTTATTTAATCTTCACCCATGCCTTATATTTGACATGAGTGGCAATACAATCAAAACAATGAAAAAAAAACAAGCAACCGTAAAAACTACGTCTAAGGCAGCTCGGGGGATGACTCGATCACAGGCTCGGTGGAGATGGTCGGGGTGGTGGAGCTGGAGGGTCCAGCGGGAGGTGCACTGCAGGAGATCCTCTTGGGCCTAACTGTGGGGATCTGAAGTGATTTCCACTTGTAGGGCAGAAGAGGAGCGATCTCCTCTAAGTCCTTCTGCAACTGCTTGATCTGCTGGTGAAGCTGTGCGGTGACGGCGATGCTCTAAGGTAGGAGCTCCTTCTGGCACCTCAACTTCTCAGCCTCGGCAGCCATCCGGTGCCTCTGCTGGTCACGGCGACGAAGTTCTCCGTTCTCGCGGTTCAGATCCTCTGAAGAGTGACGATAGAAGTCAATCGTGTCACGCTGTCCATTGGCATCCTGCAGGGCCTCATAGTGGAGCTCATCCATCGCCTCCAACAGGTGTACAGTGTGCCCAACGACGGAGTGGCACTCGGAGAGTGTGCTGATGTAGACGCTGTATTGACTCCCTGGAGTGTGTAGGGGCATGAAGCGATAGTCCGTGTCGTAGAGCTGGCTGTCGTAGATCACCCGGAGCTCGGTGAGGGCCTGAAGGGCGGTGCACTGACTGGCAACCAAAAAGGTGGGTCCTTCGGCTCGGTAAGTGTGGGCCATCTACGTGGAGGGCTAGATGACGATGGTGACCTCGCAGTAGCTCTCATCCTCGTCGGGGAAGACTTCATGAAACATTGGCTCGTGCTCGAACCCGAGGAAACTGACGAGCATGCGAAGCTCGTGGATGAATCCGGCCTCGTCGCGGAGAGTCCCACTCATGGTATGGACCGACAACTACAAAAGAGAGAAAATTTTTGTGAAACTCCATAAGATGAGAGGGTAAGTAATTTTGTAAGAAAATATTGTTATTATAAGTCCTAGGGTCAGGTCTGTTTGGCTTCCTACAGTCAAGTCGGCTCTGAAACCATCTTGTAACGCCCAGATTTAATAAATCCAGACCTTTATTGAAATTCCATAGAAAATCAATAAATCATGACGTTCATCACATGACCACGTACAATATGTCAATCAATCATTCGCGGTTCTTAGACTGTATTAGTACAAAAGTGAATAAAGTGAAGAGAAACTAATAAAACAAGGGTCCTAGATGAACGCCTCCTTCCAGTCTCGCCTTTACCGGGTCGCTACTCCATACCTTCATCCTCCTCGTAGTAGACGGGCTCTGGTGGTGTAAGTCAAAGGGGGTGAGTACAATCGTACTCAGCAAGCCACTGGATGCAGTTATAATGCAGAGTAATAACAAGGAAGGTAGTGGCTAATTTTGCGAAAAAGCATATTTGTAAAGCAATTAAATGTGATCAAGTTATTAGTACATAAATGTAAACATGTGTATGCATCATCATCTTCTAACTCGAGGGGTACAGTCAACCCACTCTCGCTCAACAGTCCTTATATGCCATGAATAACTCAACCATTCAAACAATTGTAAACTAACTACGAGAAGTCACACAACCCACCCTTGACTGTGGGCTCGACTTTTCGAAAAGATTAAATACTCTAATCATTGGTGTACCACTGTACCCACAAGGCACGTACTCATCCCATACACCAAAGTGTAACAAGATGACCCATACCATGGGAACTCGTGCTAAAACCTTCCATATGGTCCGCCTCGACTCGACATCACCCTCTTATGGGTTTCATATGGTGCCCCGACGCGTCGAGCCAACACCATACCCCCCTTGAGCCACGTCGGTACAAGTCACTCGCAGGTTGCCCCTTGCCCCCTCGACTATGGTGCATCGAGTCGGGTTGTTCCATACTTTCAGTTAGGACTTACCCGTTAGACTTGTGGTTAGTACGGAAGTGCTTTGCAATAGATCCCGCATACCGGTCCTTATAGTGCCCCGGGTGCGACCAACCAATGCCCTAGCTTGCACCCGGAACCCACCATACTTATGACATAGCCAACTCCAACAGAGTCCAGAGATGAGAATAACGGGTAAATACATATAGTAGAATTCATCTATCTATGACTCATTCTTTTATCCTATAGCAGTTGTGTCGGTACTTTGGACACTAGCTAATATATTATAGTAGAGTGACAAGGTCAATAAGCATGGCTTGGGTTTACACACAAGGACGGGGATCTAATAAATATAGTGTAAGGCTTGAGATTATACTAATGCAATATTATCCTATGAGTTATAGCGATAATTTATTAAAACATGGACTCAATGATGATCAAAATGGGGGTTGTGACTAGCCTTGCTCCGCAAATGGTGAAGGTGGAACCTCGGGGTAAAATTTCGGCTCCTCGACGATCTCGTAGTCTTCTCGATACGAAAAAAGTAAACATATATTTAATAAACAATCAAAATAGCACAAAGTATAAACATACAAGTTTATTGTTTCACATAAGGGGAATTAATCCTTTTTGATTCTGATGTTATGCTGAAAAATATTAAAGATTAATTTTTTAGAGATTTTCCTGATTTATTTTATGAATTAACAATTTATCCCTAAGGGGTTTTTATTCATTGTTTTAATAAGAATAATTTAGGCTAAAATAACATAGTATTTTTATGGCATTAATATGTATAGAATAAAATGCTGAGTTTAACAAAATTTGAATGGTGAAATTTGGAATTAAAATGAGCAAGTTATGAATTTTTAAAGTTTAAACAATTTTCTGGATTTTTATTTAAACAGAAAATAGTCCCTGGTCCACAGTGAACCAGGTTCACCGTGAACCTGTGACTGTGCGCGTGGACCCGATCGATCTGGACTATTGGATCTGGATCCAGCGGCCAGATGCGAGGCGGGAGGGGTAAGAGAAAACAGACGGCTGAGAAAGACAGATACTATATCATCATAATGATCTTGCAACATCTCAGTAGAAAGATAAAGTAACTCTGAAAACTTTTATATAAAATAGAGACAGCACAATCAGTAGTCTAAAATTGTGCAACCAAGACAAATCAGTCACTATACTTCTACTATTCATGGTATGAAAACAAATAACTCAAGAACAGATCAGAGATCAAAAAAATTGTTTCAAGTCAATCATCCTTCAGGTAAACACAACTTGATTCAAGAACTTCATACATACAGATTCATCCATTTCTCAACCATGACCTTAGGCATCAATCAAGATAGGAATAACAGTTTTTCACTAAGAAATAAAAGGATATGCACTTAGCAAATTTGCTCAGAGGAAAATAGATCAATATAGGTGAAAAATAACTAGATGAAGTTCTCTTTTTCTGTAGGATCACATGACCTTCAGCTTGAAGAGGAACAAATCGCTAGAAGAGGAACATATCGATTGAAGAGGAATTGCTAATGAAGTCCTATTCACCGATCGACAAAAGGAGCAGTATCCCGAAGCAAAAGGTTGGTGGCTAATCAAAAGAAATTTCTGGATTTATTTCATCAAAAAGCTAGCTAATCCCTTGGGAATGAGGCCCACTTTATAGCCATACCCTCAGAGCCAACTTTACACATAAGTCCTCCAACTCTTTCAGATTTACACATAAGGACATGACACAATTTCAGAATTAGAAATCCTGAAAATTACTCTCCTAAACCTTCATTACTATCTATTACAAATTGACTCAACTTTTTAATATATTTTCAGAATTGGGAAATCCTGAAAAAATACTAAAAGTTTACACACTACTCTAAATTACTCAAAACAAAAATACTCATAATTATTGAATTTAAAATATTTAGAGATGCGACGGTTTTCAGCAAAAATCGACAAAGCCTCCTCAATCGTCGACGATCGTTGTCAGTCCATGAACTCGACTGCGAGCAAGTATCTCCTACTCTCGATCCCTCGAGCCGCATTTTCACTTGAAATGGCTTCCCTTTCACTGACTCAACCGAAACTTCGTCCTGATCAACCTCCATCTCACGTCCTACTTGATGTCCATACGTACATTTGAGTCCACTCTCAACTTCGACTGACACCCTCGACTATCTGGCATTAGACTCCCCATCTAACCCCGATCCCTTGCCATCAACAGTCGACGAGTATCTCAATCATGCACACACGATACAAACACAGACACACAACCATATCCAAACATCCACACACATACTCATGACAAAGCCCTGTCACTCATCATAACCTTGAACCATAGTGACTATCCTCAGGTAAACACAACTTGATTCAAGAACTTCATACATACAGATTCATCCATTTCTCAACCATGACCTTAGACATCAATCAAGATTGGAATAACAATTTTTCACTAAGAAATAACAGGATATGCACTTAGCAAATTTGCTAAGAGGAAAATAGATCAATATAGGTGAAAAATACCTGGATGAAGTTCTCTTTTTCTATAGGATCACAGGACCTTCAGCTTGAAGAGGAACAGATCGATTGAAGAGGAATTGCTAATGAAGTCCTATTCACCGATCGACAAAAGGAGCAGTATCCCGAAGCAAAAGGCTGGTGGCTAATCAAAAGAAATTTCTTGATTCATTTCATCAAAAAGCTAGCTAATCCCTTGGGTATGAGGCCCACTTTATAGCCATACCCTCAGAGCCAACTTTACACATAAGTCCTCCAACTCTTTCAGATTTACACATAAGGACATGACACAATTTCAGAATTAGAAATCCTAAAAATTACTCTCCTAAACCTTTATTACTATCTATTACAAATTGACTCAACTTTTTAATATATTTTCAGAATTGGGAAATCCTGAAAAAATACTAAAAGTTTACACATTACTCTAAATTACTCAAAACAAAAATACTCCTAATTATTGAATTTAAAACATTTAGAGATGCGATGGTTTTCAGTAAAATCCGACAAAGCCTCTCCGATTGTTGAGAATCATCGTCAGTCCGCGAACTCGACTGCCAGCAAGTCTCTCCCGCTCTCGATCCCTCGAGCCGCCTTGACACTTAAACTGGCTTCCCTTTCACTGACTCAACCGACACTTCGTCTTGATCAACCTCCATCTCACATCCTGCTTGATCTCCATGTGTACATCTGAGTCCACTCTCAACTTCGACTGACACCCTCGACCATCTGGCATTAGACTCCCCGTCTAACCTTGATCCCTTGCCATCAACAGTCAATGAGTATATCAAGCCTGTACACACGAGACAAACACAGACACACAACCGTATCCAAACATCTACAAACAAACTCATGACAAAGCCCTCTCAATCACCCATCATAACCTTGAACCATAGTGACTATCCTCACTAGGTTCCTTAATTTAGCAAGTTGTGGATGCCAAACTTGGAAACTTTTATCAATGTGCCCCGCTACTATTTTGGAATCTATTTTTATAACAACTCTTGTAGCACCAAGGGCACGTGCCTTGCGAAGACCTAGCAAAATTCCTTCATACTCTGCAATATTATTGATGGACTTAAAGTTGAGCCTTGCGGAGTACATTGCTTTATGTACTGAAGGAAAAATTATCATCGCTCCGACACCTGCTCCAGAAGCTTGAAAAGCTCCATCGAAGTATAATGTCCTTATTCCTTCGCTTGGTTGTTCTGGAGCCCATACTGCAGACGGAGTCCATTCCGCTACAAAATCAGCCACCACCTATGACTTGATTGTTGTTCTTGCTACAAAAGAGATGCCGAAGGGTGCTAGCTCGACGACCCATTTTCCAATTCTCCCTGTAGAATCTTTGCTTCAGAGCATATCTCCCAGAGGATAAGAAGTTGGTAATATTACATTATGTGCTAGAAAATAATGTCGTAATTTCCTTGAAGCCATCACTGGAGCATAAATGAATTTTTCCAACTCAGAGTATCTGGTTTTTGCTCTAGATAAAGCTTCTGATACAAAATATACTGGATTTTGTACCAACTTCCCATTGAAATCCATTTCTCGAACAAGGACTGCACTGACAGCAGAGACCGTAGCTGCAAGATAGAGGAGAAGAGTTTCATCTACAATGGGTACAATGAGTGTTGCAAGGTTGCTGAGATAATCTTTAATATCATCAAAATCTTCGGACCCTTTCAAGTCTTTGAATATTGGGAGTCTCCGCTCTGCGGACCTTGCCAAGAATCTACTAAGAGCTGCGAGGCGTCCGATAAGCTTATGAACTTGTTTCAAATTTTTTCGGCGGAGCCATTCTTTGTAGTGCACTTATCTAGGTTGAGATAGCTTCAATCCCTCTGCTCGAAACTAAATACCGTAACAATTTCCCAGCTTGAGCCCCGAAGATACATTCTTTGGTGTTGATGCAAACTCCACATGCTCGGAGGCTCTCAAAAGTTTCTACTAAGTCTAGACTATGTTGGTGCTTTAAAGCACTCTTTATTACAATGTCATCCATATAGGCTTCGACATTATGACCTATTTGGTGATCTAGAGCTTTAGCAATTAATCTTGAACAAATTGCACCGACATTTCTCAAGCCGAAGGGAATTCTTACATAGCAAAAGACTGCCGAAGGAGTTATAAAGTTTGTCTTGGCTTCATCTTCACGTTTTAACCATATTTGATGATATCCGGAGTACACGTCGATGAAGCTCAAGTGCTATGAACTAGCAGTGGAGTCGACTAATTGATCAATGCAGGGCATGGGGTATGGGTCACATGGGCATGCTTTATTCAAAGATGTGATGTCAATACACTTGCACCACTTGCCGGAGGCCTTCTTAGACTGGGTTGGCTAACCACTCCGTATGAGCCACTTCTCTAATGATTCCAGCCTTCAATAACTTTTCTACTTCTGCTTTAGCAAGGTTTGCCCTCTCCGTTGACAATTTGCGGAGCCCCTAGCGAATAGGTCGAACTCTTGGGTTGATGAGTAAGCTGTGCTCAATGATGCTTTGGTCAACTCGAGGAATGTCTTCATCGGACCAAGCAAAAACATCCAAATTTTATCTAACTACTTATAATGAAGTAGCAATTTCAGGAGGCAATGCCTTGCCAAGCTGGATAGGATAATTTTTATTGTCCTTTACAATGAATTTTGTTATGATTTCTCCTTTGGGGCTTGGCCTAGGGGAGGACATCTTAGAGAATTCACCTGACACAGGAATATCCTCCGAATGGTCTTGCACATTATTTATCTATCGAGGGTCAAGAGGTGGACCTTGGCCATACTCTGCCCTTCTTGTTGCAGCTTGATCACCGAAAACCATGAGCACTCCTCCTTGCATGGGCATCTTGAGATAGAGATAATTATGATGTGCTACGGTTCCGAATTGATTTAACATGCCTCTTCCAAAGATGACATTATAAGCATAAAGGGCATCAACTACGTTGAAGATCACCTCCTCCGTTCTAACCAGTAGCCCCTCCCCGAAAGCAACCTCGAGGCCTATTTGGCCGAGGACATTGAGAGGAGGTCCTACGAAGCCTTGAAGCGGTCGAGTATCTGGGAGGAGATGTTTCCGTGGGATACAAAGCTGGTCGAAGGCCTTAACAAAGATAATATTCGTGGAGATTCTGCCACCGACCAACACTCTTCGGACATCCGTTCCTGCAATATCAGCAGTGATAACAAGGAGGTCCGCATGAGGAAATTTTATACCCGCTGCATCAGGTCAGGAGAAAGATATAGGCACATGAGACCATTCGGGTATTTCAGTTGCCGACGAAGAGGTCACAATATGCCCCACTTCACGAACATATTCCCTCCTTTGCCTTTTTGACATGCTGCCCAGGGTTCCTCCTCTAGAGATGGGAGGAACCAATCTTTTGTCGCGGTCTTGTGTATCTTCTTGCTTCGGAGGTGGCATAACAATGGCCACCGAAGGCTGTCTTAGGGCTTCGGAGCTATCTACACATCCGACAGTTTGTATCGGCTCCAGACGTGCCCTAGGAGGGGCTCGGTCAGTAGTCCCTCGACTAGAGCTTCTCTCGAGGTACTTGCTCCTCAGCGCTAGTATAGACTTACATGCATCGATAGCATGGATTCGGCTCTCATCGTAGACATAGCAGAAGAAGGCCTAGCCTTTTCCAAACGGCTTCTCTAAATTCTTAGGGGGAAATTTTGGTGAAGAGGGAGCAATGTTCAAAACTTTAGAGTGAGGATGCTTTTGCCCTCTTCGTCTGTCATGCTAATTATCAAAGTGGTACCCTTGTGAAGGAGTTGAAGTCTTCACTTCAAGTTTAACTTCTTAGATGGCTGGCGGAGATGAAGTCGTCCTTCAGAGCCATCCTTTCTCCGACCTAGCATATTGCTCAAAGTAAGCCATTAATTGCGCTACTGAGGAATTATGCTTCCGATGAAGCTTGTCGAGGAGGCCTGCATTTGTGACTCCTTCCCGGGCCGCATCAACCACAGATGATGCGGACAACCCTCTTATATGCGACTTCGTATGAGCAAAGCGCTTAAAAACTGTCGCAAAGTTTCTCCAAGTTGCTGCTTTACCTAAAAAAGACTTCCAGTAGACATAGGGGGCACAAATGTACCTTGGAAGTTTCTTATGAACTTCTTCCTTAATTGTTCCCAAGACTTAATTGATCCTGGTTTCAAAGACCAGAACCAACGCAGAGCGACTCCTTCGAGCGCAAGGGGGAAGCATTTTTCCATTGTATCTCGAACCCCTCTACTGGCCTCGATTGCTAAAGCATACGAGCGAGAAAATTCCCCTAGATCTTGATCTCCGGAATATTTATAGTGCTTCGAAGTTCTAAACTTAGGGTCTAAGCGCACCTTCTGCAAATCGGGGTGTAATGGAGATTCATCAACAAAAGAGGCATTCTTAGTGCTTCTTACAATCTCAGAGGCTTTGGGATAAAAGACGAGGTCATCATCTTGGGCACCACCGGGATGACGGGGCTAAGTTGAGGACAAAGCCTATCCGCAGCTTCCTGCCTACACCTCGTCACTTTAGCCTGAAGACCGGCCATCTAGGTCGCTACATTGAAGCATAGACGTAGTCCTGAGAGGGGCTTCGTATATTCGAGGAAGAGTATTTGTTTCGTCAGTCTGAGGTGGGGGGACCATGGAAGGTCCTTCGACCTCGACGGTGTTCGAAGATTTCAATCCAGAGGTCCGAGAAGACCTCTGGAGGGGACTAGTGCCTAGGCTCTACTTAGGAGGCATGGCTCTAGGAAGGGATTGGTAGAGAACGAAGTTTTTTACTAGGTTTCCCATGGACGACGCCAACTATTGGCATAAAAGATTACGCTAATAGGTTTAAGAAACTAAGTGTTTTGACAAACGAGGTGTTTGTTTGAGTAAACTACTCCAAGCCTCCGAAATGGATAATAGCGTGAGATAGTTCGAAGTGTGTATTGAATATCTGAGTATTCGATACCCTTTACATAGTGAAGAGGGGTAATTATAAACCGAATACATGGGAAAATACTTCTTTACCCTCTAATTACAATCGACTAAGAAGATATTGTTTTGTATTCTTCATAGGGTAAAAGAGTAAAAAGCTAATCTAATTAGTGAGAAGATAAATTTTCGGTCCTTGCTGGCAACCCCCTTCGGGTAAAGAGGCTTCAAGAGACTTTGTTACATCGAAGCTTTGATGGATATCTCTGCTGTTTAAGGCTCTGAACCGACGAAGCCTCATTGTCTTTAGGGCCTTCAGAGAACAGAGTTCCTGACTTCGTTTCTTCTATTTGTGTTAACTTGAAAGTTCTTGGACTGTCGAAGATGAAATATTTTCCCCTAACAGTATCACCTCGAATACTTCTCTCCTAATTGTCTATGCAATGAAGAGGGCAATATACGCAAGAAATAATTTCATATATAAAATTTGGATAAGAACTTGAAAAACTTTACCATTCTTAGAAGTATTAGGAGATAGAAGGCCTTCGAACCAACTTGTACGGAGATATTTTACTGTAATACTCTGATGTTGGACACTTATCAGATCCAATATAGCCGTTAACCTTCCTAGCTATTAAACTTCAGACCTGTTAGACTATAAAATAGAGCCATTATTTCTCGAGAAGCTTACGGTTACTTCGCCTTGTAGATGTAACGGGCACCTAAACGGCGCACTGCAACATACAGTACAATAATTCATACTATAAATAAGAAGGTAAAGGTAAATTTCAGATACTTTACCGACTACTTCCACTTTCATCCTTCTTCTCCTGAGCTCAAACCTCTCGAACTCTTCCTTTCTCCAATGGCGAAGACAAGCCACAAAGTTTCGGTCCCTGCTTCAGCATTGGCTCGTCAACAAGCGATGGCGGTAGCAACAGCGGTCGGGACCTCAGACAATCCTTGTCCATCTGGTCCTCATGACCTCTGCCTGGCGTCAACCAAGTATACGGATCAATCGTATAGCTTGGGGGCATCTTCGTGCTCGAAGAAATCGATCGCCGATGTGACTGCCGGGAAGATAGGACATGGGATCAAAACTCGCAAACCTGGGAGCGAAGTGATTCTGGCACCACACGCTGGAGAAGTGGTGGTGTTTGAAGCCTTTTTTGAAGCCGGATTGGGACTTCCAGTCGTAGACTTCCTCTCCGAGGTATTAAATTTGTACCATGTTACCTTGCCTCAGCTTTCTCCGAATGTTATTGCTCGTCTAGCCATCTTTGAATGGGTGATGCGGGCCAAAGGGTGCGCCGGGTGAGCGGAGATCTTCGCGGCTCTTCATAAAGCTTCGTGCCAGCCAAAGACCTTTACTAGAGCTGGAGGAGAGAAGATGGTGATCGCCTTTGAGAGCATCAACTTTCAGCTCCGGGAAGAATTCTAGGACATGTTCCCAGCGAAGGCCATCAATGATAGATGGTATTCAGACTGGATCCTCCATTGGTTCTACGCCGAGGTGGGGACGGACTGTGCCTTGGATGGACCCCTAGAGGACATCGTCTACCGAAGTGAGGTGGAGGTCCAAGCCGACCCGAGCCAACTTGAAGTTATCCTTAGATTGCTGCACTCCGTAAGTTGCCGCATGAGTATGAGTGACTTAGCTGAGGAGTTCATTGGGCTCCGGATCCCTTCTCTAATGGCTGCTTGGCCAATTAACTTTGAGGAAAACCCAGAGGGGGGACTTCGGGAGATCCCTTCAAGCTTCGCAGGTAGACTTTCTATATGTCGTACAAGGTATTTTGCATGCAGTACTGGTTTTATAGAAATGATTTAATTGAAATGAAATCTTATCATTCAGCTCCACGCGTGAATCTCGCTCCTGAACAAATCGTCGAGCTGCGGAGAAGGTTCTTGGAGCCCCTATGCCCGTTGAAAAAGAGCGGAGGGTTAAGTTGGTCGGGAGTTGGGAGTGATTCAATCGTGTGTGGAGTGTGCTCAGAGATGAGCCCCAACTCTCCCAGACTGGACCACTTTGGATTAAGCTCTGAAGAAAAGGAAGGCTGAAGCAGGGCCTTCAAGGTCAGTGAAGACACATGCCAAAAAGGTGGCCCAAAAGCCGAAGACCCCCACTCCCTCGAAATCTCCAGTTTCGTCATCAAAACAATCTGAAGATGATGTAGACATGGCGATGGCGGAGGAATTCGAGGTCCTTCTTGCCGGGGATGAAGGCTCTCGAATTGCATCTGAAGTCTCCGCTAGAGATGATGTAGGGGTGGCACCTATTGTTGAAGGTGACCCTGAATAGGCGAAGACCGTGAATGTTCCATCTGGTTAGGTGAATGATCCTGCTACCAAAGAAGCCGGAGTCAAGACTGTGGATACCGAAGTCTTGTCTCTGAACGATGTGATAGCCTAAGTAGTTGAAGATATCTCCGTAGCCATTCCTTCGGTTCAAAGTCCAAAGTCTAAAGAAGACAATAGGAAAATGTTCGAGCCCCCAAGCAGTCCAATACTCAGTCGGCAACAAGATGCCGGAGGTAAGCCTCAACTTGATACCTTTTCTTAACTTTTTACCTACATAATTGAAATAACATTATTTACCTTTGGTTCATATAGGATTGGCTCCAATGGAGGTGGCTCCTGCTACAAAGGTCGTGCCAGAGCCTGTTGCTGCTTCGATGTCAACTCCAACTGTAGAACAAGTGGCTCCGACTTTGGAGATAGCTCCGAAGGAGGCGACAGGCCCTAGAAAAGGTAAAGGTAAAGGTCGGCCTTTGCCTACTCCTATTCTAGGGTGGACTCCGTCGGAATCTATGGACGAAGGTCAATCTATGGAGGCCTCTGAAGGTTCTTCGTTGCGCTCTGGTGCTTCTCCTAGTGAAGACGATCGGAATGCCTTGTCAAGGCTCCCTCTCCTATATCCCTTCCTTGAGCGGAGGATAGGACTTCAAACTTTGCTAGAGCCTTTGGCTCAAGCTAGCCGCGAAGTTGGGGAGATTGACTTGGTCTCCGTCCTTGGAGAGGCTTAAGGGTGGGAGCTAGATGCTTCTCTTGAACGGGTGGCTTACCAGGCACGGAGCATCTACAAAAATAAGTTTAGTTTGAACACATGTGCATAATTAACTTACATTGTTCTTCTTTATTTGCAGCAAGTGGTTCTATCTAGAGGTGTAGCTATATAGAATAAATGAGAATGCAATCGGCTGAAAGAGAAGGTGACGGCCCTTCAAGGGAGCCTTATCGACTTTGAGACCCGAGCTTTGAGCTTGGAAGAGATGGTGTCAGCAGAGCGGAGTGCTAGAACCAGGCTAGAGGTCACGAAGGAGGAACTCGAGGCTGAGCGGGTTGTGCTCTGGGTCTAGGTAGAAAAACTTTGGGAGGAGCAGGCGGCTGCAGGAGCTGAACTGGTCAAGCTTCGAGAAAAGTAGATAAGTTTGACGGAGGAGGCCATGAAGTTGATCGCACAGAAAAGCATTTTAATGATGGAGATAGCCAAATTGTCCTCTTTGATGAATGAGCTAACTAAGTCAAACAAGGCCTTGGCCGTAGAAAAGATAAAGTGTGAGAGTGTGGATTCCAAGACCATGGACGCCCTTCAGGGTGTTCTAGAATACTTCGACACTTCTTGTGCCTCTTCGTCAACCGCCAACGATTCCCTGTTGTGAAAGATGAAGATGATCCAAGCGCCAGCGAAGAATGAAGACTGCTGGTACTCGGTACAGAGAGATCAATGGTCAAGTAGCTGCTCTCGGAGTGCTTCGTTACTACGAGGACATTGGATTATCTGTTTCACCGGAGCCTAGAGCAGCCCCCGCTAACTTTGGCGGTGACCGACTTCTGACCCCTTCGCTGACGTGGTTACATCTTTGGAGGCTTTTCAACCATCCTGGAGAGCTGAAGGCCGGCCAGCTATAAAACTGTGGATCGATGAAGGTCTCCGGCAAAAACAAGCATGGGCACAGCCTTCAAACAGCAAACCTCCTTCGGACCCGAAGGTTTAGTTTTCCTTAGGGCTCTGTCTATTGTAAAAAACTTATGTTTATGTTCTCATTTGAATGAAAAGACTTGTTTGGAAATGTTTTTAGGCTTCTCAATCTTTTTTTGATGAGCTCGAAGTATTATAGGTTAATGAAGAACTCCGCCTACAATGGGCCACCTTAAAAGCTTTAAGGCTTCATAGGCGTCCTCAATTTTCAATTCCCCCGGGAAGCTATGGAGAGGTTATAGCCGATATATGTAAGGAAGTGTTAGCTTATATTAAAGAGGAGGAAAAAGAAGAAATCATTAATATAGCGTCTTCATCTTCGGAGGACATTGATTAGTCCGAAGAAGAGTGTATTGGCGAGGAGCAAGCGGAGAGAAGTCCCGAACGACTTCAGACCTGGGCCAAGCTTCAACAAGAGCAAAAGGATTTCCGGGCTTCAAAGGAGGGGAAAAGAGTTAAGCGTAAAGTTTTGAAGACTCCAGGTTCCGGGACAAGTCATCTTCAGAGCTGGGCTAACTCTGAAACCAGCTCTAGGGATCAAAGGGGTCTCTGCTTCCTTCTTGGCTTAGACATAGATTTTTCGTAATGTAATATAAACTGTTGAATAATATAAACTAGAATGTTTCAAAATTGTCTCGTTCTCTCCCAGCCCCTCTTTGGGGGTAAGCACCTTCGAATTTCGATCTAACGTGGTTACGCACAACGATCATGACGTTAAGGAGTACAATTTGACAATTTTTATATTTGGCGGCTCGGAGCCCCTGATTATGTTAAAGAAGAAATAAGGACTCACTCCAAAATTCGAATATATGAATGCTAGGGACCACGAAAATGCCTTCGACCCCATTGGTTCAGAGTCTAAAAATTATAGCTCAGTACTATTTTTTGAATGTGGTCGCTTCGGACTATTTTTCGGATGTTTTAGAATCCGATTATAATGGTCGCTTTGGACTCTTTTTACAGACATTTTCAAGCTAATTGCTTGGAGTCCGTATCATTTGGTCTCTTTGGACTCTTTTTACGGATGCTATCAAGCCAGTGGCTCGGAATCCGCTTTTTGTGGTCTCCTTCGACTCTTTTTATGGATGCTTTCAACCCGGTTGCTTGGAATCTATATCATTTGGTCTCTTCGGACTCTTTTTATGGATGCTTTCAAGCCGGTGGCTTGGAATCCATTTTTGATGTAACTTCCCCACCTTGACGGATGCTTCGAGACAGTGTCTCGAAGTCCGTAAATTCAGTTCGAATGAATAATACTTACCTCCACAATCAGCTCCGTTCTCCTAGTGCGTACACTAGAAGTAGGAATTATTTTGAGAAGTATGCATTACTCGAACCATGAGCTTTATTCATTTAGGAAGTGTTTACAAATGATTACAAGGATCCCCTATGCGAAGTATCTGTTAAGGTGCTCCGCATGCCATGCATGTTTTAATTCTTCAACTTCTAAATTAGGTAATTTAAAAGATCCGGGGCATCCTGAACGAAGGATGATATATTGACCTTCCCATTTATTTCCTAATTTCCCAGATGCGTTAATACTTCGCAAAACTAAATGACCCGGTCTAAGTTCATTAATTTAATTTTTGGATCATACCAAGTCTTCGTCTGATGTTGATACTTCGTTAGGTTAGCAACAACTTGAAGCCTTGTTTCTTCCATTAGGTCTAGTGAAGCATGTCTTTCATTTTCTGTTTTAGGTTCGATGGTGCGAAGAGATCCTCCTTTAAGCACTATCGGCGTCTTGGCTTCATCTCCAAAAAGTAACCTGAAAGCGGTAAAGCCTGTGGACCTTGCTTGAGTGGTCCGAATGGACCATAAAATCTTCGGGAGTTCTTCAGTCCACAGCACCTTTGCTAATCCTACTATCCTTCGATTCAGGCCTGATAAAATATTACCATTAGCTCGCTCGACGGCTCCGTTAGATTGAGGATGACAGACAGCTGCAAAACACATTTCAATGCCAATACCTTCGTAGAACTCTGTAAAGGGTCCGACATCAAATTGGGTGCCATTGTCGATTGTCAACTATCGAGGCACTCCGAACCTGCATATAATATTTTGCCACAAAAAATTTTGTACATTTTTTGAAGTGATAGCTGTGAGGGGTTCTACTTCGACCCACTTAGAAAAATATTCAATTGCTACCACTGCGAATTTTAAGCTTCCTTTTGCCAGTGGGAAGGGGCCAATGAGATCCATACCCCACCGGGCCATTGGCCACACCGGAGCAATAACTTGAAGGGGTGTTGGCGGACGATGACTCCATCTTCCCATCCATTGACAACCATGGCAAGATCGGACCAAAGCCTCCGCATCAGCTACTATTGTAGGCCAATAAAGCCCCTAGCGAAGTGTTTTCCCTGCCAAGGCTCGAGGGGCAAGATTGCTATCACAAAGGCCTTAATGAATTTCTCGGAGTATATCTTGGCCCTCAATTCTGGATTCCTAACTGTAATCTTCATAGCTTCGGACCTTCAAGGAAATTAGCTTCACCTTGCAATAATTCCATAATTGAACTCCGCCAGTCGGTGTTCGGTATGCAAAGGACCTCCACAGGAGGGAGTTGGGGCACCGAAGGAGAGGCAAGCTCTTCATAAAAAGCCCCTTCCAGAATATCTATTGCTCTGGCTGCAGCCTTTGCCAAGATATCGACTTGTGCATTGTCGGCTCTTGGGATGCTTCGAACAGAAATCCCTTTAAATGCTTCTTCAATCTTGTGGATTTCTTCTAGATATTAAGCAAGTTGCGGATGCCAAACATGGAAACTTTTATCAACATGCCCTGCTACAATTTGGAAATCTACTTCTATAACAACTCTTGTAGCACCCAAGGCATGTGCCTTGGAAGACCTAGCAAAATTCCTTCGTACTCCGCAATATTATTGGTGGACTTAACGTTGAGCCTTGCAGAGTACATTGCTTTCTGTCCTGAAGGTTAAATTATCACCGCTGACACTTGCTCCGGATGCTTGAAAAGCTCCATATTCCTTCGCTTGGTTCTTCTGGAGCCCATACTATAGACGGAGTCCATTCTGCTACAAAATCAGCCACCACCTATGACTTGATTGATGTTCTTGCTACAGAAGAGATGCCAAAGGGTGCTCGCTCGATGACCCATTTTCCAATTCTCCCTGTATAATCTTTTCTATGGAGCATATCTCCTAGAGGATAAGAAGTTGGTACAATTACATTATGTGCTAGAAAATAATGCCGTAATTTCCTCGAAGCCATCACTAGAGCATAAGTGGTTTTTTCCAACTTAGAGTATTTGGTTTTTTCTCTAGATAAATCTTCTGATACAAAATATACTGGATTTTGTACCAACTTCCCATTGAAATCCATTTCTCGAACAAGGACTGCACTGAAAGCAGAGCCCGTAGCTGCATGATAGAGAAGAGTTTCATCTGCAATGGGTACAGTGAGTGTTTCAAGGTTGCTAAGATAATGTTTAATATCATCAAAACTGTTTTGGCACTCCAGTGTCCATGCAAAATCTTCGGACCCTTTCAAGGTTTTCAATATTGGGAGGCTCCGCTCTGCGGACCTTGTCAGGAATCTACTAAGAGTTGCGAGGCGTCCGGCAAGCTTCTGAACTTGTTTCAAATTTTCCAGCAGAGCCATTCTTTACAGTGCACTTATCTGGGTTGGGCTAGCTTCGATCCCTCTACTCGAAACTAAATACTCTAACAATTTCCTAGCTTCAGCCCCGAAGATACATTTTTTGGGGTTGAGGCGAACTCCACATGCTCGGAGGCTCTCAAAAGTTTCTGCTAAGTGTAGACTATCTTGGTGCTTTAAAGCACCCTTTATTACATTGTCATCCATATAGGCTTCGACATTACGGCCTATTTGGTGACCTAGATATTTAGCAATTAATCTTGAAAAAGTTGCCCCGTCATTTCTAAAGTCGAAGGACATTCTTACATAGAAAAAGACTATCTCCCAAAGGAGTTATAAAGCTTGTCTTGGCTTCATCTTTGTGTTTTAACCATATTTGATGATATTCGGAGTACGCGTTGAGGAAGCTCAAGAGCTCCGAACCAACAGTGGAGTCGACTAATTGATCAATGTGGGGCATGGGGTAGGGGTCATGTGGGCATGCTTTGTTCAAAGATGTGAAGTCAATACACATGCGCCACTTACCGAAGGCCTTCTTCTTGACAAAGACTAGGTTGGCTAACCACTCTGTTTGAGCCACTTCTCTAATGATCCCGGCCTTCAATAATTTTTCTACTTCTGCATTAGCAAGGTTTGCCCTCTCCATTGACAATTTGCGGAGCCCCTAGCGAACAGGTTGAACCCTTGGGTTGACGAGAAGGCTGTGCTCAATGATACTTCGGTCAACTCTAGGAATGTCTTCTTCGGACCAGGAAAAGATATCCAAATTTTCTCTAACTACTTCTTCTAACGAAGTAGCAATTTCCGAAGGCAATTCCTTGCCAAACTGGATAGGATAATTTCAGTAGCCGACGAAGAGGTCCCAATATGCCCTACTTTGCGAACATATTCCCTCCTTTGCCTTTTTCACATGTTGCCCAGGGTTCCTCCTTCGGAGATGGGAAGAACCACTCTTTTGCCACAGTCTCTTGTATCTTCTTGCATCGGAGGTGGCATAACTAAGAAACCAAGGGTTTGTTTCGGAGTCTATGATAAGTGATTGACAGATATTATCCTCTGATTCGAAGGGGTCCCTCCGAAGGGGTTCGGAGGTTGTTTCACCGAAGGGTTCGGTGGGTCTGTTTGTTGCAGCTATTGCAGCGGAGTGTGCCTGTCGGAGGGGTCCGACAGTACACGATGACTGGGTCGTACCGAAGGTCTCGGTACTTTGGGCGGTACACCAGAGTGTGTGCCGAAGGTTCCTTACCCGGAGAGGTCTCCGGGGTACTAGATACACTTGTTTGTTTTCTGTGGTGCGTAGGTGACTTCGGAGGCGACAGACGGTTCGCAGCAAGTGAACCTGGGTCAAGCAGGAGGCTTGATGCAAGGCGAGCGGGGAGCTCAGTCATGAAGGCTGCGTGGGGTCAAGGTCGGTCCTCGGGTCAAGGTGTGCCAGGGGAAGGCAGAGAGTGCGGAGCGTGGCTCCGGCTGAAGGTACTCTGAGACGAAGTCCTCGGAGGCGGGGTACTCCGAACGGAGTGACTTCGGAGTATGGTGGACAAAGTCCTCAGTAATGAGGCAAGGTGTTCGAAGTGTGCTCCGTAGGAGGCACTCGAAGGTATACCCAACGAAGGTCTCAGAAGTAGAGGTGCATCGAAGGCATGGTCTGGGTGAGGTTCGTCGAGGAGTATTCTCATGGAGAGACACTGTGATGAAGTGCTCATAGAATGCTTCATGCGGAGGCCTTGGACGAAGGAGGGACTTCGAAGGGTGGTACTCCGAAGGTGGGGCTTCGGAGTGTGGCTGACTTGAGGTACTTCGGCCATGCATGGCTTCGGTACATGGGCTGACGGAGTTCGAGCTAGGAGTAGCTACGAAGCCGTGGTGGTCCACTCCGGAGGTGATGGCACGAAGGCTCAAGGGCTTTGATGGTTTCGGCTCAAAATTGTCACAGTATCGAAGGCTAACTTCGGTGAAGCGAAGGCCATTAGGCTCAAGGCTTCTCACCTGAAGCTACCGCACCCCTCGCGTGCGAAGGGGGGCTTCAGAAGAATCAAAGACTGCAAAGGCTGACCGTGTGTGCTCTGCAAAAGCTGATGTTGTCTCCTCTGTGAAACTGAAAAAAGAAGCCTCCAAATAAAGTAGACTACCAACTGTACCCCGCTGTTCTGATGAGACAAAAACAATGTAAACCCTAGGGGTAAAGTAGTCTATTCATAGGACTGAATAGTGCCTATAAATAGTGGAGGCTAGCTTAGGCAACGGTAACACTTTGAGCAGCCATTTTTGAGCTCCTGTGCTAGCCGCCACACTTTGTATTCTGATTTGTGAGTTCATTTTTGTGTTCCCTGTTCAAGTAATGAAACTTTTATTCTGTTTTCATTTGTGCTTGAACATGTTTTCTGTGTTGCACTGCATGCTCTGATTTCTCTATACACCATCTTCTTCCTGGGTGAAGTTGTGTTTTGAATCTCTTCTGGAGAGGTGTGTGAGAGGTCTATCCGGGTGAAGTGTGATTCTCAGTGTGTGTTCGCTCTATGTAAACTATAGGCTAGACCTCTCTAATTACTAGCGAAGCACTGTTTTTGGCTTAAATCGAAGCCTGTTTTCTTCCCTTGTCGAAGTCCTCAGCTTAGTGTGTTTAGTGTGTGTTTCGACCTTCAAAATACGAAGCCTGGCACCAGTTGCTAGTGCAGAGTATTTGGTCGAAGTCCTTAGAGGGAAGTTTGCTCCTGCGAAGGGTGAAGTGCGAAGTCTGCTCGAAGGCACCTAGTGTGCGGAGCCTGCACTGACTTAGCAGAGTTGGGTGTTTAGTGTTGTGGGTGGAGTGAAGTCTTCTTGACTTCAAACTTTTGCTCCTTGCAAAGCCTGGTTTTAGATCTGTGAAATACCTCCGAACCAGAACTTCGAAGGGTATGTTCGAAGCCTATTCCGCGGAAGATAGAATTAAAACAGAAGGCTATTTTTAGTCTGAAATTTTAAAAGCTCCCATTCACCCCCCTCTGGTCGCCGTTTTCGGTCCAACAATTGGTATCAGTGCAGGTTAAGATCACCAGTTGACCTTAACCGGTTTTGTGATCTGTTGGCGACATGGACAAAGTTAGTAAAATACCTCTGTTCGATGGGACAGACTTTGCATACTGGAAGGTGCGCATGGAGGCTTATTTGCTAAGCCAAGAAAATGCAATTTGGGAGATTGTGGACTCACAATACTCCATCCCTAAAACTCGCACCTCTCAAACAGAGAAGGATCAATATAATGCCAACTCCAAGGCTAGAAATATATTGTTCATCGGTTTGAGTCAGAGTGAGTTTGATAGGGTGCAGCACCTTAGGACAGCTAGGGAGATTTGGACTACACTCACTATCTTTCATGAGGGATCTACACAGATTAAGGCTATGCGCCAAAGCACGTACAATCAACAGTATTAGTTGTTTCTGCAGGTGCCTGGTGAATCTATAGATGTCATGTTTTCTCGCTTTGATGCAATAGTGAGTAACTTGTGGCCCAACGGTACGCTTGCTTTCAATGATCATGACAGGGCTATCAAGCTTCTCTATGCTCTTGATCATAGCATATGGGAAGTGAAGATATCCAGTATTGAGGAGTCCACAGGTTATGACACATTGACCTGTGATGAGCTCTTCAGCAAGCTGAAGTCCACATAGATTGCCAAGGCATCTCTTGCAGTGCATAGGAACTCTTTGCCACAACCATTGGCACTAGTTTCTAGCACTAGCCGTGGCACCACTGCAGAACCAAGCACATCTGACACTTGTGTTCTTGCAGGTGATTTTGCTTTGTCCTCCCTAGTCTCCGTCACTAAGGAGTAGGTGGACATTCTGGATGATGAAGAGCTTGCTCTCATTACCAGAAGGTTCCCCCGTTTTCACCATGAGGGATGAGATCAGAGGAGAAGTGGTTTTAGTGATTGTTTTGAGTGTGGTGACACTTCTAACATCAAGGCCAACTGTTCTAAATTCAAGAAGAGAGATGAGAGTGAGTGTCCCAAATACCACAAAAAGGAGAGGAAACCCTTTGTGAAGGGCAAGCGCGGCAAGGTGGCTAAGAGAGTAGCCAAAGCCGCTTCCAGAGCATTTGTTTCTACTCTTAGCGATATCGACACCTCCTCAACTGAGGAGTCGAGCTCTAAGGAGGAGGAGTCCCCAAGGAAGGAGGAGAAGAAGGACAAGAGGGGACGAGATTTCACCGGCCTTTGCTTCATGGCCGACATCGATCATAGCGGCAATGAGCTTGACTCATCTGATGTATCTCTATCCTATGACCAGCTTTCAATTAAATTAGATGAACTGGATGAAGTAGTTCTTGGTCAGCATAAATTACTTGTCCAAGCCGCTAGAGATAGGCATTACTACAAAGCGATACTATAGCGGCGGGAAAAAACCGACCTGTAGTGGTGGGCATCCAGTCCGCCACTGCTCTAACGCCACTGCTATCAATGGTTAGCAGTGGCGGTCAGCGCGCCCGACACCGCTGTGTCAACAGCAGTGGCAGGCGCGCTGACCTCATCTGCCTGCCACTACTAACCATTGATAGCAGTGACGGGCAGATGAGGTCAGTGCGCCCGCCACCACTGTGTCAACAGCAGTAACGGGCACGCTGACCTCATCTTCCCACCACTACTGTTATCAATAGCAGTGGTAGACAGATGAGGTCAGCGCGCCCGCCACCACAGTGTCAATAGCAGTAACGGGCGCGCTGACCTCATCTTCCCACCACTGCTGTGTATAACCCACAACACAGAATGTTGTGATCCATAATTCACAGTCCCACAAACCAAAACACAGAAATTATATGCTTCACACGGCCATCCACATACACAGCAGCAAAACATCCACATATCCACATACACATCCATAATAGCAACACATCAACACAACAACCATCCATCTACATTATATGCTTCACACATCCATCTACATACACAGCAACAACAACAACACATCTCATCAATTTACAAATTTACATTTCATCACACATCAAGTCTAAAAAGTTTACATCTATCAAAATTTCAAAATTAACCATTGTTTCACAAATACATGCTCATGCGGTTTATGTTTTCTTGGAAGGCCAATTCATATCTTGCTTTGCCTTTTCATTCTTCCAGCCCAATCATACAGAGTTGGATGCTTGGCCACTTCTCTCTCAGGATCGAACAATGCTCCAAGCTCATGAAGAATCTCATGCATCGTGAAGTGGCACATCCTTGATACGATTTCGTACATTTGTGATTCTGAGAGTTGGCTCTTGTGGGAAACGGTTGATGGACCTGATGCCTGCTTACGTAACATATAAGTACATACACTGTAAGTTATATTAGATTAACACACAAGAAATCAACTTACATCTTTAGTATCCTCAGATACTGTCCGCCCAAACTTTCCTAAGTTATTGCTCATGAAATCACAAGTATAATAGCCGCAATGCACGAAACCAAGAGATTGTTTGTGACACTTCAAAATAGACAAAGTTAGAACGATATATAGTTTGGCTTTATCAATTGAATTAAGAAATTTAAAAATATAATATTACCGGATAGTTGGTTCTGATAAGCATATCTTTCGGCCACTGTGAATCATGTGGGCCACCTAACTTTTCCACGTAGTATTTGTATGCACTCTGAATAACATTTAATATATATTGATATTCTTTTTTGGGTTTGTCAAGCGAGTCGAGCACATAAACCCATGAGCCCTTTGGGTATATCAGAAGTGCAATCCAATGATCACTATCGAAAGAAGTAATATATGATTATGTTAGTTTCATAATCGATAAAACGTGATTAAGTGGATATAGTGGGTATACTTACTTATAGTTATATGCCCCACTTATCATTTCTCTGTCCTTCCATTGATCCATGCACTGCGCAATATACAACGCGGCACAACTCCTTTTCTTCTTCTTAAGTGCGTCTTCGTCTTTATTGAACATCTTTCTTTGAAATTTTTTCTTACCCGCAGTCCAGTACTTGCTATCGTTCTGGTTTAGTGTCGGGTTCAACGCACTTTGGCTTATGAATGACGGGTCCAAGTACCCATACATATTAGACTCGTCACAAATGGAATTACAACTGCATATGTTATGAAACAATAGACAATATAAGACATTATTTATTTTTGCTTTGTATTGACAAAGTATAAAGTACTTACATGCACCAGAGCTTCATGCTTGTGATGTCGGTTCACTACAGACGAAACATCCGATGGAAGTCATCGAAAAATAGTGCAAGCTTAAACTCTGTGCAGTTGAATATTTCTTGTGGAACCTTCTGTTCTATTTGTGTAACTCCTAATGAAGACGCTTCGAGGTACCAGTCATGAAATGTTTTCATCATCCAAGGCATACTCTTAAGTACTCCTTGGGGTAATAATGGTTTGCCTGGTTCATATTCGATATAATCCTCATCTCCGTAGGTCCATTTATCAACAGAAAGTGAGCCCGCATGCTTTTGTACTAGAGCCTTTATGGGAGCCGCTTCGGTCGTAGAACGTGTTTGCCCCATAGTAGTAAAAAATTTATGCATCTCAGATTTCAGTGCAGAACACTGCCCAGCTTGAACAGTTATCTTGTGGATTACTGGCTTTGGGCATGCATCTTGTTTTTCAGGCTCGGCAACTAGTACTGGCACTTTTGTTATGGGCTTGGCCACTAGCACTTGAGGCTCAGCCGGAACTGGCACTTGAGGCTCAGCCGGAACTGGCATTGGCATTTGGTCTGGCTCTGGCACATTTGTGTTGGGCTCTTCAGTGGGCTCAAGCACTGGCACTGTCTTTGTCACTTGAGGATCAGGAGTCACTTTCGATTCTATCACTTCTGCCACTTTATCGGGCACTGGCTCTTCCTCTGCCTCTTCCTCTATCTCACGCTCATCAACAGGTGATAAAGATCCTATATTTTGCACATCCTGAGATGAAAGATATGTGGGGGATTGTGATGAGATAATAGGCGATTTACTTTGAGAAATTGTCTACAGTAATTTGATATCTCGGCTCGCCCATAGGACAAAGTTATTCAGAGCATCTCTGATTGTCTCAATCCCCTCAACAGGCATTGGAAGATCCAAGGGGTCATTAATAAATCTGTCGTTGGTGATCTCATTGACCTAAACCTTGGTATAGTCAGCAGGAATAGGCCGATTGTGAAATAAATCCCCAGGCATAACAATGCCTCGTGCAGCCTCTTGGGAATGCCCTTTGCGCCCTATCGGTACATGCGGGCTACATGGTGTGTCCTCTTTAATATAATTTACAGGAAATTTGTCTTGTACTGAGCCAACACTGCTTGGTACGTCGAGTCGTACCTCTGGCACAATTATTTGTCCCGCTGCAGCCTGCATTATGTTTGGATTCTCGTTAATAAATTCAAAAAAGTGTCGCCCCCACTCTGCACGGTGCTCTGCGGCGTCGTCTATACGTGCTTGATGCTTCTTGTATGTGGCACCCTCCTGTTTCTTGAAAGTATTTTTCCAGGGTGCTATAGAAGAGACACCTCGGGTGCGCCCTCAATGTTCCTCGTTTCCGAGAGAAGATGTAAGCTGGTCATTACATCCCTCGGGCTTGAACTTTCCAGTCTTCTCCAACTCAGTGATTTCCTGTGCTTTCTGGAATACTTCACTAGTCCGTGAGTCGGAGAGCATATATTGGCCCTCGGGTATTTTTTTAGCTCGACCTAGGAGCCATCTGTTAGTGCGCTGATCAGCACCTAAAAACTGTTCAGGTAACCCAGCCGCACGGTCCTCCTCCTCCTTTCTACTCCACTCATCCTCCTTGGCCTTATATCCACCTGGCCCAAGTTTATGTGGGAACTTATTCTTCTTATTAAGTTCTTTGAACATGATGCTCTCTTGTTTGGCTTCTTCCGAGCAATGCTGCATTTTGAATTCGTTCCATTCATTTGGCGTTATAAAGCCGTAGTCATTGAGCGGCGACTCATCTTTTTGAAGGTATTGTGTGTTCAATTTAGTCCTAAATGTATGGAGAGCCTTCCCGATAGTCTTCAATGTGGCAGCTTTAGCGTCTGCTAAGCGGTCTTCCGGGAATTTATAATGCGCTTTTATATGCTGCAACAATTCATTCTTTGTAGCTTCAGGGACAGTCTTCCAATTTTTCAAAACTATCTTACATCGCTCCCTGGCGAGACATCCACAGTCGTTACGCCACTTCGCTGTGATTTCTTTTGGCTTCTTTGGAGCCCCATCAACATGCACTTCTTCAACCTCATAGATAGTTGTATGCAGCTTGTTCTTCTCCCGTTTCCCTCTCCTCTTCGCATTTGCAGAGGATGTTGTGTCAGCAGGCTCAACATCTGTTCGCTCAGCTGACTCAATAGCTAGGACAATAGTTGTTCTTTTCTCGACTTGGAATAATCGACGCTTGCTTCCTCGCTTTGGACGATCCTACGATGATAGACAATGTGAGCTTCAGGAATGTAATCCTCAGTTAGAAGCTGCTCTGACTTGTTACTAACATAATAATTACCTCCGTTTGAGCTTCAGGAATGTAATCCTCATCGGCGTCTTCTCTCGTTCTCTTCTTCCTAGGCTCCATTGGATGTTCATTCTCCGGAGAGTGGTACGAAGATTCGCTATCAGAGGATCCTTCAGATGAACCCTCTTTATTTTTTTTGCGGGAGACTCGTAGATGAGCTCCTCGATGGAACGTCCTTCTTCCGCCATAGATAAACTATTCATAGTTAAGAGGCTAATTTATCAGAATTTTGGTTATGCAAAAAAGGTTTGATGTCATATTTTCATAGTTAAGAGGCTATTACTTCCGAAGACACTATACTAATCCTAAAGTTAGGATATTGTGTTGTTCTCTCTCTAGTGTTGTTGAGGCCTCAGCATATTTTGTGTTGTTTTTCAAAATTTTCATGGCTGCCATGGATGTGTCACATGGCTTGATGACATACATGAGATAACTCATTAACAATTTGCATCATAGGCCTCTAAAAGGAATTGCGGAATCTAATGTTGGTCTTCAGCCGGGTGAACTTGAGGATTAGTATAGTAGCCTTAGAAGTAATAACAGTAGTAAACTTATCACATTGTTGTTGAGGCCTCAACATATTTTGTGTTGTTTTTCAAAATGTTCATGGCTGCCATGGAACCATGAGCACATCCATTCCCTGTCAGCAACACGAGAAAGAAGAAGCCGTTGACGGGAATGGATGTGTCCCATGGCTTGATGACATACATGAGATAACTCAATAACAATTTGCATCATAGGCCTCTAAAAGGAATTGCAGAATCTAATGTTGGCCTTCAGCCGGATGAACTTGAGGATTAGTATAGTAGCCTTAGAAGTAATAACAGTAGTAAACTGATCACATTGTTGTTGAGGCCTCAGCATATTTTGTGTTGTTTTTCAAAATGTTCATGGCTACCATGGAACCGTGGGCACATCCATTCCCTGTCAGCAACACGAGAAAGAAGAAGTTGTTGACGGGAATGGACGTGTCACACGGCTTGATGACATACATGAGATAACTCAATTACTATTTGCATCATAGGCCTCTAAAAGTTGTTCTAAAAAAGTGGTAATGTGGTATGCAATATTTTTCATGGCATAACTTAGATATAGAAGACTTCACCCAAAATTAGACTAATATATATTGGGTGAATGGTACATTTCCATTAATCAATGCCAAAATAGGTGTAACAAAGTAGTATACAGTGGTTCTACAAATGATAACTATCCACAAATGTAAGAGCATCTCCATTGTATATAAATTGATTAAATATAGCTCCATTTGAATAGCAATTCACATTTAGAAAGTACAATGGAGATGCTCTAAGGACAATAAACCCTAGAAACCTAACTTAGCTTGTGTTGGCCTACCTCTCTCAAGAATACACTCAAGAACATAAGAAAACTCAAGAACTAGAGGGGGGTGAATAGGCGCCTTGACAAAATTCTTTCGAATTAGATGGCCCTTTCAAAACACCCAATGATCCTCCAAACTTAATCACAGATTTAGCTCCAATGAGTCAAATTAAAGACTATATCACAAACTTAGATATAGAAGACTTCACCCAAAATCAATGCCAAAATCAATGCCACTTCACAGTACCAAAATCAATTCCCAAAAAAGTGATAATGTGGTATGACATACATGAGATAACTCAATGCCAAAATCAGTGTTAATCACATAGAGTACCACTTCACAGTGGATGAATGGTGCAATCAGGAATCATTTTCAGCTTTTTGACCATATTCAGAATAAACAGCAAAATTTACCAACTAAAACAGTTTATATTAATATGATTGAAGATGGGCTAACACACATATAAGTTTAGGAAGAACATAGTTAGGACAATCCTCTTTTCAAGGTCAAAAACTCGCAACACAATCAAACAAACTTTCAACACACTTAAATCACACTTAAGTAAATCTAGAGACTAAAAGCAGTAGGTAAATCTAGAGACTGAAAGCAGTAAGTAAATCTATCAAACTAGTACAAAGTTTAGCAACCTGAACGGGGACGGCGATGTGCGCTCAGGGACGGGGATGGCGACGACGGCTCCAAGACGGCAGCGCGGGGTCCGGGGACAGCGATGTGGGCTCTGGTGACAGGCGGAGTTCGGGGTGACGGTGGCGACGGATTCCGAGGGTGGCTGCGCGGGCTCCGGGACAGGGATGGCGGCGTGCGTCGGGGACAGGTTCTGAGGGTGGTGGCGCGGGCTCCCAGACAGGGATGGCGGTGTGCGATGGCTCCAAGGTGGCGGCAAGGGGTCCGGGTACACCGGCGCAGGCTCTGGTGATGGGCTTTGAGGATGACTGCGACGGCTCCTAGGTGGTGGCGAGGGGTCCGGGACCACCAACGGCTCTTTAACGGCGGTGACACGCTTCGGGGACGACAACGACAACGGCGGCGCGGGCTCTAGGAGCTGCAGCAACTGGCGGGTCATATTAGTTCATTTGGGAGAAGGAAACACTGTAAATGGAAGATTATTTGAAAATTTCTATTCACAAACCCTAAATTAGTAAAACGCTAATAACTCATTGTATACATGATTAAATACAAAATAAATGTGAGATTCGGCATGGATTTACCTCCTAGAATGAAATCCTTCAAAAGAAACGAAAACAAAGCCTCCCCCCTCTTTATCTAGATTTTTGTCGCCATTGTACGAACAAAATTAAATGCGAACTCTGGTAGAGCTCGAGGAGGAAGAAGCTGCGCATTTATAGCTAGAATAGTAGTGGCAAAGGCAAGTGATGTCATCAATACTTTAGTGGCGGCCAGCTTAGCAGCGGCGGGCAGCACCAGTGCCCGCCACTGCTATTGGTAAAATAGTGGCGCTCTGGGATGATGTCAGCACCGACCGCCACTACTTTACCAATAGTAGTGGCGGGCGCTAGTGCTGTCGTCAGCACCAGCAACTGTAGTGGCGGGCATCTAATGGCCCGCCACTACAGTGTTTTTGCCCAACGCCACTACAGTAGCGATTTGTAGTAGTGAGAAAAGACCTTAGACTTAGGCTAGAATCTGTTTCTACTGATTATGAAATGCTTAAGTCTAGAGTTAATGATGCTGAATGTGAATCTTGCACTGTTGTCATGGGTGAGCTTGCTCAGTTGCATTCTGTGCATGCTCAAACTCTTTCTGAGGTTGAGACTACACAGAAGCAACTTTTGATGGTTGATTCTAGTCCTCATGATATAATTGAATGCATGAACTGCCCCTTATTACGTGAGAGCATTGATTTACGTGATAAGCATGTTCAGGATTTAGAGACTAGATTGGAGAGGGCCGGTAGTTCTAAGGATGTGCAACCTGTATGTGACACTTGCATAACCCTTAAGGACCAGCTAGGCACTGTTAGAGAGCGAGCTGAAAACCTTATGACTAAGAATGAGTACCTTCTTTCTGTGGTTAACAAATGCACTGAGGGAAAGGGTACAATGGACTTGCTCTTGGCCAAGACCAAGATGTGTGATGACAAGGCAGGGTTAGCTCTGGGTTTAGGTTTTGAGAGGATTCTTTTAGATAGTGAGAACAAAACTGTTTTTACCTCACCCACTACCTTAGAGAAAGAGAGAGCTCTGTTAGACACTCCATCAACCAAAAAGCCTACCCAAACTCCAAAGAAAACCATTCCTCTTGCAAAGAAAATTCCTCCCAAGACAACCACTCAGCAGAAGCCCAAGGAGCCTGTGAGAGTTTCTCCTATGACCCATGAGAGTGCCCCTAGGAGAGTTTTTTATTGTTCATATTGTCAGCGGGTGGGTTATCTAGTTGGGTTCTATTTTCATCGCATCAAGAATGAGCGACGCTCTCAGGCAATGAGGTTCCAGAATATGCACTGCCCATCTTTAGGCATGCATGAGTCTAAGTTTTACTCTCGTCCTATTTTCAAGGCTCCTCGTACTTCTCGAAGAGGTTTTGCTCCTCAGGGTATTCACCATGTTCCATATGGTGGTAGACCCCGAGCGAGTAGCTTTGTACCTCGTCAGAGTAGGAGACCTCGTCATTCATTTGGGTTACAGCATGTAGGTAGACCTCGCACTTTGCATCATACTGATTATCCTGTGCGTAGACAGTCTATTTTTACTGTGCCTACTACTCGTATCACTTAGTGTCGGATGCCTCGTCATGTATTCACTCACCCCATCACTGAGCAATCGAGATTTTCTTATCATGTGTAGGTGCCGGACCGAGGCTTGGAGGGCACATGGATCATGGACTCCTGTTGTTCATGCCATATGACCGGAGATGCATCATGGTTCTCCAGCCTCACAACAACCAAGCAAAAGGAACATATCACCTTCGGCAACAATCGAAGGAGTAGAGTGAAAGGTAAAGGTGTGGTCAAAATCAACTCAAATTTCACTCTCAAAGATGTTGCTTTGGTTTAAAATTTGGGATACAATTTGCTTTTTGTATCTCAATTGCTTGATGAGGGTTTCGAAGTGCGATTCCATCGCGATACTTCGCAAGTACTCAATTCTAATGGCGTTGTGGTTTGTAAGATCTTTAGAGATGGGAGAGTTTTTGGAGCTGATTTTTCTGAGTCATCTGGTTCTTCTCATTGTCTGGTTGCACATTCTACTTCTGAGCTTTGGAAGTGGCATAGGAGACTAGGGCATATGAGCTTTGAGTTGCTCACTCGTCTGAGTGCCCTAAGTCTGATCCGAGGATTGCCCAAGCTCATGTTTGAGAAAAATTTAGTTTGCGCTCCTTGTCGACATGGAAAAATGATTGTCGCTTCGCAATCGCCAGTCACCATGGTGATGACTGAACAACCGAGAGAACTTCTCCACATAGACACTGTAGGTCCTTCTCGGGTTAATTCTTTAGGCGGCAAGTGGTATGTGCTAGTCATTGTCGATGATTTCTCTCGCTACTCTTGGGTCTTCTTTCTTGCCAGTAAGGATGAAGTATTTTCACACTTTTAGAGCCTGGCTTTGAGACTTTTCACTGAACTCCCTGGTGCATTAAAATTCATTCGAAGTGATAATGGCCCTGAGTTCAAGAATAGTCTCTTTGTTGACTTTTGCATGGAGCATGGCATATAACATCAATTCTCTTCTCCGCGGGTTCCTCAACAGAACGATGTTGTTGAGAGAAAGAACCATACTTTTGTTGAGATGGCTAGGATGATGCTCGATGAGCACAGGACTCCTAGTAAATTCTGGGCTGAGGCCATGAACACTGCATGTTACATCTCAAACCGAATATTCTTGTGCTCAATTTTGAACTTGACAACCCAAAGTTACTCATCTTCGAGTTTTTGGCTGTCGTTGCTTTATCCTAAAATGTGGAAATTTGGACAAATTTGAGTCGCGTTCTTCTGACGGGATCTTTTTGGGTTACACTACTCATGGTCATTATTATCATGTTACAATTTGGAGACTAACACTGTCATCGAGTCATGTGATGTGACTTTTGATGAATCAACCCCTCTGTTAGTTCCATTTTTGAATAGGCAAATGAACACGACATGGAACAGACCCTCTTCGAAGAAGAAGATCCCGAAGAGTTCGAGGATGAACCCCTACTACCCTCGACATCCACCCCCGAAGCCGACCCCGCTTCGACCACTTCAGCACAAGATCCCGAAGCAACTACCTCGACATCGGTCATCTTGGACCACTTCAACACACAAGTTGAGAGGGAGACTGCATCCCGCCGCGAGGCTCCACATCATGTTCAAAGGATGCACCTTCCTGAGCAGATCATTGGTGAGCTTAATCAAAGGGTAACACATTCTCATGCTCATTTCATTGATTCCGCTTTTGTTGCTTCTTTCGATCCCTTAGATGTTAGTCATGCACTTTCTGATTCTAGTTGGATCAATGCCATGCATTAAGAACTTGAAAATTTTGAAAGAAACCAAGTCTGGACTTTAATTGATCCTCCACCAAATATTAATTTCATTGGAACAAAATGGATTTTCCAAAACAAACAAGGGGAGGATGGGACTGTAGTTAGAAACAAGGCTAGACTTGTTGCTCAGGGTTATTCTCAATTAGAAGGAATTGATTATACTGAAACTTTTTCACCTGTTGCGCGTCTAGAGGCCATTAGGATTTTGCTTGCCTTTGCGATATCTCGGGGATTGAAACTCTATCAAATGGATGTCAAAAGTGCTTTTCTTAATGGCTTCATAGGAAAAGATGTTTATGTAAAACAACCCCCTGGCTTTGAAAACCCCAAATACCCACATAAAGTCCTTAAACTTCATAAGGCTCTTTTTGGACTCAAGCAGGCCCCTCGGGCATGGTATGATAGACTTAAGTCTTTTCTACTTGAGCGGGGGTATTTGATGGGATCTGTTGAGAAAACCTTGTTCACTCTCAAGCATGGCAAAGATTTTATCCAAGTTCAGATTTATGTGGATGATATCATCTTTGGTTGCTCTTCTCATGCTTTGATTGCCGAGTTTGCAGATGCCATGAGCAGGGAGTTCGAGATGTCCATGATGGGCGAACTCACTTTTTTCCTTGGTTTGCAAATCAAGCAAAGCAAACAAGGTACATTCGTCCACCAGACGAAGTACACCAAGGACCTGCTCAAGAATTTCGACATGGCTGATGCGAAGCCCCTCGCCACTCCAATGGATACATCTGTATCATTGGATCCTGATGAGGATGGAGAAGCCGTAGACCAGAAGGAGTTCTGAAGCATGATCGGCTCCCTCCTCTACTTGACTGCTACGAGGCCGGACATACACTTCGCAGTGTGTCTGTGCGCTCATTTTCAGGCTTCACCACAAGCTTCGCACCGCCAAGCGGTAAAGCACATTCTTAGGTATCTCAAACATACCCTCGAATCTGGCATTTGGTATTCTGTGTCTTCCTCTTTGTGTCTTCGAGGTTATTCCGATGCGGACTTTGCTGGGTGTAGGATTGATAGGAAAAGTACCTCTGGTACTTGTCATCTTCTAGGTACTTCACTGGTTTGCTGGTCTTCCTGTAAACAGTCTAGTGTTGCACAATCGATGGCTGAAGCCGAATATGTTGCTGCAGCTAGCTGTTGCTCTCAGATTTTGTGGATGGTTTCCACTTTGCGGTATTTTGGGTTAGATTATAAGAGTGTTCCACTTTTGTATGATAACACTAGTGCTATTTGTATTGCAACCAACCCGGTTTAGCATTCCAGAACGAAACACATTGATGTGCGATATCATTTTCTCAGAGATCATAATGAGAAGGGTGATATTGAACTTCAATATGTCGATACCCAACACCAGCTAGCTGATATTTTCACAAAACCCCTCGATGCTTCTCGTTTTGCCTACATGCGTGGGGAACTTGGTGTTTGTCTCCCTTATGGCATTTTATGAGGGGGAGCAGATTTGAATGGTCATGCATATGCTCATTGTGTGTGAAATTGCATTTACATCTGTTGCACTTACACTACAAGAAAACAGAAAGTTTTCGTCGGCTATTTTATCTTCCGTCGGCATTTCAAAAAGCCGACGGAAGTTAAATAACTTCCGTCGGCCTAGAGGAGCCGACGGAAGTTAAGCTAACTTTCGTCGGCCAGCATTAAAGCCGACGGAAGTTAAAATTAACTTTCGTCGGCTTTAGATGTGGCCGACGGAATTTACGTTTTGAGCCGCGCGCTTTCTTTTTTCCCAGCCCACGCCCACTTTTTTCCCAGCCCGCCTTCTTTTAACCCTAAATTTTTACCCTTCCCTATCGCCGCCTCCGCTCGCCTACGCCCGCCACCTCTGCCGCCTCCCCGGCCTCCCGCCGCCGCCTCCCGCCGCCTCCGCCCACCTCCCCGGCCTCCCGCCGCCTGCCCGGCCTCCCACCCACCTCCCGCCGCCTCCGCCCGCCTCCCCGGCCTCCCGCCGCCTCCGCCCGCCTCCCCAGCCTCCCACCGGCCTCCCGCCGCCTCCGCCCACCTCCCCGGCCTCCCGCCTCCTCGTCCTCACCATCACCGCGTGCGTCGGCGTCCAAGGCAAGGGCGTCTGCAGATGGTGTCGCCGCTGGCGTCGCGGCGCTCAACTTCGAGGAGCCCCCTAGCACCGGCGCCGGGGAGGATGGGTACGACTACGGCAAGGGCGACTTTGTGGAGAACGCATGCCAGTACTGTGGGATCCACAACCCCGTTTGCGTCACAAGGTGCAACGTGCCGTCCTGTCGCAAGTGGTTCTGCAACTCGCGAGGATTTTGGCTGCCAAACCAAGGACGAGGCGATTTTGGCCTCACAGATGTTCTCCTGGAGCTTGGTAACGACTTTGATGAGCTAGTGACTACACTAATTAATCTGGGATGTGGTAATCGCCCATACCGAGGAGGTTATATATTGTGTTTGTTGGATTGATCTGATCTGCTTAGTGCTTACAGTAATTAGGATTGATTGTTTTGATAATTCATGCCAAAATCAATCAGTTCCTTTTATGGCTGTAATTTTCAATGAGGATTAGCTTGCAATGTTTTAATTTGGATACAGTTGAGATTGTCATAGATAATCAACCTGGAGTTGAATGTATTGTTCGATCTGCTTGTATTTTACTGTATAAATAGAGTTGTCCTCTATAAAACTCATAGCACACATTGTCCCGCATAAGGGAAATATTGTCTTGAAATTCATATTGTAATTTGGATTTTGTAGTTGGATGTGAATGTGAATGGTAGAACAAAAATAAGAAAAAAAGAAAAAAGAAAAAAATCAGAAAAAAAAGCAAAACAGAAAAAAGCAAAAAAAGAAAAAACAACAACTTCCGTCGGCTAATGTTTGGCCGACGGAAGTTATCGATTTCCTGTGTTAATTTTCGTCAGCCATGGTTAGCCGACGGAAGTTAGCTAACTTCCGTCTACCCGCTTTCGTCGGCCAAATGCCGAGAGAAGTTAGCCTTTTGCCGACGGAAATAAGCTTCTTCCGTCAGGAAATGGCTAACTTCCGTCGGCTTTGGCCGATGGAAGTTTCTCGGATTGTTGTAGTGTTATATGCCTGGTTTTAATTAATATAATCATGTCAGCTCAACTCTATTTAATATGTGTGAAACATTTTATGCATGATTTTTCTTTCCAAATCAAATCATGCTCACTGCTTAGTCTTAAATCTAGCATGTTTAGGCAGGACTGCTTTAGTTATCTTTTATCTGCTTGATAGCAAGACTCCTTTTTCTCTTGATGCAAAGCATCGCAACTTGAAAATTGTATTACTTACTCATGGATATTCATCAAGTGTTAAACAATTTGGTCACTTAATTAAAAATCCAAAAATCCATAATTTGCATGCTACAAGCGACAAGATCCAGGTGGGTTTGTTTGTCGCACTACTCTATTCTAGATTGCTTACCATTGCACATTGGTTTGAACTGGAATAGTGTAGTGTATGCCAAAATCACCGCCTTAAGCTTCTGATGGCTTTTGTGCCTAGGCTTGGCCTGATTGGAAAGTATAAGGTAGACAAACAAATAACCCCTGACATTATGAAAAGAACAACAAAATTCATTGTTCATCAAGTTTGCTTTCAATGCTCCACTTGAACTGGACTTGTCTGTCTAGAGTAGAAATTGATTAGCTTTGTGCAGTCCCTGCTTTTACTTGTCTAGTTACCTTGGTTGAGTGGTGATGCTTTTATTTCAAAATGATAAAATCACATGTTGTCATCATGTTTTTTAGAGAATGTTAAATTGAGCTGAGCACATGAAAATCGGTATTAAAGTTGGCATATTTTTGCTTTACATGTCCTTGCAATTATGCCCATTTCGAAGCTTTGCATCTTTTAAATGCTCCTTGATGCTTGCATTGCCAAAGGGGGAGAAACTTTTGAGTTTTCTGCTGTAAGGGGGCAAACAATTCAGGGGGAGTTTTTATCTTGCAAAGGGAAGATTTGCTGAAGGGGCTTTTACTCTTTTGAAAAGGGGAGGAAAATTCTTTTGTCAAGTGACATGGTTTGGCTCGTTTCTGAGTTTTATGGTCACTTGTGCGCTGAAATTTTTCAAATTTTCTTGAACTTGAATTTGGTTGTCAATGCACTCATCAAGGGGGGAATTGAGAAACCAAGGGTTGGTTTCGGAGTTTATGATGAGTGATTGACAGATATTATCCTCTGTTTCGAAGGGGCCCCTCCGAAGGGGTTCGGAGGTTGTTTCACCGAAGGGTTCGGTGGGTCTGTTTGCTGCAGCTGTTGTAGCGGAGTGTGCCTGTCGGAGTGGTCTGACAGTACACGATGACTGGGTCGTACCGAAGGTCTCGGTACTTTGGGTGGTACACCGGAGTGTGTGCCAAAGGTTGCTTACCCAGAGAGGTCTCCGGGGTACTGGATACACTTGTCTGTTTGTCTATGGTGCGTAGGTGACTTCGGAGGCGACAAACGGTTCGCAGCAAGTGAACCTGGGTCAAGCAGGAGGCTTGATGCCAGGCGAGCGGGGAGCTCTGTCACGAAGGCTACGTGGGGTCAACGTCGGTCCTCGGGTCAAGGTGCGCAAGGCGAAAGCAGAGAGTGCAGAGCATGGCTCCGGCTAAAGGTACTCCGAGATGAAGTCCTCGGAGGCGGGGTACTGCGAATGGAGTGACTTCGAAGTATGGTGGACAAAGTCCTCAGCAATGAGGCAAGGCGTTCGAAGTGTGCTCTGGAGGGAGGCACTCGAAGGTATACCCAACGAAGATCTCAGAAGTCGAGGTGCATCGAAGGCATGGTCCGGGTGAGGTTTGTTGAGGAGTATGCTCGGGGAGAGACACTGCGACAAAGTGCTCATGGAATGCTTCATGCGGATGCCATGGACAAAGGAGGGACTTAGAAGGGTGGTACTCCGAAGGTGGGGCTTCGGAGTGTGGCTGACTTGAGGTACTTCAGCCATGCATGGCTTCGATACACGGGCTGACGGAGTCCGAGCTGGGAGTAGCTGCGAAGCCGTGGTGGTCCACTCGGGAGGTGATGGCGCGAAGGCTCAAGGGCTTTGACGGCTTCGGCTCAAAACCGTCACTGTATCGAAGGCTAACTTCGATGAAGCGAAGGCTGTCAGGCTCAAGGCTTCTCACCGAAACTACCGCACCCCTCGCGTGCGAAGGGGGGCTTCAGAAGAATCAAAGACTGCAAAGGCTGACCGTGTGTGCTCTGCAAAAGCTGATGTTGTCTCCTCTGCGAAACTGAAAAAGAAGCCTCCAAATAAAGTAGACTTCCAGCTGTACCCCGCTGTTCTGATGAGACAAAAATAGTGTAAACCCTAGGGTTAAAGTAGTCTATTCACAGGGCTGAATAGTGTCTATAAATAGTGGAGGCTAACTAGGCAACAACAACACTTTGAGCAGCCATTATAGAACTCCTGTGCCAATTTCCGGAGGCAATTCCTTGCCAAACTGGATAGGATAATTTCAGTAGCCGACGAAGAGGTCCCAATATGCCCTACTTTGCGAACATATTCCCTCCTTTGCCTTTTTCACATGTTGCCCAAGGTTCCTCCTTCGGAGATGGGAAGAACCACTCTTTTGCCGCAGTCTTGTGTATCTTCTTGCTTCGGAGGTGGCATAACTGAGAAACCAAGCGTTGGTTTCGGAGTCTATAATAAGTGATTGACATATATTATTCTCTAATTCGAAGGGGTCCCTCCGAAGGGGTTCGGAGGTTGTTTCACCGAAGGATTCGGTGGGTCTGTTTGCTGTAGCTATTGCAGCGGAGTGTGCCTATCGGAGGGGTCCGACAGTACACGATGACTGGGTCGTACCGAAGGTCTCAGTACTTTGGGCGGTACACCAGAGTGTGTGTCGAAGGTTGCTTACCCGGAGAGGTCTCTGGGGTACTAGATACACTTGTTTGTCTATTGTGCGTAGGTGACTTCGGAGGCGACAGACGGTTCGCAACAAGTGAACCTGGGTCAAGCAGGAGGCTTTATGCAAAGCGAGCGGGGAGCTTGGTCATGAAGGCTGCGTGGGGTCGAGGTCGGTCCTCGGGTCAAGGTGTGCCAGGCGAAGGCAGAGAGTGCGGAACATGGCTCCGGCTGAAGGTACTCCGAGACGAAGTCCTCGGAGGCGGGGTACTCCGAACGGAGTGACTTCGGAGTATGGTGGACAAAGTCCTCAGTAATGAGGCAAGGCGTTCGAAGTGTGCTCCGTAGGGAGGCACTCGAAGGTATACCCAATGAAGGTCTCAGAAGTAGAGGTGCATCGAAGGCATGGTCTGGGTGAGGTTCATCGAGGAGTATTCTCGTGGAGAGACACTGCGACGAAGTGCTCATGGAATGCTTCATGCGGAGGCCTTGAACGAAGGAGGGACTTCGAAGGGTGGTACTCCGAAGGTGGGGCTTCGGAGTGTGGCTGACTTGAGATACTTCGGCCATGCATGGCTTCGGTACACGGGCTAACGGAGTTCAAGCTGGGAGTAGCTACGAAGCCGTGGTGGTCCACTTCGGAGGTGATGAAGCGAAGGCTCAAGGGCTTTGATGTCTTCGGCTCAAAACTGTCACTGTATCGAAGGCTGACTTCGATGAAGTGAAGTCCATTAGGCTCAAGGCTTCTCACCGAAGCTACCGCACCCCTCGCGTGCGAAGGGGGCTTCAGAAGAATCAAAGACTGCAAAGGCTGACCGTGTCTGCTCTGCAAAAGATGATGTTGTCTCCTCTGCGAAGCTGACAAAAGAAGCCTCCAAATAAAGTAGACTACCAGTTGTACCCCCCTGTTCTGATGAGACAAAAACAATATAAACCCTACGGGTAAAGTAGTCTATTCATAGGACTGAATAGTGCCTATAAATAGTGGAGGCTAGCCTAGGCCACGGTAACACTTTGAGCAGCCATTTTTGAGCTCCTGTGCTAGCCGCCACACTTTGTATTCAGATCTGTGAGTTCATTTTTATGTTCCCTGTTCAAGTAATGAAACTTTGATTCTGTTTTCATTTGTGCGTGAACTTGTATTCTGTGTTGCACTGCATGCTCTGATTTCTCTATACACCATCTCCTTCCTGGGTCAAGTTGTGTTTTGAATCTGTTCTTGAGAGGAATGTGAGAGGTCTTTCCAGGTGAAGTGTGATTCTGAGTGTGTGTTCGCTCTGTGTAAACTATAGGCTAGACCTCTCTGATTACTAGCGAAGCACTGTTTTTGGCTTAAATCGAAGCATGTTTTCTTCCCTTGTCAAAGTCCTCAGCACAGTGTGTTTAGTGTGTTCCGACCTTCAAAATACGAAGCCTGGCACCAGTTGCTAGTGCAGAGTATTTGGTTGAAGTCCTTAGAGGGAAGTTTGCCCCTGCGAAGGGTGAAGTGCGAAGTCTGCTCGAAGGCACCTAGTGTGCGGAGCCTGCAGTGACTTAGCAGAGTTGGGTGTTTAGTGTTGTGGGTGGAGCGAAATCTTCTTAACTTCGAACTTTTGGTCCTTGCGAAGCCTGGTTTCAGAGCTGTGAAATACCTCCAAACCAGAACTTCGAAGGGTGTGTTCGAAGCCTGTTCCGCAGAAGACAAAATTAAAACAAAATGCTATTTTTAGTCTGAAATTTTAAAAGCTCCCATTAACCCCCCTCTGGTCGCCATTTTCGGTCCAACAATAACACTGGCCACCGAAGGCTGTATTGGGGCTTCGAAGCTGTCTACATGTCTGATGGTTTGTACCAGCTCCAGACGTGCCTCTGGAGGGGCTCAGTCAGTAGTGCGTCGACTAGAGCTCCTCTCGAGGTACTCTCTCCTCAGGGCTAGTATAGACTTACATGCATCTGTATCATGGCTTCGGTTCTCGCCGTGGACACAGCAAAAGAAGGCTTGGCCTTTGCCAGCCGGCCTCCCTAGCGGCCTCCAGCCACTGACCTTGCTTCCCGAAGATTGTGGATTCTTAGGGGGAAATTTTGGCAAAGAGAGAGCAATGTTCAAAACTTCAGAGCGAGGATGCTTTTGCCCTCATCGTCTGTCATGCTTATTTTCGAAGTGGTACCCTCGTGAAGGAGTTGAAGTCTTCACTTCAAGTTTAACTTCTGTAGGACCGAAAGTAGCGACCAGAAGGGGGGTGAATGGGCGCTTAAAAATTCTTGCGAATCAATGGCCTTCTCCCAATACCCAACGCACCTCAACAGACAACCAGTTGAAGTAAACAGACCAAAAGTACTAAAAATAATCTAGCATAAAAACCACCGGTGTCCTAGTTGAAAAGACACCAAAAAAGTGTTCAAAGGCAGATTAACAGATCATTCAAGACATAGGCATTTCAAGCATCATCAGAAAACATCACATGCAATCTATTCAAGTGCACGCAAAACGAGAAGAGATTTTACTGTTCAAATTTGTCTCCTATTTGATACGCGTCGAAGCTAGTCCGAAGCCTTTGCACGAATCCTGGCGTATGTCAAAGCCTGCCTCTGTAGCTGACGAAGTAGATCCTTGTGCACTTCGGGCCTTCAGTGGAGTCTTCTCTTCGAAGTGTGCTTCGCCGAAGCCACAACGAAGTTAGACCTCCGACCAGTCAAAGTCTGCTTCAAACGTATGCAGCTAAAGCCAAAGCTTCGAACAGAGTGCCTCCGAAGCCCCACCGAAGCTTTCCTTCGAAGCTTGCTTGAGCGAGATCATAGCGAAGCTTGCCTCCGGTGATCGCTGCAGCGGAGTCACACCGAAGCTTGTCTTCGAAGCTTTCTTCAGCAAGTTCACTGGACACTTCACACTGCTGTAGTGAAGCCTTTGACTAGTCACCAAGGCCTGCATGCCATTTTAGCCGAAGTCTGTGTGAATCGTGTAGAAACATGGATGGAGAAACATAGGAAACTACAGTATGCATCCATGAATCACACTAATCGAAAAACAAATCAATGGTGTGACACTCGATGGCCTGGAGAAAAGGCTTGGAATGGAAAAACCTGATTAGAGAATCGCTTGGGAAGCCATCGATGTTGATCCAGGTGGTTTCATGATGAACAGGATGAACACCAAATGTGGCGGCACACAAAACAAGAACAAAAATGGGAATGAACTATGATGTTTAGATTAAAGTGAGTTACCCCTAACCCTAGGGATTGGGGGCCTATTTATAGGCAGCCCAATAGACTAGGAAAAAACCAAAAATACCCTTAGAGTTTAAACAGGTGCTGAAATAAAAATTGAAAAGACCAACATGCCCTTAGGATTTTTTACAGGCTCGACTAACACAGACCGTGGGCCTAAAGGCAAAATAGTAAAATCCTAAATAAAGATAACTTCTCCTGATGCGGAGCTTTCATAGAAGCTACGACTTCGCCTCAGAATAGTCAGATGTGAGATCAGCGGTCGTCATTTTTGCACAGAAACTGACAAAGCGTCCACCATCTTCGCACCCGGTACCCGGATTGGACCGGCCTAATTCCGCAGCTCCCTCAGCCCGGCAATCGCTCGCCGCCCATGTATCTGAGTCAATCCCGGTCAACAGACCAATGGATCCTCTACCGCTCCTACCCCATGTACTCGGATTGGGCCGACCCGACTCCGCAGGCCCTCTGCCCGGCAGTCGCTCACCGCCCGTGTAACTGAGTCGCACGCGGCCCAGATACGGTAGGTCTCATCTTCTCTTCATCTTCTCATTGACTTCCATTGACAATCACTCATCACATCTAGAGCCATGAGGCCCATGCTCTTCAACATGGCTCCTCAATCTCCCCCTTGATGAGTGCATTGTCAACACCCTCTTCAGCAACTCTTCGGAACCTGCAAAACACGTGGAAACATGAAAACAAAACACAAGAAGACAGAAACAAGAAAATAAAATAAAAGGTTTAACCCTAATGACCAAAAGCAGAACAAAAAGCAAGAAAACGGTCATGGTGGTTAAAACACAAATAAAAACTCAAAATGAGTGCAATCTCTGAATTATCAACAAGGACATCCAAAGAGTAAAGCAAAAGAGAGACTAAAACCGCCCTGAAACAAATCCCAGAGAAAGCCAAAATTCCCCCTAAACTCTTCTAAAAGATCGAGTAACCCAAAATTGTCCCCCCCTTGTTGACAATTGGACTCATCAAGCGAGACTAAATGCACTCTACAGAGACACCGACTCAAACTCTCCCTGAAATGCATCTTCCCCTTGAAATATGCAATGAATGCAAATGGGGTGCAGGTGGAGTGTAAAAGTATGCTTCTCAGATATGATTGACTGTAATTACAACATCTAGTAGGTATGGAAAAAGACATACTGTCTAAGACACATGGCATGATCAGTGCAATAGATGATATCTAAAGAAAGTAATTAGCATGCATTTTTCGATTTTTGCAAACAAAAACATCACCACATTTTCTAGTCGACAAGTAAGGTAAAACATGAGATGCAAAAGCTAGCTGATATCTACCAAGATAAGCATTGTCCAGAACAAAGTGCTTTAGCAAACTTGTTGTCTTTTTAATTTTTAGGCTTTTTTCTTTTACTTTTTCATTTTTGCTAGGGGTTATTTGCATGTAAACCTTATGCTAACCGACCAAGTCAAGCCTAGGCCAGAATTGGACAATCAGAAGCTTAAGACATTGGTCTTGGCATACATTAAGTTGTCCTAGTTCATACCAAAGTGCTATGGTAAGAAGTCCAGAACAATGCAATGCGACAAAGAAAACCCACCTAGATCTTTTCAAATTATGCATAAAATGTGAAACCAAGGGTGGTTTTGATCTAGATGATGAGTGATTGACAAGGATAAGCGTTTGTGACAAGGATGAGTGGTTCAGTGGATGAGAGCCGGTTTGAGTACATCGAAGGGTTCAATGTACGGATTTGGATGTTGTGCCGAGGTTTCGGTGTGCGTTGCATTCGTGTCTTAGCTTGTCTGTTGTGTATAGGGTGGAGATGCTAACAGACTATCGATGGCGGGTGATCGATGGTCGAGCGGGGAGCTTGATGCCGAGGATCAAGGAGGCCGGGCGAAGTTTGGGTAGATCTCAAGAATGCATGAAGAGACGGAGCGAGACTCGGATGGATGACTGACGAACGGACGGCTGACGGATGGACGGCTGCCTGCGACGGCGTGTCGACCGTGTTCGCGAGAGGGAGGACAGGACAAGCATTCGCGCGACTCGAGGGGATCAAGAGCAGAAGTGGCTTGCTAGCGCTCAGAGTCGCGGAGCAGTGTCACGAGTCGAGGAGCTAGAAAGGATTTATCGGTTTTTGCTGAAAACTGTCGAAACATTTATGTTTTTACTATTTCAATAAAATAGTGTCGAAATGTTAGTTTAAATTTTTAGTGTCATAGTGTATTTTTAGTATATTTTTGGAATGTATATTCTGAAAATATAGTAAAAAGGTGTCGAGTGTAATTTTCCTTTTTAGAATAGAATATTTTTTAGTTTGAAATTTCACTTTTGTAATAAGGTTTAGTCTAGGGGGTGATTATAAATTGGCCTTCTAGAAACTTTGGAGTAGGTGGATAAATATCCCCTACCTCTCCATGGCCGGATATTGCTTTTGGGTGAGAAACATCCAGAATTTTTGGAGAAAGCAAATTTTGTTTTGGCTAGCTACAGCCGTTTCTACCATGAGCCTGTTCATCCGAAGCTAGCTTTGCCTGTTGTATCATGTGATCGCTGGACATTGAACAGGAGCCACGAAATTTTGCCGGACATCCACAGCTTTGTTGCCAAACGATCGGCTACAGCGGCGTGAACAGCAAATCAGCGCTAAAGGTAATTTATGGCTGAATGCGATTTTGGGATGCCATATTCTTGCGATTTTGCTACAGAAGTATATGTGAATGTCTCTACACGTTTCGTAGTACACATTGTGAATGATCCAGTTTTGGAATTTGCTTCAAATTTCGGCATGTCTGAGTATTTCTTCTACTGATCCCAAGTGTTGCATCTGGTTCTGTTTTTCCTGGCAGAACTGGTTTTATCTGATTGTGCTGAAATTGGTTTACAAGGTATTTGTTCAATTGTCTAGCCCATTCATGTTTGTTCGTAATCTGAATACTGGTTGAGGAGAATCCAGAACGTTCATTTGACAAGGGAAAACCAATTTTGTTTTGCCTCTTGCGCAAGTTTTGCTCAGCCGAAGAGCTTTCTCCCTTGCAATTGACGGTTTGGGTCCAGAACTTTCAAGCAGAATACATTTTGTCTTCTTGAGATTGATCATCCGTGAGAGAGTATTTTTGCTGCTGTAATTGCTTGACCATGAATAGCTACTCTCAGCTTTGCCAGATCACTACAGAGTTCTTCCTATAGATTTTTGTTTGCTGTGATTGTTTGATGGTGAACAGAGCCTACCAGCTTTTGCCTGTCTGATTGAGCCTGATCTAGCACACGTTGTGTTTTTTGGGTTGGTGCATGAATGTGAAAAGTGTCTAGCTCTTTGCCGGTTCCAAAATATTTTCTGCTCAAGGTGTTCTGCAGTGTTTTGCACTTGATGATTCTTCAATAGGATTTCAGAAAATACCTTGTTCTTGCTATTAGTACCTTACCGTGTACTAGATGTGCCAAGATACTTCTGCTCGTTGTATTCATTTGATGAGAAATGGTTAGATCATCTAAGTAATTTTCTCTGAAGCAATCAGATTACATTGATCAGCAAGTACAGGTTTTAGACAATGAACAGAGTTTCCGAGTTGTACCAGTCGCGCTACAGGAATTCTGGGAAGACTGTTTTTCATCCAGAAACTTGAATGCTACAGCAATTGTTCTAGTAAGTTTTTCTCTTCAAAACTTCTGTAATCACTTGATTATGAGATGACTTTTGTCTTGTTTCTCTCTGAATCTGATTTATGTATATCTAGAAGAATATTGTTTCTGAAATCTGCTCAGTTTTGATGTATAGGTCCAGGTTTACTTGATTTTCAGGCCTTGATTACTCTTGTTCAGAATTCAATTTTCAGGATCATATCAATTCAGATTCTAATATGCTGTTCTAGTTTACATATTCTGAATCTGTTGATGGTTAAACAATCTAAATGAAAGTCTGATTGCCTTTATTTTATAATATGTGTTTGTTCAACTTTGCAGCAGTATTGAGTAAAACAAATTGATTGTTTTCAGTTTTGTGTTGTGATATGCTGAACAGAAACTGTGTTAATTTGATTGAATTATTTGCTTCAGTATTGATAGTAGTCAGGTTGCATCAGATTGCTGAAGGTTTTGATCCTGTATAGTAGGTTGTTAGAGTAGGAACTGTGTATCACCGTAGAGGGGCCAAGGGTGCAAGGCAGAGGGCAGGCTTGAGCCCAGGCCCTGCGTGAGTCTTGTAAAGAATTCTGTTAGAATTCTGGTATTTTAGATAATAGAATTGTGTTGTACAAGAGTCGATAAATACTTTGAGTACTATGGGAATAAAGGCAAGCAGAATTCAGTTCAATCATTTCCTCCTATTCCTCTGCTCCTTCCCTTTGATCCTATTCTCTCATCTCCTTCTTCCTACCGCAAGAAATCAAGAAAACACCCTGGAACCCCCTAGTTCCAGGCATCCCAGGAGCAGGCCAGTTCCTACCCACTCCTACCCCTTACGCTCTCAACCGGCAACCCACCACAACTTGGTATCAGAGCAAAGAAAGAGCCAAGAACCATGTCTTCAGGGAGTATGGATGGCTCTACAACCACAGGTGAAGGGGCCATAGAAAAACTCCAGCAAGATTTGGGGGCCATGTTAAAGATTGTCTCAACATTGGCATCGAAGGCGGATTTGGCAGAATTGAACCGCGCCGTAGCAGTGGCCACCGCAAGGGTTAATTCGCTGGAGCAGCAGGTTGGTGGCAATACAACTGGATCATCGCCAGTAATGCCAAGATTGGGAGGTGACGGTATCTTACCACCACCGAACCGGTCTCCAAGGAATAACCTGCAGCAAAATCAGGCCAACAATGGGTCACCAGAGGCGCCAACTTCAGGAGGGATTCCACGTTTTTACAAACTGGAGTTTCCAAGATTTGATGGCAAGAGTGATCCTCTAAATTGGCTGAACCACTGCGAACAATTTTTTCGAGGACAGCGTACCGATGAGGGTGATCGTGCCTGGTTGGCAACGTACCACCTCACGGATACAGCCCAGGAATGGTATTACCACTATGAACATAATCATGGTCCGCCCAATTGGGAGACATTCAAGACTCTCTGCCATGTCCGTTTTGGGCCAGCAGACCGCAGCAATCCCCTGTGAGAGCTTAAACGGTTGTCCCAAACCGACTCAGTGGAGAAATATATGGAAAGATTCTTGGCGTTGGCTAGCCATCTCAATGATCCCCTCTCAGAATGCCAACAGGTGCAGTTGTTTATAGCTGGCTTGCAGGAGGACATTGGGGTGGATGTTGAATTGCAGAAACCAACCAATCTGCAGGAAGCAATGAGTGTCGCCCGGGCATATGAAAAGAAATCAGCCCGACAAATCAGCACACGAGAAACAACCAAGGACAGTTTTCAAAAACAATGTGGCCGCACCAACAGGGGAGGCACCCCAACGACAACTCCGCAGATTTTCCCCAGCAGAGCTAGCGGAACGAAGAAAGTTGGGACTGTGTTATAATTGCGATGAGAAATTTGTCCGGGGACATAAATGTGCTCGATTGTTTTATATCGAGTGTGTTAGCGATGAGGCTATAGAATGGGACTTGCTAGAGGAGCAGGAGAGCGAGCCTCATATATCGCTAAACGCACTCTCGGGTATTGGGGGCGGAAATACGATGAGGTTGCTAGTCCGTCTCTCAGGAGGAGTTTCGTTGACAGCCTTGGTCGACTCTGGATCCACACACAATTTTATCCACGCTCAATCAGCACAGCAACTGGGGCTCACCTTAGAGCCCGTACGGCAAGGATTGCGTGTGGTGGTTGCAAACGGAGATCGTTTGGACAGCCCGGGACGTTGTCGAAACCTTCAATTAGACATTGGTGGTGAGTTTTTCAGAGTGGACTGTTTTGCCCTGGAATTATATACAGTGGACATCATTATTGGCATGCAATGGCTCTGTACTCTTTGTCCAATACTATGGGATTTTGTTAACATGAGGATGGCCATATGGAGGAATACTACAGGGATAACTAGAGAAGTAACCCTATCTGGAATTACGGAGAACAGACCAGCCTGTTGTGCTGTCCTTAGTAACAATGAGTTGTTGCAGCCCCTGCTTACCGAGTTCCGCACGCTGTTCGTAGAACCACAGGGGCTACCACCGGCCAGAATTTTTGATCATCGAATTCATTGGAAACCAGGAACTGAGCCAATTGCAGTACGGCCATACCGGTATCCACAATTGCAGAAGGATGAGCTGGAAAAACAATGTACATCAATGCTGAAACAAGGGATTATACGACCCAGCACATCTGCCTTCTCCTCTCCAGTTCTACTAGTTAAAAAACAAGATGGATCCTAGCGGTTTTGTGTGGATTACCGCACACTAAATGCAGCAACCTCCAAGAATAAATTTCCTATTCCTATGGTGGAAGAGCTGCTGGACGAGCTCCATGGCGCTAAATTTTTTTCAAAGCTCGATCTTCGCTCCGGCTACCATCAGGTCCGCATGAACACAACAGACGTTCATATGACTTCTTTTCGGACCCACCAAGGGCATTTTGAATTCCTGGTTCTTCCTTTCGGGCTGACCAATGCCCCGACCACATTCCAGGCACTAATGAATACAGTGTTAGAACCTTTCCTACGCAGATTCGTATTGGTTTTTTTTTTATGACATACTAATCTACAGTCGGACGTGGTCGGAACACTTGCAGCATCTCCGGGCAGTATTGACTGCATTACAGACTAACCAATTGGTTTTGAAGGAATCAAAGTGCAGTTTTGGTAAACAACAGGTGGGATATTTGGGTCATGTTGTGTCCGCTAGCGGAGTGGCTATGGATCAACAAAAAGTTGAGGCTATCAGAGAGTGGCCGACACCTCGTTCCCCATGGACTGTCCGTGCTTTCTTGGGACTTGCAGGATACTATAGAAAGTTTATCCAGAATTATGGGCTCATTGCAGCACCATTATCAGCACTACTCAAGAAGGAGGCGTTTCGGTGGTCACCAGAAGCAGAAGCAGCCTTCCAAGCCGTTAAAGACGCCTTATCATCCTCACCAAATCTACAACTGCCAGAATTCACAAAATCGTTTATTGTTGATTGTGATGCATAAGGTTCAGGAATTGGGGCTGTTCTTCATCAAGGCAAAGGCGCTCTGGCTTTCTTCAGCAAACCCTTAGCACCTCGACACAATGGTCTCGCTGCATATGAACGGGAGTTGATAGGTTTGGTACAGGCAGTGCGCCATTGGAGGGCTTATCTTTGGGGGAGGTAATTCATAGTACGCACTGATCATTACAGCTTGGATTTCTTGCTAGATCAGTGCCTCGCCACGATTCCACAACATCGTTGGGTGAGCAAGTTGATGGGATTCGATTTTACGGTTGAGTTCAAGTCAGGACGCCATAATGTGGTAGCTGATGCATTGTCTCGCCGCGAGGAGGGCATTGAATCAGCTGCTATGTCAATCTCAGGGCCATCATTTGACATTTTTGATTGCCTAAGGCAGGATGTTGAAAGTGAAGATAGTCTCTGTTCTCTTCGAGATGAGATTTTGGCAGGAGGGCAGAGCACATCATGGAGTTTCGCTGATGGGCTGATTCTGAAAGATGGCAGGATATATGTCCCCGTTTCGTTCCCCAATCTACAGGCTATATTAGGTGCAGCTCATATGGGTCATGAAGGGGTGGAACGCACATTGCATCGTTTGCGAACAGATTTCTCTGTCCCAGATGCAAAGAAGATGGTGCAGGATTTTGTGCGCACATGTGCAATATGTCAAAAGAACAAAACTGAGCATCTCCACCCAGCCGGGTTGCTGCAACCGCTACATGTTCCAGCTCGAGTTTGGGAGGATGTTGCAATGGATTTCATCGAGGGGTTGCCTAGGATTCATGGGAAATCAGTCATACTCACAGTAGTTGACAGATTATCCAAATATGCACATTTTTTGGCCCTAGGACATCCCTACACTGCAACTTCGGTGGCACAGGTGTTCTTCAATGAGATAGTACGCCTTCATGGTATTCCCAGCTCCATTGTCAGTGATAGGGACACGATCTTCACAAGTGCTTTCTGGAAGGAACTTTTTCGACTATCAGGAGTAAAGCTAAATCTCAGTTCTGCATTACACCCACAAAGTGATGGTCAGTCCGAAGCAGCAAACCGTGTAATTGGAATGTATATCTGTTGTCTCACAGGGGATCGACCCCGACACTGGTTAAGGTGACTTCCTTGGGCAGAATATTGTTTTAACACTGCATTCGAGATGTCGCTCCGTGACACACCGTTCAAAGTGTTGTACGGGCGTCCACTGCCTTCTCTTCGGTCATATGATAAGGGGTCTTCAAGAGTACAGGCAGTGGATCAGTCCCTCCAAGAACGAGATGAGCTCCTAATTGAAATCAGGGAAAGATTGCTCCAGGCGCAAGACTATGGCAAACTCTATTATGATGGCAAGCATCGTGACGTGTCTTTCAAGTAAGGGGATTGGGTTGGGTCCGCTTACTACACCGACAAGCGGCATCACTTCCTAGTTTTCACCGTGGGAAGCTAGCTCCGCGTTTTTATGGACCATATTGGATTGTGGAGAAGATTGGGGATGTTGCGTATAAGCTAGCCTTGCCCCAAGGCGCTCGGATTCATGATGTATTTCACATTGGTGTCCTCAAGGCTTTTCATGGTACGCCACCAGAATTACCACCAGCACAGCTGGCTCTATCTAATGGCAGGGTCTTGCCGAAGACAGCCAAGGCTCTAAGGGGTCGGATTGCTCGGGGTATACATGAGGTGTTGATTCAGTGGGAAGGACTTCCGTCGGCTGATGCTACATGGGAGAACATGGAAGAGTTCCGACTTCGCTATCCGGACTTCCAGCTCGAGGACGAGCTGTTTCCGAAGGACGGAAGAGATGTTAGAGTCGGAATTGTGTATCACCGTAGAGGGGCCAAGGGCGCGAGGCAGAGGGCAGGCTTGAGCCCAGGCCCTGCGTGAGTCTTTTAAAGAATTCTGTTAGAATTCTGGTATTCTAGATAACAGAATTGTGTTGTACAAGAGTCTATAAATACTTTGAGTACTATGGGAATAAAGGCAAGCAGAATTCAGTTCAATCATTTCCTCCTATTCCTCTGCTCCTCCCCTTTGCTCCTATTCTCTCATCTCCTTCTTCCTACCGCAAGAAATCAAGAAAACACCCTGGAACCCCCTGGTTCCAGGCGTCCCAGGAGCAGGCCAGTTCCTACCCACTACTACCCCTTACGCTCTCAACCGGCAACCCACCACATAGGTTCTGTCCCAAGATCTGTGCATGAGTTTGAATTAGTCTCTTCTATTCTGTTTGAGGATAAGTTGAAGTGTAGTTTCAAATCTGAACACTTTTACTGAAATTGTCAGTTGAGGAATAGTGATGTTCAGTTTGAATTTTCTTCAAAAATTGTGAATCTGGTTGTTTATTGCTATGAAGGTTCAGGATGCTTAATGTTGGTCATATTCTGATTTTGTATGTGCTGAATTAAAGTTTCTAAAATTGAAACTTGTGTATTGTTTCAAAGTGTAACAAATGTGCTTTGCTGAAATGAAATTTACTATTCATCGTCCGATAAATTTCTGATTTGAATGAATCTGATTTGAGATTGATTTGAAACTATCTGAGCTATTCTTTTATTTGAGAATTGTTCTTCAGAGAGAGTGATTCAGATAGGTGTTATCTAGGAACTCGAATTAGAGCTGTTTTTGAGATTTTGACTCTGTTTGTGCTTTACATTCATACTGTTTGAATTGAGTCGTGATTTTGTGTTTTTAGAGGAGCGTTGGGTGATTTGATTAGGCCATCGCTTCGAAAGAAGTTGTCGAGGCGCCTATTCACCCCCCTCTAGTCGCCATTCCGATCCCACATAAAAAGGCATTGATTTTTAATTTTTCTAATTTTTTATCATTTTATAGCACATTTTCCATGTTTAAAGCATATAGATGTCCAAGTTGCATATCGCATGTAATTTAGGAACTAGCTACCAGGCATGTAAAAGATAGCAAAAACATTCAGCCTACACAAGCTAGTTACCAGAAGCAATGGTGATCATTTTCAATTTTAAAGCATAAAAGCCTTGCATATGACAGATATCAGACATATCATGTGAACTGAAGCAAAGCATGATCATCGACAAGTATTCAAAACCATGTACTAGCTAGAATAAAGTAAAGCAGATCAATCATATAACAGAAGCAAGCTTATAGTGTGATATGTGAATATGCATGATATGAACACACACGAAAAGACTCAAGAAAAGAGTAAAGAAGAAAGAAAACTGACTCAAAATATCCTAAAAAGGATACACAACTCCCAAATCCCCTCGCAAATGCTCAAAGTAGACTAATCTAGGGGTTTGGTGAAAATGTCAGCCAACTAATAATGGGTATCAACATGAACTAGGTCAATGACACCTTTCTCATATTGATCCCTCACAAAGTGAAAGCGCGCATCAATATATTTGGTTTTTGAATGAAGACATGTGTTTTTCCCTACACTAACCACGCTGGTGCTATCACAAACAAAGGAACTCTGGCAGGAAAGAACAACCCAAAATCTCTCATCATGGAAATCATCCAAACCAACTGTGAGTAGCAGCTAGCAGCAGCTACATACTCAGCCTCTAAGGTAGAAAGCGCAAACTCCAGATTGCTTTCGAGAAGACCAAGAAACAAGCGAAGAACCGAGAAACTAGCAAGTATCAGAAGTAGACTTGCGATCCAGCCGACACCCACCAAAATCAGCGTCGGAAAAGCCAGATAACTCAAGAGACAATGATGCTGAATAGAAAAGACCTAGATCAGGCGCATATGTATGGTACCTGAAAATTCGCTTGACAGCCTACCGGTGAGATGCGCGTGTTGAAGACTAGAAGCGCACGCACAATCCCACGGTGAACTGAATGTCCGGTCTGGTCACCGTCAAGTACAATAGCGATCCGATCATCCCTCGATACTCTCTCTCATTGACCTTGACGCCGCTCTCATCCTTGTACAGGCCCTAGATGTACCCATTGGGGTCATCTGAGGTTTCAACTCGCCACCAAAGTTGAACTTCTTCAGAATGTCCCACATGTACTTGCTCTGGTGGATAAAGATGCCATCCTTGGTCTGCTTGATCTAGAGCCCTAGGAAGTACTTGAGCTCACCCGTGAGGCTCATCTCAAACTCGCTGTGCATCCGCTCATAAAACATGGACACAAGCTCATTAGTAGAACCACCAAAAATAATGTCGTCCACATAAATCTAAGCAATCAAGAAGTCTGAGCCAATTCCGAGCAAGAAAAGAGTCTTGTCCACAGAACACATCACAAAGCCGCTCCCTAACAAAAACTGCTTCAACCGGTCATACCAAGCCCTGGGGGCGTGCTTCAGACCATACAAAGCTTTTTGCAACTTGAAAACATGTTGAGGAAACTTAGGGTTCTCAAAACCGGGGGGTTTGCCTAACATAGACCTCCTCCTCTATATACCCGTTCAGAAAGGCACTCTTGACATCCATTTGAAAAAGTTTAAAACCTTTAGAAGCAGCAAATGCCAAAAGAATGCGAATGGACTCAAGACGGGCAAGAGGGGCGAAAGTCTCCTCTGTCAATACCCTCTTTCTGGCAAAAACCTTGGGCAACTAGTCGAGCTTTGTTGCGCACCACAATCCCATCTTCACCTTGCTTGTTCTTAAACACCCACTTGGTGCCAATGGGGTTGCATCTAGGTGGCAGCTCAACCAGTGTCCAAACCCGATTGCGAACAAAATTCTCAAGCTCTTCTTGCATGGCGTTTATCCAATTTGCATCAGAAAGAGCATGAGAAACATCTATAGGCTCAAAAGAGGCAACAAACACAAACTCATCAAAAACAGTGAGTGAGTCAATAGAAGAACGCAAGGTTCTCTCAGTGAGATCACCGATGATGAGCTCTGAGGGGTGATCACGCTGAACTGCTCGGGATCCTAGGTGATCTGAAGTCGCCTCACTGGAGTCAGCAGCTAGTACCTCTGGACTCGACTGAGGGGGCTTGATCGAAGTGGAAGAAGAGATCAGAGGTCTGCCCTCATCCTCAGTCGAAGTCTCAGAAGGTGTGTGGTCTATAGGCTGTGTAGAAGGCCCACTCTCATCAACAGCAGGAGCGTCATCATCTTCCTCGAAGATGGTCATCTCCAGAAAGCTCAAAAGAAGGAGTTAGTGAAGGCATGGACTCATCAAAAGAAACCTCGCAAGTCTCAATAAGTTGTTGGGAGTTGAGGTTCCAAACACGGAATCCTCAAGAATGCAACGCTTAGCCAAGAAAAACTCCATCCCAGCGACGAGACTCAAACTTGTCCAGATGCCCTCCCTTCTTGAGCACAAAGCACTTGCAGCCAAATGCTCGCAAGTGACTCACCTTGGGTTATCTGCCAAACCACAACTCATATGACATCTTACCTAAGTAAACTCTAAGAAAAATGCGGTTGGCCAGATAGCAAGTCGTGTTCATGGATTCATCCCACCTCCCTACTGGTAGAACTACTCCTGCCCAACTCGAGCTTTCTCTGCTCTCTCAACCCGCTTCCTCCTGAAGCAAAACTCCTCAAGATGGCCGTCTCTCTGACAATACTCATAGTGATAGGTAGGCTTCTTGGGATGTGGTTGAGGCTTCGGGTTTTTGGGCTTGGTGTTGTTGGGTGAAGACTCTTTGGTGTGAGAGGGTCTAGGTAGAGAGTCAAGAGAAGTGTAGAGATGTTTAGGCTTTGGGATCTAGATGGGCTTCTTTGGTGGAGCTTTAGGTTGTTCTTGGAACACTCCATCCTTGGGCTAGCTAGCCTGGAAAGACTCAGTGGAGTGAGTCTTGGGATATCTCTGCTCAGGAGTCATCTTACTCCACTCCACTGCTCGGCTAATGGCACTCTCAAAATCAGCCTTGGTATAGGTGTAACCTACCCCAAACCCATCTTGCCTCTTGAACTGCTAGATCATCATGCCGAGCTATGGCTCTCTGGCACTCGCCCAACTCAGGATCTGATGGAGGTAAAAATTCTCATTCTGAGCATCAGCTAGCTCCTCTCTCAAGGAAGCTAGCACCTCCACCTGAGAAAAGCAGATCTCACACTCTCTATCGACTTGGACAGACTTCTCAGCTTTTAGCTTGATCAACTCCAATCTAAGGGACAAGAAGTTCTCACAAATAGTGGGTGGAAAAGACAATGTCTCAAGCTCTAGCTTAGTCTGCTCCAACTCAGCTCTGAATCTCTCCAACTCGCCCAACTGCTCATCATTCTTGGCTCTCAGCTCAACTAAACTATCTAGATGGGATGGGCAACAGGGCACGACGACAGTGGCATGAGCATCTTTCAGCTCTAGCTGAACGCTCTCAAGCTCAGTTGCCAAAGCGTCTCTCTCATCTACACTCTCTCTGTACCTGGACTACAGAGTCGTCAGGTCACACAACAACACTCTCTATGTCTCTCATCTACACTCTCTGTGTACCAAGCTCTGATACCACTGGTAGGATCGAAAGTAGCGACTAGAGGGGGGTAAATGGGCGCCTAAAAATTCTTGCGAATCAATGACCTTCTCCAAATACCCAATGCACCTCAACAGAAAACCACTGGAAGTAAACAGACCAAAAGTTCTAAAAATAATCTAGCCTAAAAACCACAGGTGTTCTAGTTGAAAAGACACCAAAACAATGTTCAAAGGAAGAGATTTTACTGTTCAAATTTGTCTCCTATTCGATACGTTCCGAAGCCAGTCCGAAGCCTTTGCACAAAGCCTGGCCTATGTCGAAGCCTGCGTTTGTAGCTGGCGAAGCAGATCCTTGTGCACTTCGGGGCTTCAGCGAAGTCTTCTCTTCGAAGTGTGTGTTGGGGGAAAATATCCCATCTTCGGGGTTATTTCCAGAACAGCATGAAGACAGCCAACCAGTTTGAAGATTGTCCGAAGGCCATCTTCGAAGGTGCTTGAAGCCTGGTTCGAAGCCCGAAGGCAGGCATTGGTTCGAAGTATGTCTTCGAACCAAAGCCCTTCAGGATCTTTTCTGCCAGCTAAGATGGAAGACTTATCTTCTATCCTATTAGATTAGTCTTTTACCATTTTAGCCCTATTAAGGAAACCAAATAGTTTCCTTAATGTCGGTTGTAATAGAGGGGTAAATAGGTCTTTTCCTTAATGTTTGGGCCTATAAATACCCCCCATTTCACCCTGTAATAGGGACCGATCATAAGTGATTCAATACACACTTTCGAACTATTCTAAGCTATTATCCTTTCGGAGGCTTAGAACAGTTTGCTTCGCAAACACTTCGTTTGTTAGTTTCTTTTCTACAGAAACCTGTTAGCGTAATCTTTTACGCCAACAGTTGGCGCCGTCCGTGGGGAACCTAGTCCAAAAAACTTCGTTCTCTACCAACCTCTTGCATCATGCCTCCTAAGCGGAGTGCACCTCGCAATCCCACTCGGAGGTCCTCTCGGATCTCCGGAGAGATACCCTTCGACACAGTCGAAGTCGGAGGGTCTTCGACTATCCCTCCACCTCAAACTCCGCAAGGGGCTTCTATCCCTCGAGGATACGAAACCTCTCCACCAACTCCTTCCACACTCCGACCGCCCGGAGCCACCCTGCCACCCTCCATTCCGATTCGAACTGATCATACCAGTTCTCAAGACCCGGAAGGTCCTTCCGGAGGAGATGAAGATAGCCTTGGAGACATAGCCACTCAAATGGCCAATCTTCAAGCCGAGGTAGCGAGGTGGAGACAAGAGGCTGCGAACAGGCTTTGCTCTCAAGCCACCCCAGCTATCCCCGAAGTGCACGAAGACGACGATCTTGATTATCCCGAAGCCCCGGAGAACGCCTCTTACGACAACGAATCTCCGTTGCACCCCGAGCTCCAGAAGGTTCGCTTCGATCCGAGGTTCAAAGCTTCGAAGCTTTGCAAGTATGCCGGAGACGAAGATCCCAGTGAGTTTGCGCGTTCTTATGCCCTAGCAATCGAAGCTAGTGGCGGAGACAGAGAAACTATGGCAAAGTGCTTCCGTTGGCTCTTCAAGGAGTGGCGTTGAGATGGTTCTGGTCTTTAAAGCCAGGATCAGTCGCTTCGTGGTCACAGTTGAAGAGGAAGTTTATAAGTAACTTTCAGGGCACCTTCGTGCCCCCCATGACGACAGGAAGCCTTTTCCAAGTGAAACAGCTCCCCGGAGAAACATTGAGGCAGTACTTCAAGCGCTTCGCTCACACGAAGTCGCAAATTCGGGGGCTGTCCACATCTTCGGTGGTTGATGCGGCTCGGGAAGGCGTCAGTCATAAAGGCCTTCTGGATAAATTGCATCGGAAGAGCATCACTACAGTATCACAGTTGATGTCGTACTTCGAGGAGTACTCGAAGTCGGAAGAAGGTTGGCTTCGGAGGACTACTGCTACTTCGACAGTGTTGACAGAAGTTAAAGCAGAGGCGAAGACTTCGGCTCAGCCGCAAGAACCAGTCCCCGAAGTGCAACATGATAGAAGAAGAGGGCAAAAGCACCTCGTTCTGAAGTCTTAAACATTGCACCTCCGCAGAAAGTTGCACCGAGAGTTCCACAGCCTGCGGGGAACAAGTCCGGCGGCTGGAGGCCACCAGGGGAAGACGGCTGGTAAGGGCCAGCCCCTTTTTTGCTGTATTCATGGAGAGAATCGAAGCCATGCAACTGACACCTGCAAGGCTATTCTTACCCTTCGGGGAGAATACTTGGAGAGAACTTCGGGTCGAGGTAGTACCGACCGAAGTCCAGCAGCAGCAGTGCGCTCGGAGCCGGTCCAGCTGTGGCGCGGATAGAAAATTTTGATGCTGCAAGGCATCCTCCGGTGGCCAATGTTATGCCACCTCCGAAGCAAGAAGAAGGGCAAGATAGAGGGAAGAGAGTAGTTCTCCCTATCTCCGGAGGAGGTACCCTCGGAAGCATGTCCAAGAGACAGCGAAGAGAGTACGTCCGAGAAGTGGGCCACATTGGGACTTCGTCATCTGCAGCTGCAATGCCGGAGTGGTCTCATGTTCCTATATCTTTCTCTGCGGAGGATGCAGCTGGTATCAAGTTCCCGCATGCAGATCCATTGGTTATTACTGCTGATATTGCAGGAACAGAAGTCCGAAGGGTGCTAATTGACGGAGGTAGCTCGGCAGATATTATATTTGTGCAAGCCTTCGATCAGTTATGCATTTCCCGGAAGCATCTCCTCCCAGCAGCTCGTCCTCTACAAGGCTTTGCAGGACCTCCGCTAGATGCACTTGGCCAGATAGGCCTGGAAGTAACCTTCGGAGAAGGTTTACTAGCCCGAACTGAGGAAGTTATCTTTGATGTGGTAGATGCCCCGTATGCTTATAATGTTATCTTCGGCCGAGGCATGTTGAATCAGTTCGGAGCAGTGGCGCATCACAACTACTTGTGCATGAAGATGCCCACACAGTTAGGAGTTCTAACAATCTTCGGAGATCAAGCCATAGCCCGGAGAGCAGAATATGGTCATGGTCCTCCTCTTGATCCGAGGCAAGTAAACAGTGTCCAAGATAATGGAGAAATTTTTTCAGCCTCCTCCGAAGCTTCGAAGAAGTCATTTCCAAGACCAAGTCCCGAAGGAGAGATTGCAACGAAGGTCATTGTCAAAGATGGTAAAGAATACACCTTTCAATTTGGTAAAGATTTACCTCCCGAAGTTGCAACTTCCTTGGAAAAGGTCGTAGAAGAAAATTTGGATGTCTTCGCTTGGTCTGACGAAGACATCACCGGAGTCGATCGGGATATTATTGAGCACAGCTTGCTTGTAAACCCGAAGGCCCGGCCTGTTCGACAAGGGCTCCGGAAGATGTCCGCAGAGAGAGCTGCTCTAGCTAAAGACGAAGTTGAAAAACTGTTGAAGGCTGGGATTATCAGAGAAGTGGCCCATACGGAATGGTTAGCAAACCCAGTCTTCGTCAGGAAGAAGTCCTCCGGAAAGTGGCGCATGTGCATTGATTTCACATCTTTGAATAAAGCGTGCCCACGTGACCCCTACCCCATGCCCCGAATTGATCAACTAGTTGACTCCACTGCAGGTTCGGAGTTACTAAGCTTCCTTGACGCATATTCCGGCTATCATCAAATATGGTTAAAGCGCGAAGATGAAATCAAGACGAGCTTTGTAACTCCTTCGGGAGTCTTCTGCTATGTAAGAATGCCCTTCGGCCTAAGAAATGCCGGGGCTACTTTTCAAGATTAGTTGCTAAGGCTCTAGGTCATCAACTGGGTCGCAATGTGGAGGCCTATATGGATGATATTGTAATAAAGAGTGCTTTAAAGCACCAACATAGCCTAGACTTAGCAGAAACATTCAATAGCCTTCGGGCATGTGGGATCCGCCTTAACCCCGAAAAATGTATATTCGGAGCTAAGGCTGGAAAGTTGTTAGGGTACTTAGTTTCAAGTAGGGGAATTGAAGCTAGCCCTACTCAAATAACTGCGCTGCAGAAGATGGCTCCTCCCGAGAATGTAAAGCAAGTGCAAAAGCTGACCGGACGTCTAGCCGCACTTAGCAGGTTTTTATCAAGGTCTGCGGAGAGGAGCTTGCCAATCTTTAAAGCTTTGAAAGGGTCCGAAGATTTTGCATGGACACCGGAGTGTCAGAAAAGCTTCGAAGATATTAAAGATTATCTCAGCAATCTTGCTACACTTACGGTGCCTATTGCGGACGAAACCCTACTTCTGTATCTTGCAGCCACGGGCTCAGCAGTCAGCGCAGTCCTTGTCAGAGAAGCTGATATCGATGGGAAGTTGGTCCAAAATCCTGTCTATTTTGTATCCGAAGCATTGTCAGGAGCGAAGACAAGATACTCCGAACTTGAGAAGTTCGTTTATGCTCTGATAATGGCTTCGAGGAAGCTAAGACATTATTTTTTGGCTCACAATGTAATTGTACCAACTTCGTATCCTTTAGGAGATATGCTCCGAAGCAAAGATTCCACGGGAAGAATTGGAAAGTGGGCAGTAGAGCTAGCACCCTTCGGCATATCTTTCCTAGCAAGGACAGCTATCAAGTCTCAAGTCCTAGCAGACTTCGTAGCAGAGTGGACCCCACCTACGAAGTTGACTCCGGAGAAATCAGATGACGGAGTCTGGACTATTTACTCCGATGGGGCTTTCCAAGCATCCGGAGCAGGCATTGGGGCAGTATTAATTTCTCCGTCAGGACAAAGAGCAATGTACTCCGCAAGACTCAACTTTAAGTCTACCAATAATATAGCGGAGTACGAAGGAATTTTATTGGGACTTCGGAAAGCACGTGCTCTAGGGGCTACAAGGATAATTATAAAAACAGATTCTCAGATAGTAGCAGGGCACGTAGACAAAAGTTTTCAAGTCCGACATCCACAGCTTGCAAAGTACTTAGAAGAAATTCGCAAGATCGAAGCACATTTCAAGGGTATCTCCATTCGGAGTATACCAAGAGCTGAAAACGTGCAAGCGGACATTTTAGCGAAGGCTGCTGCCGGAGCTGTGGATGTGCCTGACGAAGCTTTCTATGAGGAGCTCAATATACCTTCGGTGCCACAAGTTACTTCTGCAGAGATTCTCTGCATTCCTAGTGCAGATTGGAAAGATTCAATCATAGAACTCTTGCAAGGAGGAACAAATTTGCCCGAAGAGCCCCAATTGTCAAGATTAAAGCTCAGAGCAAGAAATTATCAGCTAATCAACGGTATATTATACAAGGCCGGAGTATGTTCCCCTCTACTCCGATGTATATCTCAAGCCGAAGGCCAAGAAATTCTTCGAGAAATTCACGAAGGCCTTTGTGGAAGTCATTTAGCCCCTAGAGCTCTGGCAGGAAAAACACTTCGCCAGGGGCTTTATTGGCCCACAATAACAGCTGATGCGGAGAGCTTAGTCCGCACTTGCCAAGGATGCCAGTGGATGGGTCGACGGAGTCATCGCCCACCAACAGCTCTTCAAGTCATTGCTCCAGTATGGCCTATGGCCAGATGGGGTATGGATCTAATTGGTCCCTTTCCGTTAGCAAAGGGAAATCTAAAGTTCGCAGTGGTAGCTATCGAATATTTTTCTAAGTGGGTCGAAGCAGAGCCCTTAACAGCTATCACTTCGAATAATGTACAGAAATTCTTCTGGAAAAACATTATTTGCCGGTTCGGAGTGCCTAGATATCTCACAGTTGATAATGGAACACAGTTCGACGCAGAACCCTTCAGGAAGTTTTGCGAAGACCTAGGCATTCAACTATGTTTTGCTGCAGTGAGACATCCTCAGTCAAATGGAGCAGTTGAGCGAGCCAATGGAAATATCTTATCAGGGCTAAATCGAAGAATAGTAGGATTATCAAAGGGACTGTGGACCGAAGAGCTTCCGAAGATTCTGTGGTCCATTCGGACTACGCAGACAAGGTCCACAGGTTTTACTCCGTTCAGACTACTATTCGGAGATGAAGCTATGACTCCAACGGAGCTCAAAGGGGGATCACTTCGCAGCACCGAACCAGATATCGAAGAAGAAAGACAAGCTTCGTTAGATTTGTCAGAAGAGACAAGGCTTCGAGCTGTAGCTAATTTATCAAAGTATCATCAGCAGACGAAGACTTGGTATGACCCGAAGGTTAAGCTCAGCGAGTTAAGGCCGGGTCATCTTGTTCTACGAAGCATTATAGCACCAGGGAAGTTAGGCAATAAATGGGAAGGTCCATATCTAATCGTCCGCTCGGGGCGCCCTGGTTCATTCAAATTAGCTAATTTAGAAGGTGAAGAGTTAGCACATACTTGGCATGCGGAGCACCTAAAGCGATACTTCGCATAAGGGCCCCTTGTAATCTGCTTGTAATCACCTCTAAATTAATAAAACATACACCAGTGGTTTGCCCTTCCCCTTGACACTCCTAGTTTCCCGAGCGGACGCGCTGGGACGGAAGTCGATCGAGAGGGAAGTGTCATCAAGCTGGCTGTATTTCCGGACTTCGTACCCATAAAGTCGAAGCCTCCGGCGTGGTGGCTGAAATCCATCCGGAGCCCAAGCTGATACCTTGTAGGCATCCGTAAAAGAGCCAATACCACATTCTACGGAGTCCAAGCTTCGGCTGGTAGACTTCCGTAAAAAGAGCCGAAGGTGGCCAAAATCTGCGGAGTCCAAGCTGCAGCTTGCAGACTTCCGTAAAAAGAGCCGAAGGTGGCCAAATTCTGCGAAGTCCAAGCTCCGGCTGGTAGACTTCTGCAAAAAAGAGCCCAAGTGGCCAAATTCTGCGAAGTCCAAGCTCCGGCTGGTAGACTTCTGCAAAAAAAGAGCCCAAGTGGCCAAATTCTGCGAAGTCCAAGCTCCGGCTGGTAGACTTCTGCAAAAAAGAGCCCAAGTGGCCAAATTCTGCGAAGTCCAAGCTCCGGCTGGTAGACTTCTGCAAAAATAGCCGAAGGTGGCTACAATTTCTACGAAGTCCAAGCTCCGGCTGGTAGACTTCTGCAAAAATAGCCGAAGGTGGCTACAATTTCTACGAAGTCCAAGCTCCGGCTGGTAGACTTCTGCAAAAATAGCCGAAGGTGGCTAAAGCAAAACAGCATTTAAGCCATGAGCTCCGAATGTCTGTTCATATAAGTCCAAAGCGACAAAATTCTTAAGACATTAAAATGTCCTCGAAGTTATCTTAATTGATTTCTTTCGTAAAAGCAAATAAAGGTACCAAGTTACCATTCTTCTGACTGCAAATAGTCGAAGATATTTCATAAGATTTCAAAAGATCTTTAAAAATGACAGAGGGGCTCCGAACCCCCAAGAAAAAATTGTACTCCGAAGTTTTTTCTTTGCGCATAACCATCTTTGAATACAGTTCGAAGTTGCTTATACCCAAAGAGGGGCTAGTAATATGGAGACAATTTTAAATCGGCATTCATTATTGAAACAAATGTGTTTACAGACTACATTATGAAAAATTGGTATCTATACCAAGAAGGAATCGGAGACCTTTTCGGTCCCGAGAGCTAGGGGTGGAACGACTAGTTCCAACATCGGAAGTTCTAAGAACTTTACGTTTAACTCTCTTCCTCCCCTTCGAAGCTCTAAAATCCTTCTGTTCTTGTTGAAGCTCGGCCCAAGTTCGAAGCCGCTCGGGGCTTCTCTCCCAGCTTCTAAGATCTTCAGATCTTTTATTTTGGGCTTCACCTTCGTCTTCGGACCATTTAGTGTCTTCAGAAGACGAGGTGTTTCCGTCGATCTCTTTATCTTCCTCTTTAATATAAGACAATACGTCTTTGATTACTTCGGGCGCAATAACGCCGGAGTCATCTCGAGGGATAAGGAATCGAGGACGTTTATAACTCTTTAGAAGTTCGAAGGTGTTCCACAGTGAGCGAAGTTCGCTGTTAAGCTCTAACACTTCGATATCTTCGATAAGAGGCAAAGCCTAAAAATATAACAAACAAGATTTTCATTGATAAATGTTTACAAGCACAAAGCTTTACATGGTTAAAATCCTAAAACATTCCTAAACCTGTGGGTTTGAAGGAGGTTGGCTGCTCGAAGCTTGGCTTCGAACATGCTTCTGGCGTTGGCCTTCATCAATCCAAGCCTTGATCGCAGATCGACCTTCGGCTCTCCACGAAGTTTGGAAGGCCCGCCAAGCAGCAGCTACACCTTCGGAAGGTTTGAGAAGTCGGTCGTCGTCGAAGGTGATTGGACCTCTTCCTGCGTCCGGAGTTATTGACCGGCCCAAATCCTCGTAATAGCGAAGTAGACCAATAGCAGACACATGTCCGGAGAGTTCTCCGTATCTAATGCCCGCTGTCTTCATCTGCTTCGCCACCCCTTGGATCCTTTTCAACCGGCGCAGAAGGCTGATGTTATCATCAGAAGGGAGAATTCCAGTAGTACCGAAGTACTCCAGGACTTCTAACAACTGATTCATAATCTCCGCAGCCACCTTCTCAGACCTCAACTTATCTTCGTTCAGCGCATCCTTCGCCGAAGTAACTTCGTCCAAAACCCCAGAAAGTCTAGCATTCTCAGTGGTCAAAGTGTTTTTCTGTGTCAACAATTGGCTAGCTTCCTCTTCAAGCCGGACGAGCCTAGACCCCGCAGTAGCATGCTCCGCCCGCAGTTTGTCAACTTCTGCTCGAAGCACAATCCTTTCCGCTTCGAGCTCTTTCTTTACAGCTTCCAAGCTTTGCCTGGCCCTTCGCTCTGTTAATATTATATTGTCCATTTGAGTCACTCGACTTTCAGAGATGTTAAAATTCCTTCGAAGAGTGCTATTTTCTTCCCGAAGCCGAGCGATTTCTTCGTCATTGCATAGACTTGCAGCTCGGGCCAAGACAGTTTGCTATCAAAGTAAAATCGAAGTAAATATTCATTCGAAGATAAATTCTATAATAATTTGCAGTTGTTTCATACCTGATAAGCTGTACGTTCAATAATGGCATTAAGCTCCGTCCTGTCAGCCTTGCGCAGGATGGCCACTAATTCGGTCTCCCCTATCTCACGACTAGCTCGATCCAAAGGTTCGAGCAAAGTCCGAAGACCAGTTGTTTGCCCTAAGAAAGGAGCCAGCAAGGGGAGCATGCTTATTGCCTCTTGGTCATCTTCGTTCAATGAAGGACCGGAGCTTTGGCCTGCGGCCTTCGGAGCTGTTGGAGTTTGAGCCTCCCTGGAAGATTGGCTCTCGGCTGTTGAATCAGACGGAGTTGATTCGGAGCTTATAGCAGGCAGGGGCTCTATTTGTCTTTTGCCTCTTCCAGGCCCCTTTTGAGTAATTCTTGGGGCTGGCTCCGAAGTCGTCGAAGGTTCAGGAATTATTTCTTCCTGACGGACTTCTTCCATAGGAGTGGGTTCTGCAAAGTAATTAAAGTATTATACATAGTATAAAAATTCAAATAAATACAAAAGTTCTTCGAAATCTACCTTTGGTAGTCCGTGGAGGAGTTGTTGTCGGACTGATTGGTGGGTCGAAAGCTAATTCTTCATCTGAATCAGCCGTTGAATCATGGACTACAGGAGCATCGCCCTGGTAGTCCTCGTTGCTTCTTCGGGAATCGAAGCTATAGTGACTTCAACCCCACTTTCATCCACAGGAACTTCGTCCTGAGCTACATCTTCTTGAACTGCCGAAGTCCTTGGTTGATCAACATTTTCTCCGGACTCCGGTACGTTCGCAGGTACTCCGGTTTGTGCGGCCCTTTGAGTTTCATTCTCTTCCATTAGGCGCACAAGTAACCTTTCCATTTCTTCTTGAGAATCGGAAACCGAAGCTCTGGAGCTCGAAGGTAAAGGATCTAAAGGTGCGAGGTTCTTCGGCTTTCGAGCCACCCTCTTCACCGGAGTTTTTGCTGAAATTGAAGTTCCAGCTTCGGCTTTCCTTTTTTGAGGCCCTTTCTCCAAAGGTGCCCAATCCATCAGAGGGGGAGGAGCGAGTTTCAGCATTCCCCATACTCTATTAAATCTTTCCCAACTCCCAACCAGCTTAATTCGCCACTCTTTTTCGGTCGGAGTTGGAGCACCCAAGATTTTTTCCGAAGCCCTTATAATCTGTTCTGAAGTAACAGGGGCTGAAGATTCTACAACATAAATAATTCAAGTCAGTTTTTCTTCGAAGTAAATATGTTTAATGCATGTTGTTTTCGAAGTTACCTGTAGGACTTGAAGTCAAGTTAATTCTGCGAAGACCACCTTCGGAATCATCTTCGAAGATAATAGGCCAGTCAGCCATCAACGGAGGAATTTGAAGACCGATGAACTCTTCGGCCAAGTCCCGCATACTGAGTCTTCGGCTAACTTTTTCAAGCAAGTTCAGACGAGCTTCAAATTGGCCTTCGTCAGGACGCACCAAAGCTTCTTTTCGGAACTGGATTTCTCTAAGAGGTCCGGCCAGAGGATTGCTTGCCCCGACTTCGGCATAGAACCATTTCAGCACCCAATCAGTATACCATCTAGCATTGATGGCCTTAGCAGGGAATCGCAGAGCGTATTCATCTCGAAGCCTAAAATTGATGCTTCCGAAGGCAATCACTACTTTTTCACCTCCGGAGCCTACGAAGGTCTTCGGCTGACAAGTTGCTCTGTGCAATGCTGCGAAGATTTCAGCCCTCCCCTCACAACCTTCGGCTCTCAAAGCCCACTCGAAGATAGCTAATCTAGCTACAGCATTCGGAGACAGCTGGGGGAGGGTTACATGAAACAAGTCGAGGACTTCAGCTAAGAAATATACAGCGGGGAGGCCCAAGCCTGCTTCGAAAAAAGCTTCGAACACTATGACTTCTCCGAGTCTTGGTGATGGGATTGCTTCTTTCCCTGGTTTTCGAATCATAACTCCCGCACCTATATTTCCTCCTACTGTCATTGCCAGGGACTCTCTTTTGCAGGTTGAAAATCCTAATTCAAAGGATTGATCCAGATATTTGGTTGATGGAGGGCACAGACCTTGATCATCGGCGATTTGGGGATTTTTTCCCTTTGCCGCCATGGAAGTTGTCGCCTGCATCGAAGGCATCGCCGTCACTATTGCCGCTGCCGCTGCCGCGGCCGCTTGTTGACGAGCAAAGGTCGAAGGAGGTGCAGAGCCTTTTGTCTTCGCCATCGCAACTGCTGGATCGATCTGAGAGAATGGAGGCTAGGGCTCAAGAACTCAAAGGGCTAAAAAGTTTTCGATTGAGAAGAAGCAGTGAAAAGGTAATCGGTAAAGTTTTGAGGTTCTTTATTTATAGCCCAAACTTTCCGTTTGTTACCGTTTGGGCTCTGCCCTTTCGCATTCCCGTCTGTTATTTTCCTCCGAAAATAATGCCTCGAATAACTCCGTTAGAAACAGAAACTAACGGCTATATTTTCTAAGTCCAAAAAGACTTTCGAACTTCCTGAGTCAATTCTAAGATAGTTCGAAAAGTAATTACCTTATGACTGATTCGAAGTTCATGTCTTCGTGTATTTCGAAGATAAAACAAAAATCAATAACCCCTATGATTGGTTATCTTTCCTTTCCGTATACTGCTCTCCTAACGTTACAGGTCAAACGGAGAAGCGTATTCGAGGGGCTACTGTTGGGGGAAAATATCCCATCTTCGGGGTTATTTCCAGAACAGCATGAAGACAGCCAACCAGTTTGAAGATTGTCCGAAGGCCATCTTCGAAGGTGCTTGAAGCCTGGTTCGAAGCCCGAAGGCAGGCATTGGTTCGAAGTATGTCTTCGAACCAAAGCCCTTCAGGATCTTTTCTGCCAGCTAAGATGGAAGACTTATCTTCTATCCTATTAGATTAGTCTTTTACCATTTTAGCCCTATTAAGGAAACCAAATAGTTTCCTTAATGTCGGTTGTAATAGAGGGGTAAATAGGTCTTTTCCTTAATGTTTGGGCCTATAAATACCCCCCATTTCACCCTGTAATAGGGACCGATCATAAGTGATTCAATACACACTTTCGAACTATTCTAAGCTATTATCCTTTCGGAGGCTTAGAACAGTTTGCTTCGCAAACACTTCGTTTGTTAGTTTCTTTTCTACAGAAACCTGTTAGCGTAATCTTTTACGCCAACAGTGTGCTTCACCGAATCCACAACAAAGTTAGACCTCCGGCCAGTCGAAGTTTGCTTCGAACGTACGTAGCTGAAGCCTAAGCTTCGAATAGAGTGCCTCCGAAGCCCTAGCGAAGCTTTCCTCCGAAGCTTGCTTGAGCGAGATCACAGCGAAGCTTGCCTCCGGTGATCGCTGCAGCGGAGTCACACCGAAGATTGTCTTCGAAGCTTTCTTCAGAAGTTCATCGGACACTTCGCACTGTTGTAGCGATGCCTTTGACCAGTCACCAAGGCCTGCATGCCATTTTAGCCGAAGTCTGCGAATTGTGCAGAAACATGGACGAAGAAACACAGGAAACTGCAGTATGCATCCATGAATCACATTAATCGAAACTACCAATGACGCGCAACACGAGGCAACAGGAAACTAAAAACAAATCAATGGTGTGACACTCGATGTCCTGGAGAAAAGGCTTGGAATGGAAAAACCTGATTAGAGAATCGCTTGGGAAGCCATCGATGTGGATCCAGGTGGTTTCATGATGAACAGGATGAACAAGATGAACACCAAATTTGGCGGCGCACAAAACAGGAATAAAAATGGGAATGAACTCTGATGTTTAGATTAAAGTGAGTTACCCCTAACCCTAGGGATTGGGGGCCTATTATAGGCAGCCCAATAGACTAGGAAAAAATACCCTTAGGGTTTAAACATACGCTGAAATAAAAATGGAAAAGACCAACATGCCCTTAGGATTTTTTACAGACTCGACTAACACAAACTGTGGGCCTAAAGGAAAAATAGTAAAATCCTAAATAAAGATAACTTGTCCTAATGCGGAGCTTTTGTAGCAGCTACGGCTTTGCCTCAGAACGGTCAGATCTGAGATCAGCGGTCGTCAGTTTTGTGTCGAAACTGACAAAGCATCCACCGTCTTCGCACTGGGTACTCGGATTGGGCTGGCCTGATTCCTCAGCTCCCTCAACCCAGCAATCGCTTGCCGCCCGTGTACCTGAGTCAATCCTGGTCAACAGACTAGTGGATCCTCTGCCGCTCCTAGCCCATGTACTGTGATTGGGCCGACCCAACTCCACGGCCCCTCTGCCCGGCAGTCGCTCGCCGCCCGTGTACCTAAGTCGCAAGCGGCCCAAATACGACATGTCTCATCTTCTCTTCATCTTATCATTGACTTCCGTTGACAATCACTCATCACATCTGGATCCATGAGGACCATGCTCTTCAACATGGCTCCTCAACTTCTTAGATTGTTGGCGGAGATGAAGCCATCCTTTGGAGCCATCCTTCCTCTGACCTAGCATATTCCTCAAAGTAAGCCATTAATTGCGCTACTGAGGAAATATGCTTCCGGTGAAGCGTGTCGAGGGGTCCTGCATTTGTGACTCCTTCCCGAGCCGCATAAACCACAGATGATGCAGACATCCCTCTTATCTGCGACTTCGTGTGAGCGAAGCACTTAAAAAACTGTCGCAAAGTTTCTCCAGGTTGATGCTTTACCTGAAAAAGACTTCCAGTAAACATAGGGAGCACAAATGTACCTTAGAAGTTGCTTATGAACTTCTTCCTTAATTGTTCCCAAGACTTAATTGCTCCTGGTTTCAAAGACAAGAACCAACGCAGAGCGACTCCTTTGAGCGCAAGGGGGAAGCATTTTTCCATTGTATCTCGGACCCTTCGCTGGCCTCGATTGCTAAAGCATAGGAGCGGGAAAATTCCCCTGGATCTTGATCTCTAGAATACTTACAGAGCTTCAAAGTTCTAAACTTAGGGTCGAAGCGCACCTTCTGCAAGTCGGGGTGTAATGGAGATTCATCATCAAAAGAGGCATTCTCAATGCTTCTTAGAATCTTAGAGGCTTCAGGATAAACGACGAGGTCATCATCTTGGGGCACCTCCGGGATGAGGGGCTAGCTTTAGGACGAAGCTTATCCACAGCTTCCTGCCTCCACCTCATCACTTCAGCCTAAAGATAGGCCATCTGGGTCACCACATCATCAGGATGGTCTTCATTTCTTTCGAAGGGGACCTTCGGGTCTTCAGGACTGAACAAGTCAGTTCAGAGCATAGTTGGAGCTGAAAGAGAGGCTCCGTCAGTTCGAAGCATAGATGGAGTCCTGAGAGGGGCTTTGTATGTTCGAGGAAGAGTATTTGTTTTGGGAATCTAAGGTGGGGGACCACGAAAGGTCCTCCGACCTCGACGGTGTTCGAAGATTTCAACCCAGAGGTCCGAGAAGACCTCTAGTGGGGACTAGTGCCTAGGCTCCACTTAGGACGCATGGCTCTAGGAAGGGATTGGTAGAGAACAAAATTTTTGTACAAGGTTCCCCATGAACGGCGCCAACAATTGGCATAAAAGATTACGCTAAGAGGTTTAAGAAACTAAGTGTTTGACAAACGAGGTGTTTGTTTCAATAAACTACTCCAAGCCTCTGAAATGGATAATAGCTTGAGATAGTTCGAAGTGTGTATTGAATATCTGAGTATTCGATACCCTTTATAGAGTGAAGAGGGGTATTTATAGACCAAATACACGGGAAAAGACTTCTTTACCCTCTAATACAACCGACTAAGACGATACTGTTTAGTATTCTTCGTAGGGGTAAAAGTCTAAAAGAGTAATAAGCTAATCTAATTAATGAGAAGATAAATCTTTTGTCCTTGCTGGCAACCCCACTTCGGGTGAAGAGGCTTCGGGAGACTTTGTTACACCGAAGCTTTGACGGAGATCTCTGCTGTTTAAGGCTTTGAACTGACGAACCCTCATTGTCTTTTGGGCCTTCGGAGAATAGAGTTCCTAACTTCATTTCTTTTGCTCGTGTTTACTTGAAAGTTCTTGTACCATCGAAGATAAAATATTTTCCCCCAACAGTAGAGTTTTTATCCATCCCCTCTTCACCAAGAACTCCTGCATCCATCCGTTATCAATAAGACGATCGCCGGAGCCCGGAGATCAATTTCTAGGAACCGTCGGTCTAACCAGAGGCACTATCCTTCTCTGACCGGCCCATGCCGTGTCATCATCATGCATGCTAGCATGCCTCGCTATGACCGGAGGCCCAACGTCGGTCTGACCGACCACGAGCTGAGCCCTCGGGAACCCTTCGTGCCACACGTCGGAGTACACCCCGGAGTCCCTCGCAATCTTCAGTTTGACTGGAGCCCTAGTGTCGGTCTGACCGATCGGATATCGAGTCCCGCCTTTAGCTGTGTTCGCGATGCACTCTAGAGCCCTCGCAGTCAACTTCAGTCTGACTAGAGGTCTCCCTTTGGTTGGACCGACCGAGGGTCGGAGACCCCCTTCTGCCACCTTCGCACGGTACACACCGAAACCCCATTTGGTGACCCCTTTTACCATCGGTCTGACTAGTGGTATACTGTCGATCTAACAAGCCCGCCTTGGCTGGTCTGGAAACCATGTACACTTCAGTCTATCTGTCCCTAACATGGCCAGTTGGATCGCTTCCCCTAGCGACTTCGTTTATTTCCTTTGTCATGGCTAAGGGTCGTCGGAACGCGGTGTCAGTGTCATGATACGTTTAGCGGGCCACCCCTAGGTGTTAGCGTGCTTTTGGATTGTTGAACTGACATCAGTGTCCGTTGGTGCTTTATCAACATATTTTAGCATCAACACACTTTTTGGCAACTCCGATGGGGACACACATGCCAAGCACATCTACATCGGCGATGGGTACACTACCATGACTACATCAACGGTACCCTCTATGCCGGTGGACATGGTGGGGAGCGTAGAGATTGACGATGACAACATCATCCTCCCCACCTTCGATCACCTCTCTGAGGAGGATAAGGCAGAGATCAAGGCTAACACAAAGAAGTTACACGCTCTTATGCTTGGGCACTTTACGAAGACCCACGCGGGCTTCATCAAGTGCAACATCGACGACCTCTCCGAAAGCATGGTAACACCATCATCCCCTCCACTATTCTCCCTTGACATTGAGCAAAAGATAGCCACCACAGTAGATCAAGCAGTCAACGCCACTTTTGCAAATCGTCTGTGGCCCGAGGTTGATTCTAGGATGGAGGTGATGTTTAGGAGATTCGACTTTCTCGAGGCCACTTCTCCAACACCAATAGCTCGCGTACCCCCTGTTCGTCATATTCACAGTAGAACCGATGGGACTATGGGGAAAATATAATGTCTACAGCCTCACCATCCATTGTCGAGACAGGGTTTTACCCTATCAGTCAGACCAGCCACGAGGGCGGTCAGACCGACGTATGCCACCGTGGCTCACCTTCCCTACCAACTACTGTCGGTCATTTTGAGCTTAAGGAGAAGCTAGAGGGCCAAAACTTCTTAGAAGTTAGTCAAGTTTTGCAGCAGGATCTGGTCTAGGAAGGTTGAGCCAAGAATAAAAAATTCACTAAGACCTATTGCAAGCCCAGGGTGACATATGAGATGCTACACTAGAAGTACAAGAAGAGGGCCAAGAAGGCAAACACTCAGCTAGGACCTCCAGCAAGGCCAAACCCTCTGCGGAATAATGAGTTCGGCACGCGATGGGTGACACTGCTAGAGCCGCCGATGCCTCCACCTCCATATAAGTTCCTGATGGCACAGTGGGCCTCATATTACTTTCTGCCTGCTGGTTACCCATTCCCTTACCTTTTTACAGGTGATCCATTTATGCCGCTCGAGACCCACAACATGTAGGGACATATGAGCGTAGTAGGAGGTGACGCCTTTAGTCGGCTTTCCGTTACACCACAGGGACGACCATACCAGGGTTCTGAGGCCATTATCGTCAAAGTGGGTTCCTAGGATGTCCCAATCCCCGAGGGAGCCCCATCGGAGCAGAATGGAGGCAAGCCGCAAAAGGCAACCGAGGAGAAGCTTGTTGGTCTAACTACAGCCTCAGGGCCGGCCAGACTGCCCTCACCACCCCGATCTAACTGGCCTACTATGGCCAGTCCGATCGACACTTTTTAGTCTTTCGGCAATAGTTAGTTAAACTGGCCCACCATGGCCGGTTCGACAGACAAGGATCGGTCAGACCAGCCCAGTAAACCGGTCTGACCGATAGGGTACAAGAAAGTATCCCCACCAAGTGTAAAATTGTTGAGGCCAATCCGAGTGTTTCCCATCTGGCCAAAAATTCTAGGAGAAAGTTCGTGGTGCCCGACACAAATCCACAACCTCCATGGGAACCTCCAGGCATGACCAAGTCATAGAAGAGGCGGCTACAACGTCTTTCGAGGAGATTGTCCCCGACCAGTACCCAAGCAGGTATGGAAGCCCAAGCCAGTATCTTCAAACAACCCGGCTCCTTGTCGATCTAATTCGGTCGTGTATGACCGAGTTAAATAAGAGGTAGAGAGATTACTTAAGGCCGAGTTTATTAGGCCATGCAGGTATGTTGAATGGGTTGCTAACATTGTGCCTATCGAAAACAGAGGGAGTGGCAAGATTCGTGGGTGAATTGATTTCAGGGACTTGAACAAGGCTACTCCGAAGGATGAGTATCCCATGCCAATAGCCGACAAGTTGATCAACAATGCTTTAGGACATAAGGTACTAAGTTTTCTTGATGGTAATGTTGGTTACAATCAGATTTTTATGGACGAATAGGATGTTTACAAAATGACCTTTAGATGTCCTAGTTTTGTCGGCTTATTTGAGTGGATTGTGATTACTTTTGGTTTAAAGAATGTTGGTGCTACATATCAATGTGCTATGAACTTTATTTTTCACGACTTGCTAGGAGTCATGCTAGAGGTCTATATAGATGATGTTGTAGTCAAATCGGATGCTATGGGTAACTATTTAGCCATTTTGTGAGTGCCTTTTGAAAGAATGCGTTAGTATGGCTTGAAAATGAACCCGCTCAAGTGTGCTTTTGGCGTGTCGGTGGGAAAGTTCTTATGATTTATGATCCATGAAAGAGGTATTGATATTGACCCAAAGAGACTTGAGAAGATTAAGAACTTTGAAGCGTTGACATGTAAGAGAGATGTGCAAATGTTGCTAGGACAAATAAACTATTTGTGTCGCTTTATATCTAACCTGTCCGAAAAGATTGATGCTTTTGTCCCTATACTTCAGCAAAATAACGAAGCCAAATTTACTTGGGGGCAAGTCAGCAATGTGCTTTTGATCGAATCAAGGAGTTCTTGTCATCACCACCTATGGTAAGAGCACCAAAAGTTAGGATTTCATTTCGGCTATACGTTGCTACAGAAGATAGCGTGATAGGAGTTATGTTGACTTAGGAGGTGGAGGGAAAGGAGTACATCATCACGTTCTTGAGTCGCCGCATGTTAGATGCCGAGACAAGGTATGTGTTTTTGGAGCATTTATGTTTATCACTTTATTATGCTTTACCAAACATCCACACTATCTTCTATCTAGCACATGTATTGTTACTTGTCAAACCAATGTTATAATGTACATGTTAAAAAAGTCGATTCTAAGTGGGAGAATCGGAATGTGGGGCTATGCGTTAATTGAGTATGACATGGCTTATGAACCCTTGAAAGCTATGAAAGGCCAAGTCATCGCAAATTTTATAGTTTATCACCACGTAGATGTCAATTGGAGTAGTGACATTGTTCTGATTGAAGTAGTACCATGGAAACTTTACTTTGATGGTTCGGCTTGCAAGAATTGTCATGGTGTCGGACTGATACTCATATCAGCTAGTGGTATGAGTTTCGAGACTTCGACCCGCTTAGAATTTCCTTGTACTAATAATCAAGCCGAATATGAAGCTCTATTGCTAGGACTTGAACTTTTAGATTCCATGAGTGTTAAACATGTTCATGCATATTGTGATTCTCTATTAGTTGTTCAACAAGTGGCTAGAGTTACTCAATCCTTTAATGTTTTGTTAAATAGCTATTCGGACAAATGCCTAGACATAGTTGGGACTTCTGATAACTTTGAAATTTCCCATGTGTCTAGAGAAGCAACTTAGTAGCAAATCATTTGGCTCAACAAGCATATGGTTATCAAGTAAAAAGAGGTAGTTTTTCGCACAAGAAAAACCGGTGCTTGAAAAAATTGTCACCCGGGTCAGAGGACTTCGGTCTAATCGGCCTTGTCAGGCCGGTCCGACCACAGGTGTCTGGCCAGTCTGACCGGTCATGCCAAGCCGATCTGACCGCCCCGTGTCAGCTGACTGACAACAGCCGGTCTGACCAGCCCACTATAGTCGGTCTAACCGCCCTGTGTCAGGAGGATTTGGGGTACGGGGGGCAAATCAAAGTTTTTCATTTGAATGCCAATTCAAGTCAGGATTTAGCGAAGCTTTAGGAAACCATGAGGGTGATTAGAGGACTCCAATTATTCAGTATTTGAGAGATCCTAGTGAGCGGGTTGATCAGAATGTTCAGTGGCAGGCGTTTAAATTTGTGTTGCTTGATGATGAGTTGTATCACTGAACAATTGATAGAGTGTTTTTGAAAAGTTTGAATGCCGATCAGTCTAAACTTGCTATGTGTGAAGTACATGAAGGACTTTGTGCTACTCATTAGTTGGCCCAGAAAATGAGTTGGATGCTCAAAAGAGCGGTTTTTATTGGGTGACTATGAGTGAGGATTGTTTTAGATATTACAGATGATGTGAGGCATGTCAAAGGTTTGGTAATATTCAGCTTGCTCCTGCATCTTTGCTTAATCCTATTATAAAACCATGGTCATTCTGAGGTTGGGCCTTGGACTTCATTGGTCAAATTTATTCTTCCTCCTCAAAAGGGCATCGGTTCGTATTGATGGCTATGGATTACTTCACCAAGTGGGCAGAGGCCGTGCCTCTCAAGAACTTGACGCATAATGAGGTAATTTATTTCATCTTGAAGCACATTATTCATAGATTCAGTATTCCCCAAACTCTTACTACATATCAAGGCGCTTTATTTGTTTCTAAGGAGGTGTGTGATTTTGCCGAATATTATGGTATAAAGTTGATAAACTCTTCACCATACTATGCTCAGGCCAATGGTCAAGACAAGTCTAGTAATAAAACTATTATTAAACTTATTAAGAAGAAGATTGAAGAGTTTCCTAGAAGGTGGCATAAGGTGTTTTCTGAGGCATTGTGGGCATGCAGAATAGCTAAGCAAGGTGCTACCAAGGTAAGTCCATATGAGTTGGTGAATGTTGGCTCTTTGAGATTGCTTACACAAGATGGCTTATTGGTCGACGATTATGAAGTTCTCTTGGAGATTAAGAGCTATAGAGGCTATAGAAAGAGATAAAAGAAGAGTGGCTAGAGCTTATAATAAGAAGGTGAAAGAAAAATCGTTTCAATTTGGTGACTTAGTTTGGAAGACGATTTTTCCTTTAGGCACTAAAAGCCCAAAGTTTGGTAAATGGTCACCTAGTTGGGAATGTCCTTTTTGAGTTGTTGAAATCACTCCAAGTAATGCATATTTTCTAGTCTCTGAAAGGAGAGTGATTTCATAGAGCTTTGAATGGTAAATATTTGAAAAAGTACTTCTCAAGTGTATGGAAAGACACTTGAAGTGTCGCAAGGCCAATATATAGTATATCGCCCTTAGCCCGTTGTGCTTTTGGCTCACTAAGTTAGCCAAAAGGAAGGGGGCATTAATGGTCAAAATTGTCAAAATGTCAAAATTGGTAATTTTGGCCGAAAATATGCAATTTCCTGGCATAGGCCGGTCCGACTGAAGTAGTCACTTAGGTCTGATCAGACTGGGTCTGGTCAGACCAGCTATATAGGCTCGGTCAGACCAGCCCAAACCGAATCCGAGCTATTTTGGGTTGTTCCGAGATGTTTTTATATCTAATCAACTTGTAATGGTTTGGACGCGTGATGGAGTCTATTAAGGGCCCATAAATGTCAAGACTCACCCTATGAATATAGGGGCAAAGTCGATTCAAGGGACCCCCCAAAACCCTAATATATACAATCTATTATTTACCTTGAATTGTTCTTTACTTTCAATCTACTTTCCTTGCCCTAGGATTAGCTATAACGTCCGCCGTACTTTTGTTGGTTTGCGCTGTAAAACATCTGTCCGCCGCATCGTAATCACGGTAATCCTTGTCGATTTGCTCATGAATCGTCCGTTCAATCTACGTAATGGATTTCTATCATTTTTATCGGTATTTCAGTCTCTAGACCGAATTGTCTCTGATTTCTTAGTATTTTGTAGAGTTTTTATCCATCCCCTCTTTGCCAAGATCTCCTATATCCATCCATTATCAATAAGACAATCGCCAGAGCCCGGATATCAAATTCCAGGAGCGGTCGGTCTAACCGGAGGCACTATCCCAGACTGACAAGCTCATGTCGTGCCATGATCCAGCGTGTCAGCACGCCCCGGTCTGACCGAAGGTCCAACGCCGACCTGACCGACCAGGTGCGGAGCCCTAAGGAACCCTTCACGCCACACGTCCGAGTACACCCTGGAGTCCCTCACACTCTTCGTTTTGACCGGAGCCCTAGTGTCGGTCTGACCAACCCGTTATGGAGGCCCCCTCTTAGTTTGTCTGCACAATGCACTCTGGAGCCCTCGTAGTCCCCTTCAGTTTGACCGGAGATCTCTCTTCGGTCAGACCGACCGAGGGCTGGAGGCCACCCTTTGGCCACCTTCGCACGGTACACGCCGAAGCCCCCTTTGGTGACCCCTTCGTACCACCGGTCTGATCGGCGGTATATGTTAGTCTGACCGGCCCGCCTTGGCTGGTCTGACCACCGTGTACACTTCGGTGGAATTGGCCTTGATTTGGATTGTTGGATCGCTTCCCCTACAATTTGGTTTGTTAAATAATATTTTGGTATTGTTTAATTGCCTAGAGACTCCATTTATTTGCTTTGTCATGGTCAAGAGTCGTCGGAACACAGTGTCAGCGTCATGAGACGTTTAGCAGGCCACTCCTAGGGGTTAGCACGCTTTTGGATTGACAAACTGACGTTAGTGTCAGTTGGTACTTTATCAATAGATTTTAGCGTCAACAGGGTTATTTGCATGTCAACCTTATGCTAACTGACAAAGCCAAGCCTAGATCAAGCAAAGATCGTCAGAAGCTTAAGGCATTGGTCGTGGCATACACTGCAGTGTCCTAGTTCATACCAAAGGGCTATGGTAAGAAGTCTAGAACAATGCAGTGCGACAAAACAAACCCACCTAGATCTTTTCAATTTCAGCACAAAAAGGCATGAATATCAATTTTATGATTTTTATCAATTTACAGTATAAGATTTCCATGAAAAGCATTAGAATGTTCAAGTTGCATGTTTGCATCCAAGTGTAAAGAACATAGATAATAGGCATGTAAAAGATAACAAAAGCATTCAACCTACTCGTGCTAGTTACCCAACTAAGCAGTGATCATGTTTTAATTTTCAGAATTAATAGTCATGCTCATGACAGATATCAGACATATAGAATAGAGCAAAATCATCATGATTAAACACAATAATTCAAAGTCATATACAGGCAAGTATATGTAAAAGCAGTTAATTATATGACAAAAGCTTATGCAATGACACACAACTCCCCCTCACAAGATGTCATAGAGATGACAAACACCAAGCTCTCCTCTCAAAAATGCAAATCGAGGAGCATTAAGAGGCTTGCTAAAAATGTCTACAAGGTGATTCTGGGTATCAACATATCTCAATTCAATATCACCCTTCTCATTGCGGTCTCTCAAAAAGTGATAAGGAACATCAATGTGTTTTGTTGTAGAATGTTGAACTGGGTTGTTGGCTAAGCTATGGCACCAGTGTTATCATGGAAAAGTGGAACACCCTTAAAATCCAATCCAAAATCCCGCAAAGTAGAAACCATCCACAAAATCTGTGAGCAACAGCTAGCAGCTGCTACATACTCAACCTCAGCTGTCGACTGCACAACACTAGACTGTTTGCGAGAAGACCAACACACAAGAGAGGAACCCAGAAAATGACAAGTACTGGTGGTACTTTTCCTATCAATTATACAACCAGCAAAATCGACATCAGAAAAACCTTGAAGGCATAAAGAAGATGACGCATAGTACCAAATGCCAAATTCAAGAGTTTGTTTGACGTACCTTAGTATGCGCTTAACCGCTTGACGATGTGAATGTCCGGCCTCACAGCCGTCAAGTAGAGGAGGGAGCCGATCATGCTCCAGAACTCCTTCTGATCCACTTTTTCTCCATCTTCATCGGGATCAAGTGCTACTAAGGTAGGCATCAGAGTGGCAAGTGGCTTCGCATCACTCATGTCAAAGCATTTTAGTAGGTCATTGGTGTACTTCTTCTGATGCACAAAAGTACCTTGTTTGCTTTTCTTGATTTTCAAACCAAGGAAGTAAGTCAGCTCGCCGATCATCGACATCTCGAACTCCCTACTCATAGAATCGGGAAACTCGGTCACAAGTGTATGAGAAGAGCCACCAAAAATAATATCATCAACGTATATCAGAACAAGGAGTAAATCTTTTCCATGCTAAACAGTAAATAGGGTTTTATCAACAAAGCCCATTTTGTACCCATCACTACAAGAAAACAGAATGTTTCTGTCGGAAATTTTATCTTCCGTCGGCATTTTGAAAAGCCGACGGAAGTTAAATAACTTCCGTCGGCCTAGAGGAGCCGACGGAAGTTAAGCTAACTTTCGTCGGCTTTTCACAGTGGCCGACGGAAGATAGAGGCATTTTTTCCCGCCCGGTATAAATCCCCTAACTTCCGTAGGCCAGCATTAAAGCCGATGGAAGTTAAAATTAACTTTCGTCGGCTTTAGATGTGGCCGACGGAAGTTACATTCTCAGTGCGCTTTTTTTCCCAGCCCACACCCTCTTTTTCCCAGCCCGCACCTTCTTTTAACCTAGGTTTTTCCGCCCGCCTCCCTGGCTTCCCGCCGCCTCCGCCCGCCTCCCCGGCCTGCCGCCACCTCCGCCACCTCCGCCCGCCTCCGCCCGCCTCCCCGGACTCCCTCCGCCTCCACCGCCTCCGCCCGCCTCCCCGGCCTCCCGCCGCCTTCGCCGCCTCCCCTCGCCTCCTCCCTCCTCCCCGGCTTCCCGCCGCCTCCATGCGCCTACGCCCGCCGCCTCCACCCGCCTCCCCGGCGATTGACCTCAATGAGGCTACTAGCAGTTGCAGACTTGCAGTGTTGGCAGCAGGCGAGGAAGACGACAACAGCCAATCTCTACAGCCAGCGTGGTCTGGCGGCGGCAGCACGTAGCTCGACCGAGCGGCGAGCGGAGGAGGAAGCTAGCATGCAGCCGAAGCAGCCAGCCGAACATGGCTACGCGCGTGCAAGTTCCTGTGAGGTTAGACTGATGAGCTTGACTGTGAATACTAGCCAAGGAAAATATAATTCTGATGTGCTCCGAATAATTGTTGTGATACTGCTTATGACTTGTGTTCACTCCATTCCATTGTTACTCTCATTAGCATTTGGGTGGAAGTAGCTGGGTTATGGATTGAAAGAACTTGTATCTCCAATTCTATTCTCGGTTCTTGAAGGGATTGTTTATTGTTATGATATATTTGTCTGTTGAATATGGTTTATCAGAGTTTTCGCAAGACAAAATTATACTCTCAGCAGGGCTCCAGAAAAGAAACAATTTATGATGCATCAGGCGCAATTTCATACATTTGAGAAGAAAAGGACACAATCAATCTGTATCTAAAACATCTTAGTGTCCAGTTGAAGAACCATTTTACTCACTATCTCATTCACTGGATCAGCCTTCACCTGAAAACATGTACCAGTTCTCACTTCAGAGTCGCTGTTATTGTAGCAATTTTGTTAGCTACAGCACAGGTTTAGTATGTGTGTATACGGAGTGTAAAATGAACCTCGAAGGGTTCTCTCAGAAGGAGAAAGGGTTTATACTGGTTCAGGCCTCCCCTAGGGGATAATAGCCCTACGTCCAGTTTGTGGTGGATTTGGCATGGTATGCCTCAGTATGGAGTAGTAAATTCGAGGGTCTCATGGCCCCTGGAGAAGGTACCTTGATACAAGGGCTTGGCCCCGCTTTTATAGGCACGCAGGCCTTAAGGAAAAGATCAAAATGCCCTCTATGAGTCCTAGGCTCATAGGGGTAAAAAGGGAAAAAGAGCTAGATACAGTACAAAAGTGCTTTACAGCTTTACAGATGTGTCAGACAACTTTGACTAGCTAAGCGACATACCAGGGGTGGAGGGGACCCCGGTATGGCCTCTACACTGTAGCGAGGTGTAGATATTTCTTGGGTTCAGAGTAGGGGCCGGAGCTCTTCTGGCGGAGGCTGCGAAGGAGGCTTCGAAGTACACTCCGAAGGGGGCTTCGAAGCATACTCCGAACTGGGTTTCGAACTGAGCTCCGAACTGAGGTCTCGGAGACTTGGCTTTGAACTGGCCGGACAGGGTCCGGAGGCTGGCTTTGAGGAGCTTCGAAGGGAATTCAAAGGTTAACTCCGAACAGGCTCGAAGACTAACTCCGGACAAGGCCCGGAGACTAGCTTCGAAGTTAGCCTGAGACAACTTCTAGCAATCTTCAAGGAATCTTGAGGGCTTCGCTCTGGAGGGCTCCGAGGGACCTCGCTCCAGAGGGCTTCGACGGAGCTCGGGGGCTTCGCCCTAACAGGGTCTGAAGTGAACCTTGAGGCTTGGAAACAGCTTCTTTGGGAACATACAGGCTTCGACAGTGTTGGGCTCTGGGCCGAAGGCTGTCGGAGGCTGACGTCATTTGGCCCCTGTTCAAGGGAAAACCATTCCCCCAACAGTAGCCCCTCGCGTGCAGGCCTTCGGGATGAAGGGGTGTGCGCGCCCTTGGGACAAATGACCTAAAAATTACAACTTTAGAGAAAACATGCCTTAGGAGCATGGACCGAAGGTGACTTCGAAATCCGCAGGTAATAACTACCTGCACCAGCTGTCAGAATGACCTCGGGGAGATCAAACGGCTCCGCAACGACTAGAAAATTTACCGTTACCCTGCGCTAGGCCGCTTCGCCTTCGCTGGAGGCCCACCAAACAGTGGGTTCGGCCCACGACCGTCAGAATTCTTACCACCTATAAATAGGGGATTACCGCGTGCGGCTTCGGCATGCTCTCATTTGCTTTCTTCTCAGTGCCTTACAACCTTCGCTCTCTTCTCTTCCTTGGCTTCGCGTGGAGCACCCCTCGCTAGCTTTAGCCCCTCGCGCCGAAGTCCCACAAAAATGCCGAAGAAGGCAGCTTCGAAGGCCTTGGACTTGGGCCCGAGCTCTAGCTCCGCCCAACTGCAGGCAGCGGTGGCTGCGGCAGCGAAGCCCGCACTGAGGCGGCTCGGGCCGAGGGACCTTCGGATGCCATCCGACAAATTTGAGCAAACGCTGGAGATGAGGGCTTCGATCTCTATAGAGGAGTCCGTCCGGAGGGCCTGCGAGGGGAGGATTGCAGCGAAGATCCAACTCAGAGTTCTGGATAAGTCGGAGGCCATACCGAGGCCTCGGGCCAACGAAGTGGTAGTGTTCAAAGCCTTCTTTGAAGCCGGCCTCGGGCTGCCAGCAGTGGGGATGCTGAGAGAAGTACTCAAGGCCTACAACCTCGAGCTCCCTCAGCTTTCGCCCAACGCCGTGGCGAGGCTTGCTGTCTTCGAATGGGCCATGAGGGCCGAAGGTTGCGAGGGCCGCGCAGATGTCTTCGTCGCCCTTCACGACGCCAACTGCCAGCCGAAGCCGAGGGAGGGCTCAGATCGTGTCAAGAGGGCTTTGGCCTTTGGCAGCGCAAACTTCCAGCTCCGGAGGGAGTTCCAAGATGCCTTCCCGGCGAGGGCTGTTAACAGCAAATGGTACTCGAAGTGGGATCAAGAGTGGTTCTATGCCTCCATCGGCGTGAACTCTCCCCTTCGGAGTACCAACGCCCTTATCTCATATCGGCGCGAAGGGGTGGTGAAGACTAGCCCGGACACCCTTCGCTCGAGGATCTCGCTCCTTCAGAGGGTTGCCGCGAAGATGAGCATGAGGGACCTCGCGGAGGAGTTCATCACCCTCCAGCTCAGCCCCCTAGCGTGCTCTTGGCCGAAGGGGCTCTTCCAAGCTTCGGGCCGAGGGGGCCTAAACCAGTTGGCCTTCGAACGCCTCTGTAAGGCTCTGAAACTTTTCCACTTTCATACTTCGCAAAAACTTCATTCTGACTTGAATCTTTATGAAGCTCATCTTGAAGTGAGGACTCCGGAGGAGGCCATCGCGGCAGTGGAGCGTGTTGTTGGGACTCCGACACCGGAGGAGCAAGCCCAGCGGCTAGCTTCGGTGGGGTCCTAGGAGAACCGAAACAGGGTGTGGACCCTGCTTGGCTACGAAGAGGTCCCTGCCCTGCCAGACTTCTCCCACCTCGCAGCTTCGACGCCGGAGCCAAGAGGAAAAGAGGGGAAGACGATGAGCCCGAAACTTCGAGGGCTCGGCCAGAGGTCCCCGCACCCGAGGCCTCTACTCCGGAGGAGGCAGCGGCCTCGGACCCTCAAATAGCTGCGGAGCCCACGAGTGCTTCGGCTGCCAAGGAGGTAGCGAAGGCTTCGACAGCAACGGCTTCGGGCGCGAAGGCCGACGCGTCAGCTTCACAACAAAAGGACTGGAGGGCGCTTGTTGACCCCTCTACCTTCAAAGAAATCTTTGACGAAGGTAACTACTTCAAACATTCTTCTCTTCAATATGTGGATTTTGACATAGACTTTTTGTAGAGGAGGATGCCGGTGCGAGGCCCACCACGGTGAAACCTGCAGAGGACAACGCCGGCACGAGGTCCACCTCGGCGAAGCCAGCAGAGGTCTCCGGCGGCAGCAGCAGCAGCTCAGAGTCTGACAGCTCCTCGTCTGAAGAAGACGGAGGCAGTGGCCGTGGCGGAGGGGACCCTCAAAGCGACGAGAACGTTGAGGTGGTGGAGCTAAGCCCGGCCATGCTGAAGCCTGCGCAGGTGGTAGCGGCGGAGGAGATTGTCTAGCCTCTTCGGCCGAAGGGGGCTTTGACTGAGGTGGCCATCAACAGCTTCCGTGAGGTCTGCGCAACTGCGGAGGCAGGGGACTTGGTGGCTCAACTCAGCCGCTTTAACCCCATGGAACTCTTCATCAACGCGAATGAAGCCCTTGTGCAGGTGAGCAAAGTCCTACACAGCCTTCGAGTTATACTTTAGTCTTCGATCAACACTTATAATTTCTTGAATTCTTTTAGGCCTGCACATTGAATGCAGCAGCTTCGACTTCTGCGGACAGGCGGATGATGCGCCTGGCAAAGGAAAAGGAGGCCCTCCGATGTGAAGCCTTGGTGGAAGCCGAGAAGCGAAGGAGGGCCGAAGTTTCAGCCGATGGGGCGAGGGGCGAGGCCGAGACGGCGAGGGCTGAGGCAGAGGCGGCAAAGGCCGAGGCTAGCAAGGCTAAGGAAGCCTTGGCCTCGGAGATGGATAGGCTCCGCGCGGAGCTTAAATCCACGAAGAACGCCGAAGCACGGCAGGAGAAGGAGAACTCCGAACTCCGCCAACAGGCTCAGTCACTTGAGACCTTCGTTGTTGACAACCTCGACGAAGCCACTCTGAGCCTGACTTAGGTCCTACAACAAACAGGGACCGAATGTCGGGCTCCAGACTTCGGTGATCTGGATCCAATTGGGGACCACGCCGCATTCTTGAAGGTGGTGGCTTCGTCGGCGGAGCAGTCTCTGAAGGGGTTCGCCTTGATGGCCAGCCGAGTGGCGGTCCATGGAGTGTTGCAAATGCTTCACGACGCGGGGTGCAACCACCTTGAAGTAGCAACCTCCGCGACCCCGGTGGCCTTCGGGGGCCAACACTTGGTGACACCTCCGACAGATGTCCGTGGAGCCTGGCGGCACCTGCAGGAGCCTTGGAAGGCCCAAGGCTGCGAAGCAGTCCTCGAGCTTCAGAAGGCCCTTCGCCTTCGCCGAGTCAAGCACTTGCTTCACCAAATCAGCCTTCGACATCGACACCTCCACCTCCGAAGGTGTAGATCTCCTTAGGCTCCTTGTAATTCTTAGCTGTAGGCTTTGTAAAAACTTTATCAGTTTATTAATATGAATGCGGGGGTGGTTTATACCTGCCCAGGCTCTGTCTCCGAATGTTGACTTCGAAGTACTTGAGGACTCTGAAGAACTCCGCCAGTTATGGGCGGTCCTTGAAGTAGCTAGGTCCGAAGGCCCCCCTCGGTTTAAACTTCCGAGGGGGCCTAAGGGCGAAGCCATCACCGAAGTAGCTCAGGATCTGCTAGCCATTGTGAAGACGGAGTCCCTTCGGAGTTCTTTATTTTTGCCTTCGCAACCGGTCTTAGCAGGCGACGAAGCTTTAGATTTCTCTCCCTTCAACACGGCACCGCCTGCCTCACAGTCTTGGAGCGACCTGAAAAGAGGAAGACGAGGTCTGTGGGCTTCGGAGCCTAGACGAGCCGGACGTGGGAGAGGAGGCTCCGACAAGGCTTCGTCCAGCCGAGGGGGGGCTGGCCGAAAGAAAGGCAAGCGAGGGATGGGGCCTCGCACTCGATTTTTCTTAGGCTTAGATACAGACTACTTGTAGTTTTGTTTTCGAAGCATATTTGTAACATACTTCTCAATTATTATTCAATGAATGGAGTTTATTATATTTGCATACTTCGTCTGCATGCTTCGCATTGTTTGATGACTTCGAACATTTTAGCTTGTCACGCTCGTACTGCGTATTACATTCGCACACTTTGCATACATGCTTCCCCCCTTGCTCGTGGCAGCTAGGGACTTAGCCGTTGCTGGCGCGGGCAATAAAAATGCGAAGGGGTGCGCCTTTTTGGCGGCTTCGGATGCTTGAAATGTATTGAGCGAAGGCCTCTTTTGGGCTTCGACCGCGTTAATTTGGAGTGAAGCAAGGCTTCAGCGTAGCCAAATTAAGCGAAGCATGCTTCGGCATGCTAGGATTTGGATGTTGTGCGTGAGCGAGGCTCCGAAACACACTCAGATTTTTAAGCGAAGCGTGACTTCGAGATGCTTAATTTTTAGCTTAGATCACGTCACGCACAGCATCAAAATCCAAGCATGCCGAAGCATGCTTCGCTTAATTTGGCTACGCTGAAGCCTTGCTTCGCTCCAAATTAACGCGTTCGAAGCCCAAAAGAGGACATCGTTCGATGTGTTACAAGCATCCAAAGCCGCCAAAAGGCGCACCCCTTCGCATTTTTATTTGCCTGCACCAGCAACGTCTAAGTCCCTAGCTGCCACGAGGAAAGGGGGGAAGCATGTATGCGAAGTGTGCGAATATAATGCGCAGTACGAAGTGTGACAAGCTAAAAACGTTCGAATCCATCAAACAATGCGAAGCATGCAGACGAAGTATGCAAATACAATAAACTCCATTCATTGAATGATAATTGAGAAGTGTGTTACAAATATACTTCGAAAACAAAACTACGAGTAGTCTGTATCTAAGCCTAAGAAAAAGTGAGGTTGAGGCCCCATCCCTCGCTTGCCTTCTTTCGGCCAGGGCCCCCTCGGCTGGACGAAGCCTCGTCGGAGCCTGCTCTCCCACGTCCGGTTCATCCATGCCCCAAAGCCCGCAGACCTCGCCTTCCACTTTGCATGTCGCTCCAAGTCTGCGAGGCAGGCGGCACCGTGTCGAAGGCAGAAAAGTCTAAAGCTTCATCGCCTGCCAAGGCCGTTCGCGAAGGCAAGGATTAAGAACTCCGAAGGGACTCTGTCTTCACGATTGCCAGCAGATCTTGAACAACTTCAGGGATGGATTCACCGTTAGGCCCCCTTGGAAGTTTAAACCGAGGGGGCCTTCGGACCTAGCTACATCGAGGACCGCCCATAACTGGCGAAGTTCTTCAGAATCCTCAAGTACTTCGAAGTCAACATTCGGAGACTAAGCCTGGGCAGGTATAAAACACCCCCGCATTTATATTAATAAACTGATAAGTTTTTACAAGCCTACAGCTAAGAATTACATGGAGCCTAAGGAGATCTACACCTTCGGAGGCGGAGGTGCTGACGTCGAAGGATGATTTGGCGAAGCAAGCGCTCTGGCTCGGCGAAGCCGGAGGGCCTTCTGGAGCTCGAGGACTGCTTCACAGCCCTAGTCCTTCCAAGGCTCCTGAAGTCGCCGCCAAGCTCCACGGACGCCAGCCGGAGGTGTCACCAAGTGCTGGCCTCTGAAGGCCACCAGAGTCGTGGAGGTTGCTGCTTCGAGGTGGTTGCACCCCGCGTCGTGAAGCATTTGCAACACCCCTTGACCCGCCACTCGGCCGGCCATCAAGGCAAAGCCCTTCGGAGATTGCTCCGCCGTCGAAGCCACCATCTTCAAGAATGTGGCGTGGTCCCCAATCGGATCCTGGCTACCGAAGTCTGGAGCCCGGCACTCAGTCCCTATCTGTTGAAGGACCTCGGTCAGGCTCTGAGTGGCTTTGCCGATGTTGTCAACGACAAAGTTCTCAAGGCACTGAGCCCGTTGGCGGAGTTCGAAGTTCTCCTTCGCCAGCTGGGCTTCGGCGTCCTTCGTAGCTTTAAGCTCCGCTAGGAGCCTATCGGTCTCCGAGGCCAAGACTTCCCTAGCCTTGTCGGCCTCGACCCTCACCGCCTCGGCTAAAGCTTCGGCCCGCCTTCGCTTCTCGGCTTCCACTGAGACTTCGCGTCATAGGGCCTCCTTCTCCTCCGCCAAGCGCGTCATATGCCTATCCGCAGAAGTTGATGCTGCTGTGTTCAGTGCGAAGGCCTAGAAGAATTCAAGAAAATCATAAGTGTTGATCGAAGACCAAAGTGTAACTCGAAGGCTACGTAGGACTTCGCCTACCTGGATGAGGGCTTCGTTCGCGTTGATGAAGAGGTCCATGGGGTTCACGTGGCTAAGTTGAGCTACCAAGCCTGCTGCCTCCGCAGCTGCGTAGCCCTCGCGGAAGCTGTTGATGGTCGCCTCCATCACGACTCCCTTCGGCTGCAGAGGCCGGACAATCTCCTTCGCCGCAACTGCCTGCATAGGCTTCGGCAGTGCGGGGTTTTGATCCACTACCTCCACTACCTCAACTTCCTCGTTGCTTCGGGGGTCCCCTTCGTCGCGGCCGTTGCTTCCGACTTCTTCAGACGAGGAGCTATCGGACCCCAAGCTGCTGCTGCTGCTGCTGCTGCCGGAGGCCTCCGCTGGCTTCGGCGCGATGGGCCTCGCACTGATGTCATCTTCTTCAAAAAAGATCAAGTCAAAATCCGCATATAAAAGAGAAGTATGTTTGAAGTGGTTACCTTCGTCGGAGATTTCTTCGAAGGTAGAGGGGTCAATGTGTGCCCCCCAATCCCTTCGCTACAAAGCTAGCGCATCAACCTCCGCGCTCGGAGCTGTCGCCATCGAGGTCGTTGCTACCACCTTGGTAGCCGGAGCACTTGTCGGCTCCGCTTCTGTTTGAGGGTCCACGACCGCTGCCTCCTCCGGAGTAGAGGCTTCGGTCATGGGGACCTCCGGCCGAGCCCTCGAAGTTTCGGGCTCGTCGTCATCCCCCTCTTCCTCTTGAAGCCGGTTGTCGAAGCTGCGAGGTGGGAGAAGTCTGGCAGATCCTGGACCTCTTCATAACCAAGCAGGGTCCACACCCTGTTCCAGTGCTCCCAAGACGCCACCAAAGCAAGCCGCTGGGCTTGATCCTCCGGTGTCGGGGCTCCAACAACACGCTCTGCCACCGCGATGGCCTGCTCTGGAGTCCTCACTTTAAGATGATCTTCATAAAGATCCAAGTCAGAGTAAAGTTTTTTACGAAGTATGAAAGTGGAAAGGCTTCGAAGTCTTATGAGGTGTTCAAATGCCACCTCGTTTAGGCCCCCTCAGCCCGAAGCTTGGAAGAGCCCCTCCGGCCAAGAGCACGCAAGGGGGCTGAGCCGGAGGGTGATGAACTCCTCCACGAGGTCCCTCATGCTCATCTTCGCTGCCACCCTCCAAAGGAGCGAGATCCTCGAGCGAAGGGTGTCGGGGCTCGTCTTCACCACCCCTTCACGTCTATAAGAAATAAGTGCATTGGTACTCCAAAGGGGAGAGTTCGCGCCGACGGAGGCGTAGAACCACTCTTGATCCCACTTCGAGTACCATTTGCTGTTGGTGGCCCTCGTCGGGAAGGCATCTTGGTACTCCTTCCGAAGCTGGAAGTTGGCGCTGACGAAGGCCAAAGCCCTCTTAACGCGGTCTGCACCCTCCCTCGGCTTCGGTTTGCAGTTGGCGTCGTGGAGGGTGACGAAGACGTCTGTGCGGCCCTCGCAACCTTCGGCCCTCATGGCCCATTCAAAGACAGCAAGCCTCGCCACGGCGTTAGGCGAAAGTTGAGGAAGTTCGAGGTTGTAAGCCCTCAGGACTTCGCTCAACATCCCCACTGCTGGCAGCCCGAGGCCGGCTTCGAAGAAGGCTTTGAACAGCACCACTTCGTCAGCCCGAGGTCTTGGTATAGCCTCGAACTTCTCCGGAATTCGAAGCTGGATCTTCGAAGCAATCCTTCCTTCGCAAGCCCTTCGGGTGGACTCCTGTGTGGAGATCAAGGATTACAAAACCGGTTAAGGTCAACTGGTGATCTCAACCTACTCTGATACCAATTGTAGAACCGAAACATGCGACTAGAGGGGGGTCAATAGGCGCCTCAACAAATTCTTTCGAATTGATGGTCTTTTCAAAATGCCCAACACACCTCTAAAACAACAAGAGGAAGCGAATTAACTTTAATAGCAAAACCCCAGATAAAGCTAGTGCTAGCACTCTCATATACCTCACAATGCTCAAATGCAAACTAAGACAATTCCCATATCAAATAGATAGATCACCAAGTATTTAGACATACATCAAGAGTTTACAACCATTTCATCAAAAATAGTGGGTGAGGTGCAATAATAAAACAGATGATTTAGTTACCTGTAGTAGAAGATGTATATATTAATGATGAATAATCTAAGTCGGTTAACTAGTTTATGGTCACGCTTTGATCCAAAGAAAATACAAACAATGTTTATTCTTGTCTGGCCGAGCACTCAAATCAGGAAAATTTCCAATAAAAATAACAAGTTGCCGTGTGCAGCACTTGTAGGACAATGCGTAGAGTTTGTACTTCATAAATATCAAGTTGAGAGAATGCAAAACAAGACACACAACTTCCTTGGTTGGTGGCGTACAGGTAGAAAATCAAAACAACATGATCTAATTTTGCCAGATAATATTTCTATATTATGAAAATCATCACAATAACTAGATCGAACCTAACCAAGACAGTAGCTAATCACGATGATCATAATAATATGTCAAAGTATCGGACATGCTTTATTTAGATGAACGGTATACAACATAAAAATACAATAGAAAGAGATGTCGGACCTAACTGATAAAACATCTAACTATCACACCTAGATCACATCAACCTAAGAGATCAATCTGATGCAGCCTTAGACTTAGCTAATATACCGAGATAAACTGGCAATCATATTGTTTTAACTTGTGCTTCAAGAGATCAAACTAATGCAGTCGTGAAGGCATTGACCTAATCGATATGATCATCGAGGGTGGAGGGACTCACCTCTTCGTCGGATATCAGAACGATGCAACTCAGCTCCGAGTGCTGAATCCTGCCGGGATTAACCTTAGAAGCCAAGGGTTACGATGCGCTAAATAGTTGTTTGACAGAGATGTGTGTTTAACCTAGCTAAGGGGTACATATTTATAGTCCTGAGACTTACCATCCAAGTATCTTATCCTAACCGATTCTAGATAATCTTTATCTTCTCTCTTTTATCTCCATCGGCTCTTCCTATCTGGTCACGTATGCGTCATGGATAGGCTTCTTTGACTAACTTTGACCGTATATCCTTTGACTTCCTTTGATCGTGCGGCATTCCTGGTGGGCCCTGGACACTACCAAATCTTGGTGTCAACACCCGCATAGGCCTGAGAATGTCCCTTACCATGAGCTGGCATGAGAGGAGGACAACCGAGAGGACGTATATGGCCGACACGCCGGGATACCACCACGCACATGCAAGGCGCCCCAAGATAGAGGCATAGACGATATATATGAGCGTATTCGCGCACTTTTTAGAGTGTGTAGGCTATGCGCCACGGGATCGGACTAGGGTTTACCAGAAGATGTACGTGGATTATTTTGACACTATCCCATATCCTCGCCATTTTAGGGTTCCTTAATTCACTAAATTCAACGGTGATCATAGCAAAACTACTTGGGAGAACATAGGTCAATTTCTACCACAATGTGGAGAAGCTAATGGGTCAGATTCCTTTAAACTTAGGCTATTTTATTTGTCATTGTCTGGTACCCCTTTCACTTGGTTTTTGGCGCTACCACCGAAATCCGTCCATAATTGGGCCCATTTAGAGAAGAAGTTTCATGATTATTTTTATGCTAGGGAAACTGAACTTAGGCTCTCACGCATGACATTGTTTAAACAAAAATTTAATGAGAGTGTCTCCGAGTACATTAGGAGGTTTAGAGACACTAGAAACCACTGTTTTAACTTGAACATTTCTGAGAGTGACCTAGCCGACTTGGCTTTCGATGGCTTGCATTCCGAACTTAAGGAGAATCTAGATGGCCAGGACTTCCTATAAGTGAACCAAATGCTGCAGAAGGCTCTAGCCCAGGAAGGCCGAGTCAAATCTAAAAAATTCACTAAGACGTTTAGTAAACCCAAAGCCGAGTTATTATATGTCCAAGCCATTAATTTTCTCCGAGCTACGACCATTTCCCACTAAGAGCCTGCCATGTGAGGTCAAGTACACTTATGACGTGACCAAATGCGATAAAATATTTGATTTTTTGTTGAAGAACAAACTCCTCAGGTTGCTGAAGGGTCACGTCATTCCTACTACCGACGATTTGAAGAAATGCGCTTATTGCAAGTGGCATGATTCCTATTCTGACTCTACTAATGATTGCAATGTCTTCCATCGACAGGTTCAATTGGCCATAGATGAAGGATGATTGAAGTTGGACACTAGTCCCAAGATGAAACTAGATGAAGACCCCTTTCCCGTGAACACCATTGACCTTGACGGGAAGAAGGCGTTGATTCGTCCTAAGTAGGCCGAGTCATCTAAGAGGAAAGCGGTCGTAGTTGGAGAGCCTCGCCTGCAAATGCTTGTGCTAAAGAATCTCAAGGTAGGAGTGTGAAAAGTGAACACTAATAGAGCATCTTCAGCTAGATCCCATAAGAAGTCGAAGGTGACATATGAGATGCTACTTCAGAAGCACTAGAAGAGGGTCGAGAAAGCGAGTGCTCGGCCAAGGCCTCCAATAAGGCCGAACTATCCACAGGGAGATTGGTTCAGTCCCCAATACGCACCACCACTAGAGCCTCCACCTCCGTACTAGTTTCCGATGGAAAAGTTGGCTCTGTACTACTTTCTTCCCGCCAGGTTCCAGGTCCCCTACTTTTTTGCGAGTGTCCCTTTTGTGCCATAGTAGACACCCAACATGTAGGAACAAATGGGAACAGTGGAAAGCAGCATCTTTAGTTGGCTATCCATCAAGCCACGAAGCATGGAACAACCACTTCAACATTAATATGTAGGAGACAGATGCGAAGAAATGTCAGAGAGGGCTTACAAGGCCATCATCATCTAGGTGGGAACTCGGGACATCCCAATCCCAAAGGGAACCATTCTAGAGAAAGACGGAGGCGAACTAGAGAAAGCAACCTAAGACGACGCTGGTCTGACCACCTCCTCACTTTCGGTCTGATCGGCCACACACCACTGGGCTGAACGGCCTACTAAGGCCGGTCCAACCATCCCTTTTCGGTCTCCCGACAATGGCTGGTCAGACCAGCAAGGACCGGTCCGACCGGCCTAATAAGATCGGTCTAATCGATAGTACGTAGAAGGACCTCCATGACAAGCGCAAAAATGTTGAGGCCAATCTGGGTAATTCCCATTCGGCTAAAAATTCTAGGAGTAAGTTTGTGGCCCCTGGTACAAAACCACAACCTTCATGGGCACCTCCGGGCATGACCAAATCCTAGAAGATGCGTCTACAACATCTTCAGGCACAAGGGATGAAAGAGAAGAAGGCCAAAGACAAGTGGGATGTGATCTTCAAAGAAATTCGCCTCCGACCAATACCCAAGAAAGTATGGAAGCCCAAGCCAGTTGTGTTGGACAACTCGGATCCTACTCCAAACGATGACAATGATGATATGTTGGACGATGACTACATGCCTATCTCGGAGGGACCTCTTCCCCAAGTGATGGTTGTGAATGTGGTGATGCTTCCCATTGAGTTTGGTTTGCTAGAGAACGAGGCCGAGGTTGCTCAACTAAACCTTGGCCCATGTGAAGCCGTGTTTGAGAATCCCAAAGAATCGACTCCTCACTTGAAGCCCCTCTATGTTCGAGGACATATCGACGACAAGTCGATCTCGAGGATGTTGTTAGATGGAGGCGCCACCGTCAACTTGATGCCATACTCACTTCTAAAGAAACTCCACAAGGATGAGGAGGACTTGATGAAGACCAACCTGACGTTGAATGGCTTCAATGGTAAGAGCTCTAAGGTGAAGGATGTTCTATCTCTAGAGCTAACAGTGGACCACAATATGCTGCCTACGGCATTGTTCATGGTAGATGTGCAAGGTAACTACAACGTGCTACTTGGGCGTGATTGGATTCATGTGAATTGTTGTATTCCTTCTACCTTGCATTAGTGTCTGATTCAGTGGGATGGCGATGAAATGGAGGTAATACCAGCTGACACTTCAGGCCAAGTTGCTTTGGCCAATATGTCCATAGACGCCATCCATGATAAAGTAGAGTGTTTGTCAGGTAGAGACCTCTCATACTTCGATTTTGTCAGTGTGTTTGAGGGTAGGTTTGTTCCTATTTCTGTAAAGCCGGCTAGTGTAGATCGGTTATCTCTAAACTAGTTGTCAAAATAGGTAAGAGCAATATTGATTGGCTAAAGTCTCATGTAGAGCAATATCAGTCTTCTAAAGACGATAACGTTGAAGCCATTGAAAATTATAGTGAAGTAGAGAAATTAGGTCAAGGATTTGTGACGGTCGACCCTTTAGAACATGTAGACATAGGCGATGGTAGTATTCCGAGGTCGACTTTTGTAAATCAAAACTTACAAGCCAGTGATAAGAATAAAGTAATAAAGTTGCTTCGGTCGTATATTGATTGTTTTGCATGGGAGTATAGTGAGATGTCCAGACTTAGCCGCCAGCTCGTGGAGCATCGTCTGTCTATCAAACCTGGGTTTAGGACTCATATACAACCTCCTTGTCACTTTAATTTGACAGTGTATCACCAAGTTAAAGAAGAGATAGAACAATTACTGAAGGCAGGGTTTATCAGGCCATGTAGGTATGCTGAATGGGTTGCTAACATTGTGCTTGTTTGAAAAGAAAGGGAGTGGAAAGATTTGTGTGTGTATTGATTTCAGGGACTTGAACAAGGAAACTCCGGAGGATGAGTATCCCATGCTGATGGCTAACATGCTGATCAACGATGCTTCAGGACACAAGGTACTAAGTTTTCTTGATGGTAACGTTAGTTATAATCAAATTTTCATGACCGAAGAAGATGTTTACAAAACATCCTTTAGATGTCCTGGTTTTGTCAAATTGTTTGAGTGGGTAGTGATGACTTTTGGTTTCAATAAAGCTGGTTCTACATATCAACATGCTATGAATTTGATCTTAAATGACTTGCTAGGACTTATGTTAGAAGTCTACATAGATGATGTTGTAGTCAAATTGGATGGTATGGGTAACCATTTAGCCGATTTGAGAGTTGCTTTTGAAAGAATGTGCCAGTATGGGTTGAAAATGAACCCATTAAGATGCTTTTCACCAGTCGACGGGTAAGTTCTTAAGATTCATGATTCATGAGAGAGGTATTGAAATTTATCCTAATAAACTTGAGAAGATTAGAGAGTTTAAAGCGCTGACATGCAAGATAGATGTGGAGAAGTGGCTAGGCAAGGCAAACTATTTACATCGTTTCGTATCTAACTTGTGTGGAAAAATTGATGCTTTTGTCCCTATACATCGGCTAAGGAACGAAGCCTAATTCACTTGGGGGCAAGTCAACAATGTGGTTTTGACAAAATCAAGAAGTGCTTGTCGTCATCATCGGTGGTTAGAGTGCCAAAAGTCGAAATTCCATTTTGGCTATATGTTGTTGCAGAAGATAGTGTGATATGAGTCGTGTTGACTCAAGAGGTAGAAGGGAAGGAGTACATCATCACATTCTTGAGTTGCCTCCTGTTGGATGCCGAGACGAGGTACGCATTTTTCGAGTGGTTATGTTTATCACTTTACTATGCATGTACCTAATTTCAACACTATCTTCTATCTAGCATATGTATTGTTACTTGTCAGACGATGTTATAAAGTACATGTTGCAAAAGCTGATTCTTAGTGTGAGAATCGGAAAGTGGGCTTATGCTTTAATAGAGTACGATTTGGCTTATGAAGCATTGAAAGCTATGAAAGGACAAATTGTCACAAATTTTATAGTTGATCACCATGTAGATGTAATTTTGAGTGACGATGTTTCTCTAATTGAGGTAGTTCCATAGAAACATTACTTTGATGGTTTGTCTTGCAAGAATGGCCAAGGTATTGGAGTGATACTCATATCACCTAGCGGCATGTTCATGTCTGCCATGAAACCCGTGGGCACATCCATTCCTTGCCAGCAGCACGAGAAAGAAGAAGTTGTTGCAAGGAATGGATGTGTGGCACGGCTTTGATGACACACATGAGATAACTCAATAACAATTTGCATCATAGGCCTCTAAAAGGAATTGCAAAATCCAATGTTGGTCTTCATCCATTTCAAATCTCTAAGCTCATTTACAAAATCATCACATCAAGCTTATTTACTATTAGATCAAGCAGAAAGAATAAAAAGTTTTCTGCACATATCCATCTATCACTACACGAATCCGCTATCGGCAAATAGGGGTTCGCCAAGTTTAATTTATCAAGCATGTTTTCATGTGTTTTACTGCTTATGCATTTTTGCATTCAACCATCCACAATATCTACATATTAGCATTTACAGGTGTTTTACTAATGCTGCAATTTTGCCACATTTATCAATTCTTCCATACAACAACATATCACGAGCATACAACTCCATCAATAGGGACAAAAGACGTAGCAGCAACATAATTCATCAAAGGATATTTTGATCTCATGAAACTATAAACAAATCCAAAATTGCATGCAAACAAACGGAGGGTAATGTACGGTCTAGATTTTCTTAAGGAAAATTTAAGCAGAGGGTGAGAAACGACTTAGTATTAGTATAATGCCTCACTTTTATGAAGGATGATGACGGGGACAGTGGCGACGGGCTTTGGGATGGTGGCGATGGGCTCCGGGATGGCAGCGTGCGCTCGGGGACAAGGACAGCGACGACGGGGTCCAGGACGGTGGCGACGAGCGGAGATCAGCGGTGTGGGCTCCGGGGACGGCGGTGCGGGCTCCAAGAGCAACGGGCGTAGTTCAGCGGTGATGGGCTTCGGGGACAACGGCGATGGGCTCCGAGGGCGATGCAGGCTCCGGGAGCGACGGGCGGAGTTCGGTGGCGATGGGCTTCAGGGACGATGGTGATGGGCTCCGAGGACGGCGCAGGCTCTAGGAGCGACGGACCGAGTTCGGTGGCGACGGGCTTCAGGGACGACGGCGACGGGCTCCGAGGACGGCGCGGGCTCCGGGAGAGGCGGCAACGAGCGGAGTTCGTCGCGCGGGAGTTTTGGGATAGAAATAAAACTAGGTTTTTAGATGGCAGAAGCGAAAACTTTTATATAGGTGTATTAGTAGTGGCGGGCATGATGATATCACCAGCTCGCCACTGCTATTTTCTCTTAGTAGTGGCGGGCAATAACGTCACCAGCCCGCCACTACTAATCCGCCCGCCACTGGTGCTCTACTAAGTACTGGCGGGCCGATGATGTCATTCGGTCACCACTACTAAAAGGAATAGCAGTGGCGGGCTAGTGACGTCAGCATGCCCGTCACTGATTACACCCAACCACCACTACTAATAGGGGTAGTAGGGATTATCTAGCATACGCTGCCTACATTGTCGAGAAAGACTTTGTAGTGCAGTGGTGCGGGGGCTCGCTTGGGGCCATGCGGTTCGAGGTTTGAACCTTGCAGTCGGCAGGCGGTTTGAGCTCTGAACCTTGCTGGTGGACTCCAAACATTTTTTTCATTTCTGTTCTAATTTTCAGCACTTTTTATTGATGTTTAAATTCTCATTTGAACTTGATTTTTTTAACAATAAAAATACATCATAACTTATTAAATTTAAAAAATTGGTATTTTTCTGCCTCACTTTATTGTTTTTTATTTCATTAAGAAACCGGAGATTCTCTCCGGGGATGAATTAAGATTTAGAGATGAAATGACTCAGGTTTGAAAGCAAAATCTATAGTTGATTCTTCCTTTGAACTTGAAACGTTTTGTACAATAAAAAAACAACACAACTATTCTAATTGCAAAAATTGGTATTTTTCTGCCTCAGTTTACTGTTTTTTATTTCATTAAGTGTGTTTTTATGATCAAAGTCAAAATAAGTTAAATTTGAACTACAAGACATTAAATAATTGACCAAAATTTATAGAAAAACCATATTCATGTTTTTGACTCTATTATTAGTTATTATCCAATAAATTGAAAACCATCATAAAAAATGTAGGTTGCCACAACACTCGATTGACAACATGTATCTTTATAGTTTTTTAATTCTCAAAAAATCAAATAAAGTCTAAAAAAGACGAGACTTGTCATGTTGTTACAATATGATCGATCCATAGATGTTGTCATAAAAAATAAAATTGTTTCGAGAAAATATTCATATAGGGCTTTAAGAAACCTGAGATTCTCCGGGGATGAATTAGGGTTTAGAGATGAAATGTGAGAAACCAAGGGTTGGTTTCATTGTTTGTGATGAGTGATTGACAGGCTTTTACCTCTGTTCGAAGGGGTACCTCCGAAGGGTGTTCGGAGGTTGAACCTCCGAAGGTGTTCGGAGGAGGGTACCTCCGGAGGGGCTTCGGAGGTTGTACCTCCGAAGTGTGTTCGGAGGTGGTCTCACCGAAGGGTGTTCGGTGGATGGTTGCTGCAGCTGTGCAGCGGAGTGTGCTTGTCGGAGGGGTCCAACAGTACACGATGACTGGGTGTGTACCGAAGGCTTTGGTACTTTGGGCGGTACACCGGAGTTTGTACCGGAGGTTGCTAACCCGGAGAGGTCTCCGGAGTACTGGATACGCTTGTCTGTTTGTCTGTGGTGCGCAGGGACTTCGGAGGCGACGGACGAACGTAGCAGGTGAACCTGGGTCAAGCGGGAGGCTTGATGCCAGGGGAGCGGGGAGCTCCGTCACGGTGGCTGCGAAGGTGGTCCGGGTCGGTCCTTGAGTCGAGGCGTGCCAGGTGAAGGCAGAGAGTGCGGAGCGTGGCTCCGGCTGAAGGTACTCCGAGACAAAGTCCTCGGAGGTGAGGCACTTCGAAGGTACTCCGAATGGAGTGACTTCGGAGTTGGGTGGATCAAGTCCTCTGCGGAGGCAAGGCGTTCGAAGTGTGCTCCGGAGGGAGACATTCGAAGGTGCCCGACGAAGGTCTCAGAAGTCGAGGCGCATCGAAGGCATGGTCCGGGTGAGGCTCGTCGAGGAGTGTGCTCGGGGAGAGACACTGCGACGAAGGGCTCATGGAATGCTTCATGCGGAGGCCTTGGACGAAGGAGGGACTTTGAAGGGTGGTACTCCGAAGGTGGGGCTTCGGAGTGAGGAAGGCTTCAGAGCGAGGCTAGCTCCGGAGCAAGGTTGACTTGAGGTGCTTCGGCCTGCATGGCTTCGGTACACGGACTGACAGAGTTCGAGCTGGGTGAAGCTGCGAAGCCGTGGTGGTCCACTCCGGAGGTGTTGGTGCGAAGGCCCAAGGGCTTTGACGGCTTCGGCTCAAAACCGTCACTGTATCGAAGGCTATATTCGGCGAAGCGAAGGCCACCAGGCTCAAGGCTTCTCGCCGAAGCTACCGCACCCTCGCGTGCGAAGGGAGGCTGCAGAAGGTCAAAGACTGCAAAGGCTGACACTGTCTGCTCTGCAAAAAGCTGACGCTGTCCCCTCTGCAAAGCTGACAGAGAAGCCTCTAGAATAAAGGTGGACTACCTTTTGTACCCCTTAGTTCTGTAGAGACAAATTCAATGTAAACCCTAGGGGTAAAGCAGTCACTTCCTTTGGGTGAACTGTGGGCTATAAATATGGGGGCTCGGTAGGTAACATTTAACACTTTGAGCATTTACTGTTGAGCTCCTGTAGCCACATACCTCGCTGTATTCATCCAGAGTTCATTTTATTGTGTTCCTTGTTCAAGCGGCGAAGCCCTGTTTCTGTGTGCTTTTTGCTTGAGCTCGCGTTACATACCTCGCTAGTTATAGTGCACCGAAGCCTGTATAGGCGAAGGTTGTTTCTGTGCGAAGTGTGTTTTTCAGTGTGCTGTCGCTCTGTGTAACAGGAGGCAAGACCTCGCTGCTTACTAGCGAAGCCCTGATCGAAGCCCGTTTTGCTTCTTGTGTCGAAGCCCTTAGCGAAGTCCGTTTGTGTGCGTGAAGACCTTCGTGTATGAAGCACAGCACCAGTTGCTGCTGCCAAGTTCCTGGTCGAAGTCCTCAGAGGGCAGTCCACTCTTGCGAAGGGTGAAGTGCGAAGCCTGCTCGAAGCACCTTGTGTGCGGAGCCTGCACTGACTTAGCAGAGTAGATTTTCGAGGGTTGTTAGTGGAGCGAAGTCTTCTTGGCTTCGAACTTTTGCTCCTGCGAAGCCTGTGTTCGGAGCTATCGAAGTACCTCCGAACCAGACCTTCGAAGGTTGTGTTCGAAGCCTGTTCCGCAGAAGACAGAACCAAACCGAAGGCTAGTTTTTAGCCCGAAATTTTAAAAGCTCCCATTCACCCCCCTCTGGTCGCCCTTTCCGGTCCAACAATTGGTATCAGAGCAGGTTAAGATCACCAGTTGACCTTAACCGGTTTTGTGATCTGTTGGCGACATGGATAGAGGCAGTAAAATTCCTCTGTTCGATGGGACAGATTTTGCATACTGGAAGGTGCGCATGGAGGCTTACTTGTTAAGTCAAGGAAATGCAATTTGGGAGATTGTGGACTCACAATACTCCATCCCTGAGACTCGCACCTCTCAAACAGAGAAAGATCAGTATAATGCCAATTCCAAGGCAAGAAATATAATGTTCATCGGTTTGAGTAGAAGTGAGTTTGATAGGGTGCAGCACCTTAGGACTGCTAGGGAGATTTGGACAACTCTCACTGTCTTTCATGAGGGCTCTACTCAGATTAAGGCCAGGCGCCAAAGCACATACAATCAACAGTATCAGCTGTTTGTGCAGGCACCTGGTGAATCTATAGATGCCATGTTTTCTCGCTTTGATGCAATAGTGAGTAACTTGCGATCCAACGGGACGCTTGCTTACAGTGATCATGATAGGGCTATCAAGCTTCTCTATGCTCTTGACCGTAGCATATGGGAACTGAAGATATCCAGCATTGAGGAGTCCGCAGGCTATGACATATTGACCTGTGATGAACTCTTTAGCAAGCTGAAGTCCACAGAGATTGCCAAGGCATCTCTTGCTGTGCACAGAAGCTCTTTGCCACAGCCATTGGCATTGGTTTCTAGCACTAGCCGTGGCACCGCTGCAGAACCAAGCACATCTGGTACTTGTGTTCTTGCAGATGGTTTTGCTTTGTCCTCCCTGGTCTCCGTCACAAAGGAGCAGGTGGACACTCTAGATGATGATGAGCTTGCTCTCATTGCCCGGAGGTTCACCCGTTTTCACCATGAGAGACGGGATCAGAGGAGAAGTGGTTTTAGTGGTTGCTATGAATGTGGCGACGCCTCTCATATTAAGGCCAATTGCCCCAAGCTCAAGAAGAGAGATGAGAGTGAGCGCCCCAAATACCACAAAAAGGAGAGGAAGCCTTTTGTGAAGGGCAAGCGCGGCAAAATGGCTAAGAAAGTAGCCAAAGCCGCTTCCAGAGCCTTTGTTGCTGCTCTCAGTGACATCGACACGTCCTCAACTGAGGAGTCGAGCTCTGAGGAGGAGGAGTCCCCAAGGAAGGAGGACAAGAAGGACAAGAAGGGACGAGACTTCACCGGCCTTTGCTTCATGGCCGACAGCGATCACAGCGGCGATGAGCTTGACTCATCTGAGGTAACACTATCATCTGACCAGCTACTAATTAAATTAGATGAGCTGAATGAAGTAGTGCTTGGTCAGGATAGATTACTTGTGCAAGCCGCTAGAGAAAGAAAAGACCTTAGACTTAGGCTAGAAACTATTTCTACTGAATATGCCATGCTTAAGTCTAAATTTGATGATGCTGAATGTGAGTCCTGTTCTGTTGTCATGAGTGAGCTTGCTCAGTTGCGTTCTGTTCATGCTCAAATTCTTTCTGAGCTTGAGACTGCACAGAAGCAGCTTTTGGAGGTGGATTCTAGACCTCATGATGTTATTGATTGCATGAACTGCTCTTTATTACGCAAAAGCATTAATTTACGTGATAAGCATGTTCATGATTTGGAGGCTAGATTGGAGAGGGCCGGTAGTTCTAAGGATGTGCAGCCTGTGTGTGACACTTGCATTACCCTTAAGGACCAGCTAGGCACTGTTAGAGAGCGAGCTGAAAACCTCATGTCTGAAAATGAATACCTTCTTTCTGTGGTTAAGAAATGCACTGAGGGAAAGGGTAGGATGGATTTGCTCTTGGCCAAGACCAAGTTGTGTGCTGACAGAGCAGGGGTAGCTCTAGGTTTGGGTTTTGAGAGGATACCTCAAGACAGTAAGACCAAAACTGTTTTTACCTCTCCCACTACCCTAGAGAAAGAGAGAGCTCCGTTAGACACCCCTTCAGCCAAAAAGCCTACCCATCCACCAAAGAAAACCACACCTCCTGCCAAGAAAAATCCTCCCAAGAAAACCACTCAGAAAAAACCCAAGGAGCCTGTGAGAGTTGCTCCTGTGACCCATGAGAGTGCCCCTAGGAGAGTGTTTCATTGTTCCTATTGTCAGCGGGTGGGTCATTTGGTTGGGTTTTTTTTCGTCGCATCAAGGATGAGCGACGCTCTCAGGCGATGAGTTACCAGGACATGCATTACCCATCTTTAGGTATGCATGAGTCTGAGATGTACTATCGTCCTGCTTTTGAGGCTCCTCGTGCTTCTCGGAGAGGTTTTGCTCCTCGAGGTGTTCACCATGTTCCATATGGTGGTAGACCTCGGGCGAGTAGCTTTGTACCTCGTTAGAGTAGGAGACCTCGACATGTTGTTCGATCACAGCATGTAGGTAGACCTCGCACTTTGCATTATTCTGATTATCATGTGCGTAGACCGTCTACTTTTACTGCGCCTACTACTCGTGTCACTCAGTGCTGGATGCCGCGTCATTACTTCACTCACCCTAGCACTGAGCGATCGAGGTATTCTTATCGTGTGTAGGCGACAGATCGAGGCTTGGAGGGCACGTGGATCATGGACTCCGGTTGTTCGCGCCACATGACCGGAGATGCAGCATGGTTCTCCAGCCTCACCACAACCAAGCAAAGGGAACATATCACCTTCGGAAACAATCGAAGGAGTAGAGTGAAAGGTAAAGGTGTGGTAAGAATTAACTCGAACTTCACTCTCAAAGATGTTGCTTTGGTTGAGAACCTGGGATACAATTTGTTGTCTGTATCTCAGTTGCTTGATGAGGGCTTCGAAGTGCGATTCCATCGCGATACTTCGCAAGTGCTCAATTCTGATGGCATTGTGGTGTGTAAGATCTTTAGAGTTGGGAGAGTTTTTGGAGCTGATTTTTCTGAGTCATCTGGATCTTCTCATTGTCTTGTTGCACATTCGACTTCTGAGCTTTGGAAGTGGCATAGGAGACTAGGGCATATGAGCTTTGAGTTGCTCGCTCGTCTGAGCGCCCTAGGTCTGATCCGAGGATTGCCCAAGCTCAAGTTTGAGAAGAATTTAGTTTGCGCTCCTTGTCGACATGGAAAAATGATTGCTGCTTCGCATTCGCCAGTCACCACAGTGATGACTGAACAACCCGGAGAACTTCTCAATATGGACACTGTAGGTCCTTCTCGGGTTAGTTTTTTAGGCGGCAAGTGGTATGTACTAGTTATTGTCGACGATTTCTCTCGCTACTCTTGGGTCTTCTTTCTTGCCAGCAAGGATGAAGTGTTTTCACACTTTCGGAGCTTGGCTTTGAGACTTTTTACTGAACTCCCTGGTGCACTGAAATTCATTCGAAGCGATAATGGCACTGAGTTCAAAAATAGTCTCTTTGTTGACTTTTGCATGGAGCATGGCATAGAACATCAATTCTCTGCTCCGCGGGTTCCTCAACAAAACGGTGTTGTTGAGAGGAAGAACCGCACTTTGGTTGAGATGGCTAGGATGATGCTTGATGAGCATAGGACTCCTAGAAAATTCTGGGCTGAGGCCATGAACACTGCATGTTACATCTCAAACCGTATATTCTTGCGCTCAATTTTAAATTTGAAATCTTATGAGCTGCGTTTTGGGAGACAGCCCAAGGTTACTCATCTTCGAGTTTTTGGGTGTCGCTGCTTTATCCTAAAACGTGGTAACTTGGATAAATTTGAGTTGCGATCTTCTGACGGGATCTTTTTGGGTTACACAACTCATGGTCTTTCTTATCGTGTTTATAATTTGGAAACTAACACTGTCATCGAGTCATGTGATGTGACTTTTGATGAATCAACCCCCTCTGTTAGTTCTGCTTTTGAACAGGAAAATGAACACGACATGGAACAGACCTTATTCGAAGAAGAAGATCCCGGAGAATTCGAGGATGAACCCCTACTACCCTCGACATCAACCCCCGAAGCTGACCCCGCTTCAACTACTTCGGCACGAGGTCCCGAAGCGACTACCTCAACATCGGTCATCTTGGACCACTCCAACGCACAAATTGAGGGGGAGACTGCATCCCGCCGCGAGGCTCCACACCATGTTCAAAGGATGCACCCTCCCGAGCAGATCATTGGTGAGCTTGATCAAAGGGTAACTCGTTCACATGCTCATTTCACTAATTCTGCTTTTGTTGCTTCTTTCGAGCCTTTAGATGTTAGTCATGCACTTTCTGATTCTAGTTGGATCAATGCCATGCATGAGGAACTTGAAAATTTTGAGAGAAACCAAGTCTGGATTTTAGTTGATCCTCCACCAAATGTTCACTTCATTGGAACAAAATGGATTTTCAAAAATAAACAAGGGGAGGATGGGACTATAGTTAGAAACAAGGCTAGACTTGTAGCTCAGGGCTTTTCTCAACTAGGAGGGATTGATTTTACTGAAACTTTTGCACTTGTTGCTCGCCTTGAGGCCATTAGGATTTTGCTTGCCTTTGCGACATCCCGGGTATTCAAACTCTATCAAATGGATGTCAAAAGTGCTTTCCTTAATGGCTTCATAGGTGAAGATGTTTATGTAAAACAACCCCCTGGTTTTGAAAACCCCAAGTACCCACATAAAGTCCTTAAACTTCATAAGGCTCTTTATGGACTCAAGCAGGCCCCTCGGGCTTGGTATTATAGACTTAAGTCTTTTCTGCTTGAGCGAGGGTATTTGATGGGCTCTGTTGATAAAACTTTGTTTACTCTCAAGCATGGCAAAGATTTCCTCCTAGTGCAGATTTATGTGGATGATATCATCTTTGGTGGCTCTTCTCATGCTTTGGTTGCCGAGTTTGCAGATACCATGAGCAGGGAATTTGAAATGTCAATGATGGGTGAACTCACCTTTTTCCTTGGTTTGCAAATCAAGCAAAGCAAACAAGGTACTTTCGTCCACCAGACGAAGTACACCAAGGACCTGCTCAAGAAGTTCGACATGTCCGATGTGAAGCCCCTCGCCACTCCAATGGCTACATCTGTAGCATTGGACCCTGACGAAGATGGAGAAGCCGTAGATCAGAAGGAGTTCCGAAGCATGATCGGCTCCCTCCTCTACTTGACTGCTACGAGGCCGGACATACACTTCGCAGTGTGTCTGTGCGCTCGTTTTCAGGCTTCACCATGAGCTTCGCACCGCCAAGCGGTTAAGCGCATCTTAAGGTATCTCAAACACACCCTTGAATTTGGCATATGGTATTCAGCATCTTCATCTTTATGTCTTCAAGGTTATTCCGATGCGGATTTTGCTGGGTGTAGAATTGATAGGAAGAGTACCTCTGGTACTTGTCATTTTCTGGGTACTTCATTGGTTTGCTGGTCTTCCCGCAAACAGTCTAGTGTTGCACAATCGACGGCTGAGGCCGAATATGTTGCTGCAGCTAGCTGTTGCTCTCAGATTTTGTGGATGGCTTCCACTTTGCGGGATTTCGGGTTAGATTATAAGAGTGTTCCACTTTTCTGTGATAACACTAGTGCTATTTGTATTGCAAACAACCCGGTTCAGCACTCCAGAACCAAACACATTGATGTGCGGTATCATTTTCTCAGAGATCACAATGAGAAGGGTGATATTGAACTTCAATATGTTGATACCCAACACCAGCTTGCTGACATTTTCACAAAACCCCTCGATGCTTCTCGATTTGCTTACTTGTGTGGGGAACTTGGCATTTGTCACCCTTACGGCATTTTGTGAGGGGGAGCAGTTTTAGATGGATGTGCCTTTGCTAATTGTGTGCTAAATTGCATTTACATCCCTTGCATTTATATGCCTGATCATAACTCATGAAATCATGACAGCTCAGCTCTTTTTAATTTATCTGGAACATTCATGTGCATGATGTTTTCTTTTCAAAATCAAATCATGCTCACTGCTTAGTCTTGAATCTAGCATGTTTAGGCGGGACTGCTTTAGCTATCTTTTTCTGCTTGACAGCGAGACACTGTTCATTGGATGCTAAAAATTGCAACTTGAAAAATTGTTCTACATCTTCATGGATATTCATAAAAAGCCAAATAATTGGTACACTTAGTTATAATCAAAAATTCCATGATTTGCATGCTTTAAGTGAAAAGATCCAGGTGAGGTTTGTTTGTCGCACTACCCTATTCTAGACTGCTTACCATTGCACATTGGTCTGAACTGGAATAGTGTAGTGTATGCCAAAATCATTGCTTTAATCTTCTAATGGCTTTCATGCCTAGGCTTGGCCTGATTGGCAAGTATAAGGTGGACAAACAAATAACCCCTGGCACTAAGAAAAGAACAAGAAAATTTATTGATTATCAAAGTTGCTTTTAATGCTCCATTTGAACTGGACTTGTCTGTCTAGAGTAGAAATTGACTAGCGTTGCGCAGTCATTGCTTTTACTTGTCTAGTTGCCTTGACTAAGTGGTGATGCTTTTATTTCAAAATAATCAAATCACATGCTTCATCATGTTTTTAGAATGTTAATTTGAGCTGAGCACATGATCATTGGTATTAATGTTGGCATATTTTTGCTTCATATGTCTTTGCAATTCTGCTCATTTCGAAGCTTTGCATCTTTTACATGCTCCTTGATGCTTGCATTGCCAAAGGGGGAGAAATTCCTCAAAAGGGAGAGACTTTGCTTCGTTCTCTGCCGCAAGGGGTTTAATTTCCAAAGGGGAGAACATTTGACATAAAGGGGGAGAAGGTTCTTTATTGCCAAAGGGAAAACTTAACTCAGGGGGAGTTTTTATTGCCGAAGGGGCTTTTTACTCTTTTGAGAAAGGGGGAGGAAAATTCTTCTGTCAAGTGACATGATTTGGCTCTTTTCTAAGTTTTTATGGTCACTTGTGTGCTGAAAATTTTTAAATTTTGTTGAATTTGGATTTGGTTGTCAATGCACTCATCAAGGGGGATATTGAGAAACCAAGGGTTGGTTTCAGTGTTTGTGATGAGTGATTGACAGGCTTTTACCTCTGTTCGAAGGGGTACCTCCGAAGGGTGTTCGGAGGTTGAACCTCCGAAGGTGTTCGGAGGAGGGTACCTCCGGAGGGGCTTCGGAGGTTGTACCTCCGAAGTGTGTTCGGAGGTGGTCTCACCGAAGGGTGTTCGGTGGATGGTTGCTGCAGCTGTGCAGCAGAGTGTGCTTGTCGGAGGGGTCCTACAGTACACGATGACTGGGTGTGTACCGAAGGCTTTGGTACTTTGGGCGGTACACCGGAGTGTGTACCAGAGGTTGCTAACCCAAAGAGGTCTCCGGAGTACTGGATACGCTTGTCTGTTTGTCTGTGGTGCGCAGGGACTTCGGAGGCGACGGACGAACGTAGCAGGTGAACCTGGGTCAAGCGGGAGGCTTGATGCCAGGGGAGCGGGGAGCTCCGTCACGGTGGCTGCGAAGGTGGTCCGGGTCGGTCCTCGGGTCGAGGCGTGCCAGGTGAAGGCAGAGAGTGCGGAGCGTGGCTCCGGCTGAAGGTACTCCGAGACAAAGTCCTCGGAGGTGAGGCACTTCGAAGGTACTCCGAATGGAGTGACTTCAGAGTTGGGTGGATCAAGTCCTCTGCGGAGGCAAGGCGTTCGAAGTGTGCTCCGGAGGGAGACATTCGAAGGTGCCCGACGAAGGTCTCAGAAGTCGAGGCGCATCGAAGGCATGGTCCGGGTGAGGCTCGTCGAGGAGTGTGCTCGGGGAGAGACACTGCGACGAAGGGCTCATGGAATGCTTCATGCGGAGGCCTTGGACGAAGGAGGGACTTCGAAGGGTGGTACTCCGAAGGTGGGGCATCGGAGTGAGGAAGGCTTCGGAGCGATGCTAGCTCCGGAGCAAGGTTGACTTGAGGTGCTTCGGCCTGCATGGCTTCGGTACACGGACTGACGGAGTTCGAGCTGGGTGAAGCTGCGAAGCCGTGGTGGTCCACTCCGGAGGTGTTGGTGCGAAGGCCCAAGGGCTTTGACGGCTTCGGCTCAAAACCGTCACTGTATCGGAGGCTATCTTCGGCGAAGCGAAGGCCACCAGGCTCAAGGCTTCTCGCCGAAGCTACCGCACCCTCGCGTGCGAAGGGAGGCTGCAGAAGGTCAAAGACTGCAAAGGCTGACACTGTCTGCTCTGCAAAAAGCTGACGCTGTCCCCTCTGCAAAGCTGACAGAGAAGCCTCCAGAATAAAGGTGGACTACCTTTTGTATCCCTTAGTTCTGTAGAGACAAATTCAATGTAAACCCTAGGGGTAAAGTAGTCACTTCCTTTGGGTGAACTGTGGGCTATAAATATGGGGGCTCGGTAGGTAACATTTAACACTTTGAGCATTTACTGTTGAGCTCCTGTAGCCACATACCTCGCTGTATTCATCCAGAGTTCATTTTATTGTGTTCCTTGTTCAAGCGGCGAAGCCCTGCTTCTGTGTGCTTTTTGCTTGAGCTCGCGTTACATACCTCGCTAGTTATAGTGCACCGAAGCCTGTATAGGCGAAGGTTGTTTCTGTGCAAAGTGTGCTTTTCAGTGTGCTGTCGCTCTGTGTAACAGGAGGCAAGACCTCGCTGCTTACTAGCGAAGCCCTGATCGAAGCCCGTTTTGCTTCTTGTGTCGAAGCCCTTAGCGAAGTCCGTTTGTGTGCGTGTAGACCTTCGTGTACGAAGCACAGCACCAGTTGCTGCTACCAAGTTCCTGGTCGAAGTCCTCAGAGGGCAGTCCACTCTTGCGAAGGGTGAAGTGCGAAGCCTGCTCGAAGCACCCTATGTGCGGAGCCTGCACTGACTTAGCAGAGTAGATTTTCGAGGGTTGTTAGTGGAGCGAAGTCTTCTTGGCTTCGAACTTTTGCTCCTGCGAAGCCTGTGTTCGGAGCTGTCGAAGTACCTCCGAACCAGACCTTCGAAGGTTGTGTTCGAAGCCTGTTCCGCAGAAGACAGAACCAAACCGAAGGCTAGTTTTTAGCCCGAAATTTTAAAAGCTCCCATTCACCCCCCCCCCCTCTAGTCGCCGTTTCCGGTCCAACAAAATGACTCAGGTTTGAAAACAAAATCTATAGTTGATTCTTCCTTTTAACTTGAATCTTTTTGTATAATAACAATACAACACAAATATTCTAATTGCAAAAATTTGTAGTTTTCATTAACAGAAATTGGTATTTAAATGCAAATAAGTCCTGGTAGCGGTAGGGATTATCTAGCATACACTACCTACATTGTCGAGAAAGACTTTGGAGCGATGTGGTGTTGGGGGGTTGTTTGGGGCCATGCGGTCCGAGGTTCGAACCTTGCTGCCGGCAGGCGGTTTGAGGTTTGAACCTTGTTGTTGTCGCCCAAACAATATTTTCCATTTCTGTTAATGTACTTTTTTTAATTTTCAACACTTTTTTATTGATGTTTAATTCCCTGTTTGAACTTGAATTTTTTTAACAATAAAAATACATCATAACTTATCAAATTTAAAAATTTGGTATTTTTCTGCATCAGTTTACATCACTCGACTTAGTAGTGGCAGGCCAATAACGTCATCCGACAGCCACTACTAAAAGGAATAGTAGTGGCGGGCTGGTGACGTCAGCATGCCCGCCACTTATTCCACCCGACCGCCACTACTAATAGGGGTAGTAGGGATTATCTAGCATACGCTGCCTACAATGTCGAGAAAGACTTTGTAGCGCAGTGGTGCGAGGGCTCACTTGGGGTCATGCGGTTCGAGGTTCGAACCTTGCTGCCAGCAGGCGGTTTGAGGTTTGAACCTTGCTGTTGGCCTCCAATTTTTTTTCATTTTTGTTCTAATTTTAGCACTTTTTTATTGATGTTTAAATTCTCATTTGAACTTGATTTTTTTAACAATAAAAAACAACACAACTATTCTAATTGCAAAAATTGGTATTTTTCTGCCTCAGTTTACTGTTTTTTTTCATTAAGTGTGTTTTTATGATCAAAGTCAAAATAAGTTAGATTTGGACTACAAGACATGAAATAATTAACCAAAATTTATATAAAAACCATATTCATGTTTTTGACTCTATTATTAGTTATTATCCAGTAAATTTAAAACCATCATTAAAAATGTAGGTTGCCACAACACTTGATCGACAACATGTATCTTTATAGTTTTTTAATCCTCAAAAAAATCAAATAAAGTCTAAAAAAGACAAGACTTATCATGTTGTTACGATATGATCGATCCATAGATGTTGTCATAAAAAATAAAATTGTTTCGAGAAAATAATCATATAGGGCTTTAAGAAACCTGAGATTCTCTAGGATGAATTAGGGTTTTACAGATGAAATGACTCAGGTTTGAAAGCAAAATCTATAGTTGATACTTCCTTTGAACTTGAAACTTTTTGTACAATAACAATACAACACAAATATTCTAATTGCAAAAATTTGTATTTTTCATTAACAGAAATTGGTATTTAAATGCAAATAAATCCTGGTAGCGGTAGGGATTATCTAGCATACACTACCTACATAGTCGAGAAAGAGTTTGGAGCGATGTGGTGTTGGGGGGTTGTTTGGGGCCATGCGGTCCGAGGTTCGAACCTTGCTACCGGCAGGTGGTTTGAGGTTTGAACCTTGCTGCTGGCGCCCAAACAATATTTTCCATTTTTTAATGTACTTTTTATTGATGTTTAATTCCTCGTTTGAACTTGAATTTTTTTAACAATAAAAATACATCATAACTTATCAAATTTAAAAAATTGGTATTTTTCTGCCTCAGTTTACGTCACTCGACTTAGTAGTGGCGGGCCGATGATGTCATCTGACCTCCACCACTAAAAGGAATAGCAGTGGCGAGATGGTGACGTCAGCATGCCCGCCACTTATTCCACCCGACCGCCACTACTAATAGGGGTAGTAGAGATTATCTAGCATATGCTACCTACAATGTCGAGAAAGACTTTGTAGCGCAGTGGTGCGGGGGCTCGCTTGGGGTCATGCGGTTCGAGGTTCGAACCTTCCTGCCGGCAGGCGGTTTGAGGTTTGAACCTTGCTGCTGGCCTCCAAACATTTTTTCATTTATGTTCTAATTTTCATTACTTTTTTATTAATGTTTAAATTCTCATTTGAACTTGATTTTTTTAACAATAAAAAACAACACAACTATTCTAATTGCAAAAATTGTTATTTTTCTGCCTCAGTTTACTGTTTTTTATTTCATTAAGTGTGTTTTTATGATCAATGTAAAAAATAAGTTAAATTTGAACTACAAGACATGAAATAATTAACCAAAATTTATAGAAAAACCATATTCATGTTTTGACTCTATTATTAGTTATTATCCAATAAATTTAAAACCATTCTAAAAAATGTAGGTTGCCACAACACTCGTTCGACAACATGTATCTTTATGGTTTTTTAATCCTCAACAAATCAAATAAAGTCTAAAAAAGACAAGACTTGTCATGTTGTTACGATATGATCGATCCATAGATGTTGTCATAAAAAATAAAATTGTTTCGAGAAAATAATCATATAGGGCTTTAAGAAACCTGAGATTCTATGGGGATGAATTAGGGTTTAGAGATGAAATGACTCAGGTCTGAAAGCAAAATTTATAGTTGATACTTCCTTTGAACTTGAAACTTTTTGTACAATAACAATACGACACAAATATTCTAATTGCAAATTTGTATTTTTCATTAACAGAAATTGGTATTTAAATGCAAATAAGTCCTGGTAGCGGTAGGGATTATCTAGAATACACTACATACATTGTTGAGAAAGACTTTGGAGCGATGTGGTGTTGGGGGGTTGTTTGGGGCCATGCGGTCCGAGGTTCGAACCTTGCTGCCGGCAGGCGGTTTGAGGTTTGAACCTTGCTGCTGGCGCCCAAACAATATTTTCCATTTCTGTTAATGTACTTTTTTAAATTTTCAACACTTTTTTATTGATGTTTAATTCCTCGTTTGAACACTAATTTTTTTAACAATAAAAATACATCATAACTTATCAAATTTAAAAAATTAGTATTTTTCTGCATCAGTTTACATCACTCAACTTAGTAGTGGCGGGCCAATAACGTCATCCGACCGCCACTACTAAAAGGAATAGCAGTGGCGGACTGGTGACGTCAGCATGCCCGCCACTTATTCCACCCGACCACCACTACTAATAGGGTTAGTAGGGATTATCTAGCATATGCTGCCTACAATGTCGAGAAAGACTTTGTAGCGCAGTGGTGCGGGGGCTCGCTTGGGGTCATGTGGTTCGAGGTTCGAACCTTGCTGCCGGCAGGCGGTTTGAGGTTTGAACCTTACTGCTGGCCTCCAAACATTTTTTTCATTTCTGTTCTAATTTTCAGCTCTTTTTTAGTGATTTTTTAAATTCTCATTTGAACTTGATTTTTTAACAATAAAAAACAACACAACTATTCTAATTGCAAAAATTGGTATTTTTCTGCCTCAGTTTACTGTTTTTTATTTCATTAACTGTGTTTTTATGATCAATGTAAAAATAAGTTAAATTTGAACTACAAGACATGAAATAATTAACCAAAATTTATAGAAAAACCATATTCATGTTTTGACTCTATTATTAGTTATTATCCAATAAATTTAAAACCATCATAAAAAATGTAGGTTGCCACAACACTCGATCGACAACATGTATCTTTATGGTTTTTTAATCCTCAAAAAATCAAATAAAGTCTAAAAAAGACAAGACTTGTCATGTTGTTACGATATGATCGATCTATAGATGTTGTCATAAAAAATAAAATTGTTTCGAGAAAATAATCATATAGGGCTTTAAGAAACCTGAGATTCTATGGGGATGAATTAGGGTTTAGAGATGAAATGACTCAGGTCTGAAAGCAAAATTTATAGTTGATACTTCCTTTGAACTTGAAACTTTTTGTACAATAACAATACAACACAAATATTTTAATTGCAAAAATTTGTATTTTTCATTAACAGAAATTGCTATTTAAATGCAAATAAGTCCTGGTAGTGGTAGGGATTATCTAGCATACACTACCTACATTGTCGAGAAAGAGTTTGGAGCGATGTGGTGTTGGGGGGTTGTTTGGGGCCATGTGGTCCGAGGTTCGAACCTTGCTGCCGGCAGACGGTTTGAGGTTTGAATCTTGCTGCTGGCGCCCAATCAATATTTTTCATTTCTGTTAATGTACTTTTTTAAATTTTCAACACTTTTTTATTGATGTTTAATTCCTCGTTTGAACTTGAATTTTTTTAACAATAAAAATACATCATAACTTATCAAATTTAAAAAATTAGTATTTTTCTGCCTCAGTTTACGTCACTCGACTTAGTAGTGGCAGGCCGATGACATCATCCGACCGCCACTACTAAAAGGAATAGTAGTGGCGGGTTGGTGACGTCAGCATGCCCGCCACTTATTCCACCCGACCGCCACTACTAATAGGGGTATTAGGGATTATCTAGCATATGCTGCCAACAATGTCGAGAAAGACTTTGTAGCGTAGTGGAGCGGGGGCTCGCTTGGGGTCATGCGGTTCGAGGTTCGAACCTTGCTGCCGGCAGGCGGTTTGAGGTTTGAACCTTGCTGCTTGCCTCCAAACAATTTTTTTCATTTCTATTCTAATTTTCAGCACTTTTTTATTGATGTTTAAATTCTCATTTGAACCTTATTTTTTTAACAATAAAAAACAACACAATTATTCTAATTGCAAAAATTGGTATTTTTCTGCCTCACTTTGCTGTTTTTTTTATTAAGTGTGTTTTTATGATCAAAGACAAAATAAGTTCAACATGAACTACAAGACATGAAATAATTAACCAAAATTTATATCCAAACTTCACATATCACATCAAAAATCACATATCACATCCAAATTCAAATATCCGTCCAAATTCAAATCCAAACTTCACATATCACATCAAAAATCAAATATCACATCTAAATTCATATATCCATCCAAATGCACATCCAAACTTGACACATCACGTTTATTTGAAAGCAAGTAAACAAACACAAGTCCAAGCTAGGGAAACTAGCTTACACATCGAACCGCACACCAAACCAAAACGCACTACCGGTCCAAACCCAAAAGGAAGATATGATTTGCTCTTTTTCTTGCTCGGTAAAAACCCAACCTATTTCTGGTTAAACAGATGAAAAGCCTCAACTTGCCAATCCTCAACCAACTCGGCATCATCAAGCAGTCTGAACTGCTCTCCATGTTCTTGAACAAGAAAATACACATGGCGGCGATAGTGAGAACAACTTATCATACATGTAGCAATGTAAAAATATCGTTCAATAATTGAATTGGATGATAAAAATATAAAATTTGCATAAAAATAGGATCTTGCCTCCTGCCTCCTCTTTCTACAGCATTGTTCTGCATGCTTCCCTTTTCCACCACTAGCCTCAGCATGTTTCCCTCTGCCACCGGTTGCCTCATCATTCTTTCGTCTACCAGCACTTACCCTAACTGGTTGCGGCGAGTCATCCTCCGAGTCGGAGTCCAATATGAGAATCACTTTCTTCGCCAAGCAACTGCAAACTATACCATGTACCTTAAGTTTACCGCATTTGCAAACCTCACACACGCCACTTGATGTAGAGTCTGAGGATCCACTGTTTGGTTCAATCTCACCATGTTTCGTCCATATATAGTAGTTCTTCACAAAACCATTTTTCAAGAAGTGAAATCATATGGTTTCACGATCTGAACAGGTATACATCGCTTCGTTTTTACAAACTTTACAAGGACAATATATTGTCGCTTCACTCTGACGGGAAGCATATTGTGTGGCAGCTTCAGTAAATGCAGTTGCTCTGTTAAAATATGCCACCACATCTCCGTCATTGGACGAGTACATCAAGGACCTGTGCTCCATCTAAAACATATATATTATTTTAAAAATGCTTTAATTCAAACTATGTATTAAGTAGACAAAAATTATTAAATAAATTAACTACATTGGTTTCTCTATCCAAACAACATAACTCTAGATCTATAATCATAAATCAAATTAAAAAAGAGATTAAAATGACATAAAAATGTATACAAGTGATGAATAATTGTGGGGAGGGTCATATTTCTTCATTTGGGAGAAAGAAACAATATAAATGAAACAATATTTGAAATTTCTATTCACAAATCCTAAATTAGTAAAAGGCTAATAACTCATTATATGCATGATTAAATAGAAAATAGATGTGATATTCGACATGGATTTACCTCCTAGAAAGAAATCCTTCAAAAGAAATGAAAACAAAGCCTCCCCCTCTTTTTCTAGATTTTTGTCGCCATTGTACGGACCAAAATATGAACTCCAGTAGCCTCGGGCTTGGGGAGGAAGAAGCTGTGTATTTATAGTCAGAATAGTAGTGGCCGTCACAAGTGATACTATCAAATCATGAGTGGCGGACAACGTAGCAGTGGCGTGCAGTTTTCTGTCCACCACTATTAGTGACAATAGTAGTAGCAGTCGGTGCTGATGTCATCAGCGACCACTGCTACTAGTGGATATACTAGTGGAGGTCGGTGCTGACATCAGCACCGACCACCACTAGTAGTGGAAGTCACTGGCGCGGCAGTGCTTGGAACTAGCTCGCCACTACAGTGTTTTTGCCCAATGCCACTACAGTGACGGTTTGTAGTAGTGATAACGGCGAAGGGAAAAATTAGGGTTTGCTGAGTGCCACGTTAGGCACTCGGCAAATATGCTCAGCCACTTGTCTGGGTTGCCTTCTTTCCTCAGCCACATGTCAAAAAACACTCGGCAAAGTGGAAATACCCATTATTTCATGTGAAAGCATATTTTAAGCCCAAGTCACATTTTAAACATGTTTTAAACTTGAAAATTTTTTGCCAGTCATAATTCAACATTTTTTAATCCACAGAAAAGTTTTATATTTTTTTGAGTGAGTTTGCTATTTTTAATTAATTAAGTGTATTTCTGTGATTTAATTCAAGGTCCGTCAAATTTGAGCTGCGTGTAGATGAATTAATGACTCAAAAATTGTAGAAAAATCATATTTATGTTCATGAGTCCATTTGTAATCTTTTACCACTAAATATTAAACAATCTAAGTTACGACCCTCGACCGACAACATGGAGCACCAAGGTTTTTTAATTGTAGAAAATTAAATTGAAGCCTAAAAAATATGATACTTGACATGGTGTTATTATATCAAACATATATATTATGATAAAAATTTCATAATGTTTCGACAAAGTTTTCATGTAAGATGTTTGGAAATTGGAGAATCTTTGAGAAGGTTTACGAGTTTATGGATGGAATGTGTTAAGTTTAAAAGCAAATTGATATTCAAATCTTTGTTTGAACTTAAAATTTTTTGTACTACTAAAACCCAATGTATCTTATACCATGCCAAAAATTGGCATTTTTATGGCTAGTTTGCTATTTTTAGTTAATTAAATTTCTTTATAGGATTTTAATTGAAAGATCCTAATTTTGAACTACAAGTGCATTAAATCTTTTTATTTGAACTTGGATGAAAACCCAATGTATATTATATCATGCCAAAAATTGGAATTTTTTACTGTCTTTTTTCTATTTTATGTTTTTTTGAAAACAAATTAAAAAAATTTGCCGAGTGAAAATAGTCTTGGCACTCGACAAAGATCAATTAAAAACCTTTGCTGAGTGCCTACTGATATAGCACTCGACAAAGAGGTATTTAAAAAAATAAAAAACATTCGCCGAGTGCCTCCCAATTTAGCACTCGACGAATGCCTTTTATGGTAACAAAAGAAATAGATCTGGGCACACTAGTTACTATGCACCCAGATCTGTCTTAGTGCACCTGACCGCTAGCCTGTGCCCGCCCCGGCCGCCCCCGGCCACCAACCCCGCCGGCCCCGCCGCCCCCGGTCGCCGGCCCGCTGGCCTTGACCTCATCTCGCCGTCGTCTCCACTACGCCCGATTCCGCCCTCGGTGATTTGTTTTTGGTAACAAGACTAATTTGTAATGCAATGTTTAATTTCCATGATTAAAATATAATTTGCCATGTTTAAAATATAATTCCATGTTTAATTACATGTATAATTTGCCATGTTTAATTGCCATGCTTAAAATATAATTATATGTTTACTTATTAAAATGCAATGTCATGTTTAATTGTATATTGTATAATACAATTCCATGTTTAATTGTATATTTTATAATACAATGCCATGTTTAATTTTATATTGTGTAATGAAATGCCATGATTAATATGTTTAATTGTAAAATTTGTAATGCAATGGCATGTATATATTGTTCTAATATACATGTTTTAGAAATTTTAATGTAATCGTTGTAATATCTTTTTATGTTTTAATGGTTATGTTGATTAATATCTTATGTATGTGGATGTCAGCCATCGTGTCGTGATATGTGTATGTGAATGCATGTTAGATTTGCTACGTATTGTCGCATAACCTAGGCATCTCCCGTTCGGAAGAGTTACAGTTTGGAATATGCATGTCTTTACTTATCTATGGTCGTAACTGTTTTGAATTGTCCACATTTGGACACTCGGAGGATGCGTAGATTGAGCTCGTTTTCATGCACTGTTCTGATTGAGCCCATTGTTTCGGCAATACCTCCCATTGTTCTCTGAACGCACATCCTCTTGGCATGTTGCCGAGACGTGCGTTTCTAGAATAGCGGGGAGGTGCTGCCAAAACCATGGGTCGGATAGGAATGGAGCATGAAAACGAGCTCAGTCTACGCATCCTCTCGTGGGATTACGACCTATCCTAACCTATTAGACATTTATATTCATCTTGTTTCCATCTAACATTTAAACACGGGTATTATTGTTTCCTAGTTTAGTACAAGATGGATAATTGTGAGTGGATATACACCGGTCAACCTAGCCAGGCCGAGGTGACTATGGATCGGAACAAGAACACTGAAGTATTCTTAGAGAAAGCATTTCGTAGGAAGAATGTACATGACATGACCTGGTGTCCATGTAGTCGGTGTGAGAACAAGCACCGACAAACAAAGGAGGCCTTTGGTAAACACATCTACAAATACGGGTTTGTGCCAAACTGTACTCATTGGACGTACCATTGTGAGGCCCAGTGTCCTAGATACGAGGTGTTGCGACAGCGCATGGATGACGACGAGGGAGGGGTTGGATTCATGCTAGATGACTTTAAAGATGCACATTTTGATCAAGCATGTGAAGAGGAAGTGTCGGATTCAACGACAAAAGTGTTTTATGACATGTTTTTGGCATCACACCAACCTCTTCACGGTCACGCTACAGTTTCTCAACGAGATGCCATCTCACAACTAATGACCATCAAGTCCTAGTTTAGCTTGAGCCAAGAATGCTTCGATGTCATTGTTGGGGGAAATTACTCTATTTCCAAGGCTTAAAGATTAACCCTTCTAAGGCTGATGAGGACCCCGAAGCCGGCGGACTATTGTTCGAAGCATACGTCGCCACGACCGGAGGGTGCTACGGTGCGAAGCCCTAGAGAATCCTCCGAAGGGAGGATGGAGGCCTCGAAGCCGAAGGACATGATTGATTGGATGTCCAGCTTATCCATTTACCTTGTAGTACTTTGCCGTGTATAACCTTGTTTATAATACCGAATAGTTTCTACTATGTCGGCTGTAATCTAGGGGTAAATAGGTCTTTTCCTTATACTTTTTCCCCTATAAATACCCCCCATTGTACCTTGTAAGGAGGGATCCAGAACAAGCTGTTCATCTACACTTATTCGGACCACTTGAGTTATTATCCATTTCGGAGGCTCAAAGTAGTCCTAAAGCACAAACTTCCTGTTTGTCCGTTCTTGATTACCGAGAACCTGTTGGCGTAACATTTGCACCAACAATTGGCGCCGTCCGTGGGGCATCAACCACATCGAAGATCACCTCTTCTACTCGGGCCAAAGGCCCCTCTCCGAAGGCAACCTCGAGGCCTATTTGGCCGAGGGCATCGAGAGGCGGTCCTGAGAACCCTTGAAGCGGCCGGGCTGCTGGAAGGTGGCCAACCTACGGGTTCCACGCTCCGGCTTGTTAGGATCCGTAGAAGAGTCTAAGGACTTTAAAGAAAAACAGATTTTCGGCCTCCGGGTGCGAAGTATCTGTAAAAGAGCCGAAGGTGGCCAACCTACGGGTTCCAGGCTCCGGCTTGTTAGGATCCGTAGAAGAGTCTAAGGACTTTAAAGAAAAACATATTTTCGGCCTCCGGGTGCAAAGTATCTGTAAAAGAGCCGAAGGTGGCCAACCTACGGGTTCCAGGCTCCGGCTTGTTAGGATCCGTAGAAGAGTCTAAGGACTTTAAAGAAAAACATATTTTCGGCCTCTAGGTGCGAAGTATCTGTAAAAGAGCCGAAGGTGGCCAACCTACGGATTCCAGGCTCCGGCTTGTTAGGATCCGTACAAGAGTCTAAAGACTTAAAAAAGAATAAAGCGAGCAACTTTTTAATCTTCTAAAGCAAATGATAAGTACAAAGTTCGAAGCATGCAGGTGTTCGGATAGTAATTGTGCCTAGCGAACCCTTTTCTATAGTAAAGGCTCCACCACCCACAAGGGGGTCGGAGGGTACGAGTCACACAGCATACTTTCGAAGCATTTCACATTAAATCATTATAATTGTACATCAAGAGAAATTTGTGTCTAAACCTAAATAAAATCGGAGACCCTTTCGGCCCCTAGAGCTACCCCTACGGCTACTTTGCCCTTCAGAGCTCGAAGCTGCCGAAGTCATCCTTTTAGTCCGGATGCCCCTCTTCTTCTTCGAGGCTCGCAGTTTCCTCTGCTCCTCTTGAAGCTCAGCCCATGTCAGGAGCCTTTCGGGGTCAGCCTCCGCAGGGTCTTCAGCTCGGTACTCCGAGTCGGACCAGTCAATAGGTTCGGAAGACGAGGACCCCTCCGTCTTCTCTTCCTCTTTAATATAAGCTAAGACGTCCCTTCGAACTTCAAGGGTGATCTCCCCCCCCCCCCGTCTCCGCGAGGAACAGAAAAGCGGGAGCGGTGGTAAGGCCTCAAACCCTCAAGGTTTGCCCACTCCTTTCGGAGCTCGTCGGTAATTTCCAGAAGTTCGAAGTCAGGGCTCGAAGGGCATGACAAAACCTAGAAAAGAGCAGAACACCCAAGACAAGTTCCCGTTTATAACTTTTTCATTAATAAAAACAGGGTTTACAAGGCTTCATATACATAGCAGTCCTAAGCGGCTAGACCTGCGGGTCGGTCGGTGGAGCAGGAACCGAAGGGGCTGGCGCAGCAGGAAGTGGTGGCTTTGTTTGCGCTTGCTTTTGCCGACGGGCCTCGTCGATCTAGGCTTTAGCTGCGACCTTATGGTCCGTCTTCCAGGTCGACCGGAAGGCTTCCCAGGCCGAAGCGACCTCCGAAGATGGCCGCAGCAAGTCGTCGTCCGCGAAGCCTCCAGGAGACGAACCTCCGACTGAGCCAAGGGGGATCCGAAGGGATTCAAGATGACGAAGAACCCCGATACCAGCACACTGTCCGGAGATCTCCCCATACCGAATACCGGAGTTCTTCATCAACGACGAAGCGACTTGGATCCTCGTCAGCTTCCGGTCAAGAGGCTCGTGGGTCGCAGCAGAAGACGAAGGGCACATGGTGCCGAAGTACTCCAGCGTACCCTGAAGGGCTTCCAAGGTACGACCCGCAGTACTAGAGTTCTTCTTTTCCGCTGCTTCCAGGCCTACAGCAGTCGCACCCACTTCGGCCACCTAGAGCATCAAAGAACTCTTGAGGGCCATCGCCTGGTTAAGAGCCCCCTGAAGCTCCACCAGCTGCGCACTTGAGGTAGCGGCCTCCTGGCGAAGTCTTTCAACCTCCGCTCGAAGGACAACGCGCTCGGCCTCGACCTCTTGGGCAGACGAACGGAGGGCTCCGAGGGTTTCGTCAGACGCCGCCCTAGCCCTCCGTTCCTCCAAGACTTCTTCCTCCAGCCTGAGGGATCTCCCGGTGGAGTCATTAAGGGCTGTCTAGAGGGTAGTGACCTTCCGCTTAAGTCGATTAACTTCGACCTCGTTGGAAGTCGCTGCCGCTCTAGCAAGGACAAATTGCTGCAATAAGAACTAAGTAAGTACTGAAGTATTTATGACCACTAATGCGAAGTAGCTATGGTGTCTTTTTCATACTTGAAGGGCAGCCCTTTCGAGGGCTGTGTTGAGTGTCGAAGCCCTGGCCTCGCTCAAGACGGAGATCAACTCCGAATTAGCAATGTCCTGGCTTCTCTCAGCCAGGGGCTCCATGAGTCTTCGGAGGCCACTCCGGTGCTCCAGGAATGGAGCCAGTAGAGGAAGCCAAGACAAAGCTTGAGCATCATCCACCGCAGCCTCATCCTTCGAATTGCCTACGGAGGGTGCGGCCTGGCCAGGAAGAAGACCGAGGCTAGAAATACTCTTGCCCCTCCCAGGTACGAAGGAGGGTGAAGCAGGAGTACTCCGACCATGGGCAACCACCTCTTCGACCAGCACCACAGCGGCGGAGGCAACCTCAGTGGTCGAGGCGGCCACTACAGGAGTGACCTCCGTCGCCAACTCCGTCCCGGCGAGAACGTCGTCAGCCCCGAAAGACACATTCTCCGCCGCCAAATTCGGAGCCTCCAGAGGCGCGGAGAGGTCCGCTCGAATGGCAACCACCGAAGACGCAGGGGCTTCGGACGCCACCAAAGCATCAACACCCAAAGAGGTACCTATTTCAATAACAAAATTAATAAGCATGTTTTCACAGACAGCAGGCAGGTATTAAGTAAAAAAGGAGGAGCTTCGGAAAGAACCTCCGAGAGCTTTGTGGGGAAGGATTGCTGGATCCTCCAAGACTTCGTACATCTAGAGGATGTCGGCGAAGTCATCCCCCGAGGTCCTGCCCTCAACATTTCCCGTCGGAGCCACGACCTCCGCAGGGACCGCCTCGGGTGCGGGCAAGTTGGGAATAGGGGAGTCTGATTCCACCTGCATGACGGCGGGCGCAGGAGGAGCAGTCAGAGTCACATTTACCACCTCCCTGACGGAGGCGTTAGGGGGGACTTCCCCTATATCTTCGTCGTCCATGAGGTAGGCTTCGAAGGCCGCCGCTGTCTGGCTGTCGGAGTCCTCTGCCTCTTCGGAGGCTGAGCTTTGCGCACCCGGCGACGAAGCAGACGAGGCAGGCGCCAACTGCGAAGGGTGCTTCGCTATCTTCTTCTTCCGAAGCGGCTACTAGCCGGCTTTCTTGGAGGGCTCGACAGCGGCTTTCCTTTTTCGGCCAACCGCTCCGGTCGGGGCGAAGTCAGGAAGATTCGGGGGCTCCATGCCGAGAGCTCCCCACACTCTGTTGGATCGCTCCCAGTTCCCCACCAGCTCCAACCTCCTTTGCCTCTTGGCCACCGAAGGGGCTCCAAGAACTCGTTCGGTGGCCCGAGCTATGTCCTCCGGAGCGAATGCCAGAGGCGCCACTGAAAGAAAAAGGTATGAGAATATGAGTATAATTGATTTCTTCATTTAAATATGATGCAGCAAGGAGAAGGTTTACCTAAGTTTCGGAGGTCCCCCTCCGAGGCTTGTGGGAACACGATCGGCCAGTTGGCTCCGAGGGGAGGGATCCGAAGGGCGACGAACTCCTCAGCCAGGTCGCACATGCTCATACGATGAGCCACTGAGGTAAGCAACCCTAGCCTCGTCGAGAGCAGGCTAGGGTTCGGAGAGATGTCCGCCTCCTTCCGGTACCAGATCTCCTGGAGAGGACCAACGAGGGGGAGTCCTCTTCGACTTCGGCATAAAACCACCGAAGTATCCAGTTGGTGTACCACCTGTCATTTATAGCTTTTGCAGGGAAGTGGAGGGCATGCTCCCTCCGTAGCTGGAAATTGACGCTGCCGAAGGCTATCGTCACCTTGGAGTCCCCTGGCCCGTCTTGTGGCTTCGGTTGGCATATGGCTTCGTGGGTCGCGACGAAGATCTCGGAGCGTCCTTCGCACCCCTCCGCCCGGAGCGTCCATTCGAAGATGGCCAAACGGGCGATGGCGTTGGGGGACAGTTGAGGCAGGGTGATATGGAACAAGTCCAACACCTCTGCCAAGAAGTCCACGGTCGGCAGCTCCAGGCCTGCTTTGAAGAATGCTTCGAAGACCACCACCTCTCCGCTCCGCGGCCTTGGAGTCAACTCCGTCCTAGGGATTCGAGTCCTCAGCCCAGCGCCCAACTTTCCATCCACCGCTTCTTCAATGGACTCGGCGGTGCTCAAGGATTGGCCGATGATGAAGCTTTGAGCAATCTTCTTCTTGGAGGGCGGACGGAGCGCCCGAGGATTCTTGGGCCAAGCACCGCTCGGAGCCCCCGCCATTGCCGCTGCTGTCAAAGCAGCCCACGCCTGCCTCTGCGCCAGGGTGTTGGCCGCTGCCGGGTTGGTGTGGCTAGTTCTCGCCATCGCGCTCGAACGTTCAAGAGCTTGGAAGATTGGGGGAAAGGTGAATCGCAGGTGATGAATGCGGTAAAAAATCTCGGTTAATCTCTGTCTCTCCCTTTTATAACCACTCGACCAGTACTACTCTTCGATTGATTTCACACCAAAGGTGATGAATGCGATCAGGCTTCTGTCATCGACAAGTGGGTCCGGTAAGTGGAACGGCATACAACCGCTGTAAAAATCGACCGTTACCTTTTTTACAGAAGGTAACGGGTACTTGCGCCGTAATGGCTACTTCAACAGTAGCCCCACGACGTTCGCTTTCCGGAACCGTCTCCATGACGTGCGCACTCTGAAACCGTATCCACGACGTTCGCACTCTGAAACCGTTCCCTTCCCAACGTGCGTTCCCACTGTATCAAGAACTCGAAGGCGAAGGTTCGAAGGCGTTGGGTCCAAAATCCTCGGCTAAGTCACAGCATCCTCAAATCCTCTTTAAGCCTCAGAAATTAGAAATGTTCTTTTCGTATACTGCCTTCTTTCTAAAACATATTAACTACAGAAAGGCGTATTTGAGGGGCTACTGTTGGGGGAAATTACTCTATTTCCAAGGCTTAAAGATTAACCCTTCTAAGGCTGATGAGGACCCCGAAGTCAGCGGACTGTTGTTCGAAGCATACGTCGCCACGACCGGAGGGTGCTACGGTGCGAAGCCCTAGAGAATCCTCCGAAGGGAGGATGGAGGCCTCGAAGCCGAAGGACATGATTGATTGGATGTCCAGCTTATCCATTTACCTTGCAGTACTTTGCCATGTATAACCTTGTTTATAATACCGAATAGTTTCTACTATGTCGACTGTAATCTAGGGGTAAATAGGTCTTTTCCTTATGCTTTTTCCCCTATAAATACCCCCCATTGTACCTTGTAAGGAGGGATCCAGAACAAGCTGTTCATCTACACTTATTCGGACCACTTGAGTTATTATCCATTTCGGAGGCTCAAAGTAGTCCTAAAGCACAAACTTCCTGTTTGTCCGTTCTTGATTACCGAGAACCTGTTGGCGTAACATTTGCGCCAACAGTCATGCTGACGGTTGTTGGTATCCTCCTCCCAAAAGGTCATAATCTTCCAAAGAGCATGTACGAGTCGAAGAAAGTCCTCTGTGCACTTAAGATGCCTTATGAGCAAATACATGCTTGTCTCAACAAATGCATCTTATTCAGGAAAGAGTATGCAGACGCAATCTACTACGTGAAATGCAAATCCTCTAGGTATCTTGAGGTAGACTCAACTGATGGTGGGAAGAAACAACTCTCAATTCCTGTGAAGATCCTTTGGTACCTTCCCTTCATATCTAGGATCCAACGGGGTTGTACATGACCGATGAATCTTCCAAACAGATGCCATGACATAAAAATTGGATTCGTTACACCCTAACAAGTTAGGTCATCCATGACAGATAGACTCTCAATTTTTCCATTGGCCATGGCAAGCTCACTCTCAAGCTCATCTATCCTTTTCTTAGCCCCTCTATGCAGTTTCTCCCGATACCTCAACTCCCGACGACTCTCTTCTAGTAATTCAATGACTTCTTGTTCATGAGAGGATACCTTTTCATCGTCGTCGTCGTCGGAGTTGTCGGGGGATCCCTTCTCTTCCTTATCCCCAAGATCCATTGAGCAGAAGCTCTTGCGAGATCTTTAGTTGTGGCGTGAGCGACTCTTCGTCTTGTCCCCGAAGGACATGAAGCAGAGGCCCACCAGATCATACTTCTCCTTCCCCTTCCTGATCATGATCTCCTCATCACTTGAGCTTGATGAAGAGGAAGAAAATGATGACCTCTTGGAGTAGCTTCTCTCCATCTCTGCAAAGAAGGCCTTGTCTCGCTTCTTGTTCTCACGTTGGTAGTCCTTCAGGGCCTTTCAAAAGAATCTTGTCTTAGGCTATCCCTTTGTGAAGGTGGAGCTGTCGTGCTTGCCGGAGTCATAGGAGCCACCACCGGTACCCTTCTTGTGACCATTCTGCTTGTTGTAGTCGGCGATGAAATGACCGGGATCACCACACTCAAAGCATCTAGATTTTGTGCCGTGTCTTTTGAACATTCGCTTATCATAGACACAACGCACCCGGTTGTTAAACAGACATAGATCATCATCTCCTAGCGAATCAAGCTGGTCCTCGGTGATAGATATCAGGGAGAACCTAGCACAGCTCAAAGAAGAGGAGTCAGCAGAAGGTGTCGCAAGGGCCAGGGTTTTTGAGCCAGAACCAGTGAGATTTGATCTCAACTCGATATCAACCTCTGTGGCCTTGAGCTTACTGAAAAGCTCTGCGATAGTCAAGGTATCATAAGAGGTGCTCTCAATGATAGAGCCTACCTTGATCTCCCAGATATTAGGGTCCAAGGTATGAAGAACCTTGAGCGCCTGCTCATGATATGAGACCAGCTGAACTCCATCGGCCTTGTTGGCCCGAAGCCTGTTGATGATCGATTGAAAATGACCAAACAAGGCTTCAACAGATTCACCCGGCTTCTGTGTAAAATTTTCATATTCACGCCGGTAGGTCTGATAGAGCCGAGCCTTGACCTTGGTTGTCCCCTCATGGTGTGCCTGGAGGGTAGCCTAGATCTCTCTAGCAGTGCTGAGATGGCTCACACGCTCAAACTCAGTGGGACCTAAACCAGAAAACAAAATGTTCACAGCTTTGTTGTTGTTCTGATGCTGGGCGATTATCTCGGGGGAAGTACGCTCAGCAACAGGAAGTATGGTAAAAGTAGCATTAACACAAACTTCCCAAATGTACGAGCTCTGGCTCATGAGATAAGCTCACATGTGAATCTTCCAATAAGTGTAGCCAAAAGCTTCCAGGCACGGGACCTTGCCAAAAGACGTCATGATCACTACCTTAGGTTAGAACCGGTTAAGGTATGGAAAAACCCTAACCAGGCTTTGATACCACTTGTAGGACCAAAAGTAGCGACCAGAGGGGGGTGAATGGGTGCCTAAAAATTCTTTCGAATCAATGGCCTTCTCCCAACACCCAACGCACCTCAACAGACAAAACAGTAGAGGCAAAGCAGATCACAGGTACTAAAAATAATCTAGCCTAAAAACGACCGGTGTCCTAGTTGAAAATACACCACCACAGTGTTCAGAGGAAGATTAATAGAGCATTCAAAACACAGACATTTCAAGCATCATAAAAATTAATCATGACAGGCATTTAATTCAAGTGCATGCAAAACAAGATGAACGTTTACTATTCAAACAGTTGTTTTCTGTTCGATATTCAATGAAGCCTACTTCGGTGGCCGTCGAAGCATGCGAGTCTCTTAGTCGAAGTCCGTGCACTGCCCTCCGTAGATTGCGCAGGCCGCAAAATCTTTCACAGACTTCGAAGTCAGAAAATAGCACGGCGAAGCCTACATAGACCGAAGCCTACTCAAGTCGAAGCCTGCATGATGTTTGCTCCAGTTCTGCGAAGCCATGTGTGACTGGTGCAGCTTGTCTCACAAAGTCTCCAGTATTACAACAAATTAAATCGACGAAAAATAGTGCATGCAAATAATAAAATATACTCATGCACGCAAACCAAGAAGCTATCTTTAGAGATTAAAGACTAAAATAATGAGCAAAGATGCTATTTATATTTTGCTTCTCTTCCTAGACTGTGCACGCTGCTTTCTCAGTTCGAAACACAGGACTACACAAGCAAGCAACCTAGTGCCTACGAAGCCTATCTGTTGTAGCTACAAGAACTAGCGCCTGCACACCTATGCGTTGCCTGCCAAGCTGCTATTCTACCGCAAATGCTATAGAGAAGAAAAAAAATCTATGCACGCAATCAAGTACCAGTTGCGATCCAATCAAAAACAGTGATTTGAATCCAGTGATAAAACATGATTAGGCATAATAGTATGAAAACAGTAAACAATGCTTGGATTGGATTTGCCTATTCTTTGTGTATGTGGCTGACGGAGAAATGCTTGAGCCTCGGGTGTTCCGCTTGGATGCACTTACTGCATCGAAGACCCACGCGCCACCGAGAACCACGCCTGCTGCTGCAGCCTGAGTGTGCTGCTTCCTTGTACAGAGCGCATGCGCCGTGCGCTGATTGAGCAGCTGCGTCTCGCACACCTCTGCTCCGCGCAGTGAACGCACACAACCCAAGAAGTGACATGCTGCTGTGCGCCTGCCGTGTGCTGCGCTCGGCGGATTCGACTTTGGTCGGATGAAATCACCGTCTGAGAAAACAGTTGGGAAAAAATTGCGGCGAAACTCACGAAGAAACAGTGTGAAACAAGATGAACTCTGATTTGCATTTAGATGAGTTAACCCTAACCCTAGGGGCTTGGGGCCTATTTATAGGCAGCCCAACAAAGGGGAAAAGACAAATTTACCCCTAGGGTAAATTACACATACGCTGAAAATAAAAATGGAAAAGACTGAAATGCCCTTAGGATTTTTTTACAGACTTGACTAACAGACTATGGACCTAAAGACAAAATAGTAAAATCATAAATAAAGATAACTTGTCCTGATGCGGAGCTTTCATAGAAGCTATGGCTTCGCCTCAGAACGGTCAGATCTGAGATCAGCGGTCGTCAGTTTTGCGCCGAAACTGACAAAGCGTCCACCGTCTCCGCACCGGGTACTCGAATTGGCCGTCCCAATTCCGCGGCTCCCTCAGCCCAGCAATCATTCGCCGCTCGTGTACCTGAGTCAATCCCGGTCGACAGAACAGTGGATCCTCTACCGCTCCTAGCCCATGTACTCGGATTGGGCCAGCCTAACTCCACGGCCCCTCTGACCGGCAGTCGCTCGCTGCCCATGTACCTGAGTCACATGTGGCCCAAACACAGCATGTCTTCATCTTCTCTTCATGTCTCCTATTTGACTTCCGTTGACAATCACTCATCACATCTGGAGCCATGAGGCCCATGATCTTCATCATGGGTCCTCATCAAGAAGACTTCAACACCGTCGAGGATCCGGAGTTCTACCCTGAGGTTCCTCCTTCACCGTTCGCTGATCACGGCAAGTCACAAACCCTAAGTTGTTCATAATTGAGCCCATTTTTCGTAATTACCGCTGTAACTCATAGGAGTATAATTGCATTAGTTTAATTGAAAGCCCTAAATTATATTTATTAGATCCCCGTCCTTGTTGTGTAACCCAAGCCATGCTTATTGAGCCTAAACTCCTTATCACTTTATAAATATTATATTAGCTAGTGTCCAATGTGTCGACACAACCGTTATAGGATAAAAGAACGAATCATAGATAGTTGAATTCTACTATATGATTTCCCTGTTATTCTCGTCTCTGGATTCTGTTGGAGTTGGCTATGTTATAAGTATGGTGGGTTCCAGGTGCAAGCTAGGGCATTGGTTGGTCACACCCGGGGCACTATAAGGACCGGTCTGCGGGATCGGTTGCAAAACAAACTCATACTAACCACAAGTCTAGTGGGTAAGTCCTAACGGGAGGTATGGATCGTACCAACTTGAAGCACCATAGTGGAGGGGGCAAGTGGCAACCTGCGGGTGGCTTGTACCGACGAGGCTCAAGGGGGGGTACAGTGTTGGCCCGATGTATCGGGGCACCGTATGAAACCTATAAGAGGGTGCTATCGAATTCGTGCGTTCCATGCTAAAGGCTTTGACATGAGTTCCTTCAGGGTGACGTGATGTCATCTCGACACATTGTGGTGTGCGGGAATGAGTGTCTTGTCGGTACAGTAGTACGTCTCTGATCAGAGTATTATCTTTCTGAAAAGTCGTGCCCACGGTCTAGGGTGGGTTGGGCAATGTTCACCGCAATTAGTTTACTTCTATTTGAATGATCATGTGATTCATGGCATGTAAGGACTGTTGAGTGAGGGTGGGCTGACTGTACCCCTTGAGTTCGAAGATGGTGCATTACACATGTTTACATTCTATACTAATAACCTGACTTCATTAAATGCTTTACAACTATACTTTTCCACAAACATGAGTCACTAGCTTCCTTGTTATTACCTTGCATTATAATTGCATTCGGTGGCTTGCTGAGTACGACCAGAGACAGTCTACTACGAGAAGGATGACGGTCTGGAGTAGCGACCCAGTCAAGGCACGAGACTGGAAGGAGGCATTCATCTAGGGGATTTATTTTATTAGTTTCTTTTATTTAACTCTTTTGTAATAATATGGTCTACGAACCATGATTTATTGGCGTATTGTACGCAGTCGTGTGATGAACGTCTTGTTTTATTGATTTTCTATGGAATTTCAATAGAGTCCCAATTTTATTAAATCAGGGCGTTACAAGATGGTATCAGAGCCGACTTGACTGTAGGAAGCCAAACAGACCTAACCCTAGGATTTATATTACCAGTATTTTTACAAACTACTTAATATCTCATCTTCCAAAAATTTTACCAAAATTCTCTCTTTTTGTAGATGCCGATTCACACCATGGGAGGTTTTCTTCGTGATTGCGCCGGCTTTGTTCGCGAGCTCCGTATGCTCGTAGACTTCCTCGGATTTGAGCACGAGCCCGCGTTCCACGGGATCATTCCTGATGTGAATGAGGGATACTATGAGGTCACCATCATCATCTGCTCCTCCGGCACGCACCCAGCCTTTTACACCCACAGAGTCGGAGGACCCACGTTGGAGGTGGCTAGCACTCTAGGCCCTCTCCGAGCTCCGAATGGTCTACGACGGACTAGCTCTACAACACCGCCTACTGCATCATGCCCATGCGCACCCCGGGGAGTCACCGCAGCGTCTACGTCAGCGTCTACTCCAAGCAATGGACGATCTTCATATGGAGGCGGTACTCAACGCCGACAGCCAACATGATACGATCGACTACTACCGCCACATGACAGAGAACCTGGACCACGAGAATGGAGAGCTCCGTCGCCAGGTCCAGTAGGGGCACCACTTGTCCGCCGAGGTAGCGGAGTTGCAGCGTCAGAACGAGATTCTGTGCCAAGGCATCACCGATACCGCTCAGCTTCGTCGCTAGATTGAGGAGCTGCAAAAGGATCTTGAGGAGGTCGCTCCCCTTCCACCGCGCAAGTGGAAGGCACTTAGGACCCCCTCGGCAAGGCCCAAGAGGATCTCATGCACCGCATCGTCCGCCGGACCCTCCAGTACCACGACTCCTGCACCGACCGACCCCGCCAAGCCGACTGATCGAGCCCTCCACCGAGTTGTTTTAGTAGTGCGAGGATTATACTCTAGTTTACGATTGATTTTCTTTGCTTTTATTATGCTTGTAGTGCCACTCATGTGAAATATAAGGCATGGGTGAGAATTAAATAATAATTAGAAATAAAGATGTAATCAATTGGACTTTTAGGTCTCAATAAATTCTTTGAGAAATAAAAAAATTAGAATTTTCTCTTAAATTTATTTCTCCTTTGGAACCCCCCTTATTTTTAGGATGGCCAACGAACAAGGATCGGATGACCCTTGCAATGGGAGCGACTCTGGAAATCTGCCTCAGTGGGGAGCAACCGGCCAACGGTAGGCCCCAATCACCAATCATCCCACTTTGGCTGAGATGATGGTGAATCAAAACCAACTGATCGCCACACTGCTGACTCAGATGCAGCAGCAACAAAACAAGATGCAAGAGCAGCAGGCACAGTTGTTCTGTCTTCAGCAGCAGCAACCAGAACCTCCCCTCAGACCAGCTACCCCGGCACCGGCACTAGTCTCTCAACTTTCGGAGTTTATGCGTGTTCGGCCCCCAACGTTCTCCAGCACCACCAACCCAATGGAGGCGGGTGACTGGTTGAGAACCATCAGCAAGAAGCTAGACCTTCCACATGTACCGAGCAGGAGCGAGTGGCATTCGCCGCCCATCAGCTCCAAGGACCCACCGCGGAGTGGTGGGACAACCTTCGCGAGACTCAGCTCGAGGGTCATGTAATTTCATGGGCTGAGTTCACCGTCGCTTTCCGCGTCGCTCATGTCCCGGAGGGCGTCATAGCCCAGAAGCAACAAGAGTTCCGGGATTTACTGCAAGGAAGCAGTTCTGTCATAGAGTACTTGCATGAGTTCAACCGGCTAGCCTTGTATGCACTAGAGGAGGTACGCACAGACGCAACCAGTCAATCCAAGTTCCTTCGGGGACTGAAGGGTGAACTATCTCTTCAGTTAGTCTCCGGGGATTATGCAAACTTCCAAAAGTTGGTGAGCAAGGCAATAATTCAAGATACCGAGCAGAACAAGGTATATCTAAAGAAGAAAAGAATGATCGCCTTCCGTCAGCAGTAGGGGATGGCATAGAGGCCCTGCTTCACACCTCCCCCACCAGCACCCCACTACCATCTGCGCCCCGTTTAAAGGCCAGCTCCGTCGGCCAGCAACCCGAGAGCCGAGAACCCTCACCCTGCTCCCGCCGCACCAGCTGCCCCACCTGCCCCCACAAAGAAAGCGGAGGTTCTATGCGATAAGCACGGCAAGCCAGTGATATGCTTCAATTGCCGCCAAGAGGGACACTATTCCCACCAGTGTCCCCATCCCAAGCGTCCTCAATGGATCGCGGCGAATCCCACGGTTCACGCCCGTGTCAATCACGTCTCCGCGAAAGAAGCTCAGGTTGCGCCAGAGATAGTCATGGGTATGTTTTCCGTAAATTCAGTACCCGTAGTTATCTTATTCGACACTGTAGCTACTCATTCGTTTATATCAGCAAGTTTTGTGAAAACACATGATCTGAATGAGTGTGAGCTAGCTAGACCAGTATTGATAGCCACCCCCGGCAAGCAGACCCTAGCCCACTTCTACAGTCCAAGGGTATGGGTAGATATCCAAGGCGTAATTTTCTGGGCAGACCCCATTCTAATAGAATGTAAAAGTTTGGACCTCATCCTAGGGATGGATTGGTTAAACAATCACCAAGGGGTGATAGAGTGCGCAAGAAGGAAAGTAACGGTGACCAGTGAAGGAGACGTTGTCATGTTTCATATGCCAAACCAGAAGCCTAGAAGACCTCGTCTACATCAGATCACCCTAGATGACTTTCCTGAGGATTTGCTAGGGATGCCACCCAAGAGGGATATCGAGTTCAGGATTGACCTAGTTCTCGGGACCACTCCCATCTCCAAGCAACCCTACCGAATGGCCGCAAACGAGTTGGCAGAGATGAAGCAGCAGCTAGAGGACCTTGAACGAAAGGGATACATCAGGCCCAGCACATCCCCGTGGGGAGCCCCTGTTATTTTCATCGAGAAGAAGGAAGATAAGGCTAAACGGATGTGTGTGGATTATAGGGCCTTGAATGAGGTGACTATCAATAACAACTACACTCTGCCCAGAATTGATGATTTATTCGATCAACTGAAAGGGGCCACGATATTCTCTAAGATTGACTTCCGGTCCGGTTATCATCAGCTGAGGATACGAGAGGAAGACATACCTAAGACGGCATTCACTTCCCGTGTGAAACCAAGGATGGTTTATGTCTGGATGATGAGTGATTGACTAGGATGAGTGATCAAGTGAGTGTGTTAGTGAAGGGTTGTGTGCATCGAGGGGTTCGATGTAAAAGTGAGGATTGAGTGCCGAGGGTTTTGGTGGTGTGTCGCGTTCTTGTTTTGGCTTGTCTTGGATGTGCAGGGTGGAGATGTTGACCAACTGTCGACGGCGAGTGATCAAGGGTCAAGTAGGGAGCTCGATGCCGGAGGATCAGGGAGGCCAGGCGAAGTTGGAGAAAATCTCAAGAGTGTACGAAGAGACCGAGCAAGACTTGGATGGACGGATGAAAGCAACTGAAAGAGGCCAGGGCAAGCATTCAGGCAGCCCGAGGGGATTGAGAGCGGAAGTGGCTTGCTAGCGCTCGGAGTCGCAAAGCGGTGTCACGAGCCGAACGTTTGAGAGGCTTTGTCGGTTTTTGCTGAAAAACGTCGCAAATCTGGTTTTGTTAATTACAATAGTTATGAGTCCTTTTTAGTGTTGAGTCTTTGTGTAATAAACTAGGTTTAATTTTAGTAAGTGTCTAGAGAAATTGTACTCCTTTGTTATATTTTTCAGAATTTCTTAATTCTGAAAATATATTACATGGAATAGGACCTTGGTGTAATATTTTAATTCTAGAGGGTTCTTTTCAGAAAATGCCCCCCATGGTTGGCCTATAAATAGAAAACCATATCCATGGGCAGGTGGCTGTTCTTTTGGTTGAACCAAAAATATCCAATTCATAAATTTCTGCTATATTTTTGATGCTTGGCATCAAATTGCGTTCCTGTTCACCATCCGGCAAGAGCAACAGTGCAGCGACACAAGATCTGGAACAGTCCTCGCGCAGCTTAGCTTTTGTGACTGGATTCAATTTTGAGAGCTATTTTCTGGTGATTTTTGTGCAGAACTTGTTGTTGAATTCTATATAACTATTGTCGTGGATGTTTTGAATGATACATTTTTGAAAGTTGCAAGTGATTTCTGCAATATCTTCTTGATCTTTTTGCTGATCAAAAGAGGCACCACAACTCTGAAAAATACTCTAGAGAAATTGTTTCAGTTTTTGGTTTAGCCCTCTACATGTTTGATGAAATGTTTCTTCTATTTTTCATCATCTAACCCATGTTGTTTTTCCCAGATTTGAGTGGTCTAAACTAATTTTATGTTTCTGGGTTAGAGTTATTTTGATTGATCAAAATTGTGGACTGATTATCTCTTTGTTTCAGAATTGTATCAGCGCTACTTCAGTGTTTGAATTCCATCAATACTCCTGCTGATATTTATTTTCCTGTCAAGTTTCTGGTTTCAATTCTACTTTACTGAGTTGAACTTGTAAAAGAGATCAGAGCACTTATGGTCCATCTCATGAACATCTATAGTACTACAAAGATTTTTCCTGAATTAATTTGTCTTGCGGTGCTGTATGTGTTTCTTGATATCCAATAGATTTAGATATGTTTCTCTGAACATTTGAGATGTGAGTTTCTATTCAACATATTGTCATGCCAGATTTTGAGTTGATTCTGGTTTTGGATGGTTTCAAAAATTGTCCCAAATCAGTACTGCTTTTAATGCAGTTTGATTGAAATCAAATTTAACATGTGAATATTGAATCAAATTGTTGATGTTGTCTAATCAGCTGATGACTTATAATTGAAATGTGCTTCAAAAACTCTACTGTTCAGCATAGTACTTGTGTAGTTTTGTCTCTCCTGTGTTGAATCTCATTTTACTGAATAGAAGCTATCAGTTCCTTGAGTTTGAATCTGAATAGAAGTTCTGAAATCAGTTTTCTGAAAATACTATACTGTTTGAGTTCTGATTACTTCTGTTTTTACTGCACTATTTCAGAAGTTCTGGTTCAGATGCAGAGTATAGTTTCAAAAGTGGCACTATTGTGTATCATGCTAATATGAACTGATTTGAAACTGCAATCTATATTCTGAACAGTAATCTAGTGAGTGTTTTCAGTTTTCTGAAAAGTTAACCCTGCTGAGATTATATAGGTTTTTGAATGAAGTTGTTTCAGTTAATTCATTACTGTTTTGTGTCTGATCTACAACAGTAATTACTGTTATTTGTGTTCATTAAATCCTATAGGACTGCATATGTTCTGAATTACTCTCAGCTATGAGCTAGTGTAGTCTGAGTAAGGAATTGTTTGGAAGTTATTGCATATATGTGTGAAGTTGAATTAATATTTCTGAATCAGATTTAAAAAGCAGTCCTGTATTCCAATTGTTTGTTCAGCAGAACATTGTTTTTAATCTTGATCATGAGTATTGGCTGTGATAAACTGGTTTATTCTACTCAGTGAACAAAGGCATTATCAAGTCTTCGAAAACTACTAAACACTGTTTTGTGATTTAGTGATATCCTCTGAAAGTATTGTCTCTGAGTATTTGATCTGAAGTTCTTACAACTAAAATTCAGTATAGACTGAAAAGGTTTTGATTGATATTCTGAGTTGTGGTGTTCTTGATTGAGTTCCTGAAAGTGAATAGAAGCTTGCTGATCTGAAACAAAATTGTGTTATACCTGTTTGTGCGTCTGTAATGGAAGTTTGCAGAACATCTTCAGCAGCAATTTTTGGTTTGAAAATGACAGGGATTCATCTTCAAATTCAGTGAATGGCTTGGGCTTATACTTGTTTCCATAGCTAGTTTATTTAGTTAGATTAGTCTATTTATATCTGTGAGTTTTTGGTCTAATCTCTTGAAACTAAATTTGTTATTGATTGTCGAGTTCAAGGGTAAATCAAGTCTTGTGAATTTGTAAAGATATTAGAGCCTTGATTTGTTTTGGTTGGGTTAACTTTGAAATCTGAATTGTTAGAGGTGCGTTGGGTGATCTGAATAGGCCATCACATTCACGAGAAAGTGTCGAGGTGCCTATTCACCCCCCTCTAGTCGCCATTCCGATCCCACAATTGGTATCATAGCCAGTTAGATCACTAGTTGACCTTAACTGGTTTGTGATCCTTATTTTGGTGACATGGAAAGAAACTCGAAAATTCCGATGTTTGATTGTCATGATTTTGCTTATCGGAAGTTGCGCATGGAGGCTTAATTTCTAAGCCAAGGAAGTGCTATTTGGGATATCGTCGATTCCCAATATGTGATCCCTGAAACTCAAACCTCAAAGACTGAAACATCACAGTATGAATGAAATAGCAAAGCAAGAAACATACTATTCATCAGTCTGAGTCGCAAAGAGTTTGACATGGTCCAGCACCTACGAACTACGCGGGAAATTTGGACCATTTTGAAAACCTTTCATGAGGGCACTACTCTGATTAAGGCTTGGAGGCAAAGCACTTATAATCAAGAATAACAAATGTTTGTGCAAGGCCCTGGTGAATCTGTAGATGCCATGTTTGCGCGTTTTGATGGAATTATGAGTAATTTGTGCTCCACTTGGACTTTGGCTTACTCTGACAACGATAGGGCGATCAAACTTCTCTATGCTCTTGATCGTAGCATATGGGAGGTGAATATCTCTAGCATTGAAGAGTCGGCGAGTTTTGACACTTTGACTTGTGACGAACTCTTTAGTAAGCTTAAGTCCACCGAGATTGCCAAGGCGTCTCGACCGAGAGCTGGAAAATCTTTGTTGCCTTCGATTGCTTTAGTTTCCAGTCCTAGCAGTGGTACCTCATCTGCAGGTAATTTTTCTTGCATTTCTGGAGTTTGTGCTTATTCTGGTGCTTTTGATTTGTCCTCCCTGGTCTTTTCCACAAAAGAACAAGTGGACACTCTAGATGATGAGGAGCTAGCTCTCATTGTTAAGAAGTTCACTCCCTTTTACAATGATAGACGAGACCAAAGAAGAGGAGGGTCATAGGGGTGTTTTGAATGTGGAGATACGTCTCACATAAAAGCGAATTTCCCTAAATTGAAAATGAAAAATGAAAATGAGCACAAGCACCAAAAGTGGAACAAGAAACCCTATTTCAGAGGGAAGCGAAGAAAATTGGCTAAACGAGTAGCTAGATCTTTTGTGGCTGGCCTCAGCGACATCGATAGTACATCGAGCGAGGAGCCAAGCTCGGAGGAAGAGGAGCCTCCCGAGAAAGAGAAGAAGGAGAAGAAGGAGAAGAAGACAATGGACCTCACCGACCTTTGCTTCACGGTCGACGGCAACGATAGCAGCGACGAGCTCGACACTTCTGAGGTATATCTATCCCATGATCAGCTTCTTGTTCAAAAATATGAATTGCATGATGTTGTTTATTCTCAGGATATATTACTTAAACTTGCTGCTAAAGAACGAAAATAATTAAAACTCAGACTTGAAACTATTTCCACTGAACTTGAAATTTTGAAATCTAAGTCTGATGAAGCCGATTGTGAGTCATGTCTTACTGTCATGAATGAACTTGCTCAGCTGCGTTTTACACATGCTCAAGCTGTTGAAAAACTTGAATTAACTGAAAAGCAGCTTTTGTTGATGGAGTCTAGTCCTGCGGTCATTATAGAGATATGCATGTTGATGAACTTAAGGCTAGATTGGAGAGTGTTGAGTGTTCTAAGGATGTGCAGCCGACGTGTCCCACCTGCATCACCCTTAATGATCAACTCAGCTTTGCTAGAGAGCAAGTGGAAAAATTAAAATGTGAGAATGATTACCTTCTCTCCATGGTAGAAAAATGCACTGAAGCAAAGGGTAGGATGGATATGCTTTTGGCTAAAACCAAAATATGTGCTGATAGGGCAGAGTTAGCTTTCGGGTTGGGTTATGAGAGAACTTCTCCAAACACTTTGAGCGAAATTGTGTTCACTCCTCCCAATACCCTTGAGAAAGAGAGAGCCCAGTTAGACACCAATCAAAAAGCCAAGAATCCTACCTAACCCACAAATAAAGCTCTTCGTTCACCAGATGAACCTCCTCACCAAAAACCTAAGAAGACTGTGAGATTTTCACTTGAGACCCATGCTCACACACCCAAGAGAGTGTATCACAAATCCTATTGTCATCGGGTGGGTCATTTGGTTGGGTTTTGCTTTCGTCGTATTAGGGATGAGTGACGGTCTTTTGCTATGAGCTTTCAGGACATGCATTACCCATCTTTAGGTATGCATGAGTCTGCTTTTCACTCTTACTCTGATTTTGAGGCTCCCTATGGTTTTGTGAGTGATTTTGCCCCTCGTGGTGTACACCATGCTTCATATGGCGATAGACCACATGTAAGAGGCTTTGATGCTCGACAGGTTTGGAGACCTCGTCGTTTTCCAGGTTCGCGCTTTGTAGGTAGACCTCGCACTTTTTATTATGGTTCATATCTGGCGCATGGTCAGTCTACTACTTTACCTGGTTCTCGAGTTTTGTGATGCTAGATTCCAAAACAATTTTAACTCACCCTCTCACTGAGCATTCGAGATCTTCTAGCATGTTTTGAGGGGGAGTTGTGTAGCATTGCATGAGCTTATGTCATATGATTAATTGTTTTTACAAGTACATGCTTTGTTATGCCTTTGTAGTATTGTCTTTAATACTGTTGACTGTACTTGGCATGTCTTCATCTGATAAGTGTCATGAGCATGGCTTTTATTTGTGAAAATTTGAAAACGATCTCACTGCTTAGTCTAGAAACTAGCTTGAATGGGTTGAGTGATTTAACTATCTTTTACACACCTGATAGCTAGTTCCTTTTTACTTGGTTGCTAATACGCAACTTGATTTCATCAAAAATGAAGGAAAATGAAAAATGAATGAAAATGAAAATGAAAATGGAAATGAATGATATTCATGCAGTTGTGTGCTAAAATTGAAAAGATCTAGGTGGGTTTGCTTTGTCGCACTACTTTTTTCTGGACTACTTACCATAGCACTTTGGTATGAACCATGACATTGAAGTGTATACCGAGATCAATGCTTTAAGCTTACGATGGTCTTTTGCTTGACCTAGGCTTGTCTTGGTCAGTTAGCACAAGGTTGACATGCAAATAACCCCTGACACAAAAATGAAAAGTTAAAATTCATTACATATCATGTTTGCTGAAGCACCTTGAAGTGGGATACGCTTATCTGGTTAGTATTTGGATAGCTTTTGCATCTCATGCCTTGACATGTCTAGTATGCTAGTCTGAGTGGTGTTGCTTTTAATTGCTAAAATCTAAAAATGCTTGCTAATGCCTTTTGTTTATATGGTATTCATCTAAGTGTGTCATTCAGTACTTTTAGACAATAATCAAGGCAAATGATTGTTTGTACTGTAATTGCAGTTGCTCATGTTTTAGAAGCTCACATCTCTACTTTACCCTCATTCCCCTCTTTTCATCTTTTTATCTCCTTGATGCCTGCATTGTCAAAGAGGGAGAAATGGTTTACATGATGCTTTTGGAGGCTTTTGGATGATTGCTTGGTTAAGGGGGAGTAATGATTTTCATGTTGCATTAAAATGCTTTTGATGCTTTTGGCCTTGCTTTGCATAAGGATTTTTCCCAAGAGGGATATATTTTACCAAGTGACATGTTTTGCTCTTTTATGAGTTTTTATGGTCACTTGTGCGCTTAACTTGGATTCTTCATCAAGTTTTTGCTTGGGGTTGTCAATGCACTCATCAAGGGGGAGATTGTGAAACAAAGGATGGTTTATGTCTGGATGATGAGTGATTGACAAGGATGAGTGATCGAGTGAGTGTGTTAGTGAAGGGTTGTGTGCATCGAAGGGTTCGATGTAAAAGTGAGGATTGAGTGGCGAGGGTTTCGATGGTGCGTCGCGTTTTTGTTTTGGCTTGTCTAGGATGTGCAGGGTGGAGATGCTGACCAACTGTCGATGGTGAGTGACCAAGGGTCAAGCGAGGATTTCGATGCCGGAGCATCAAGGAGGTCAGGCAAGTTGGAGAAGATCTCAAGAGTGCACGAAGAGACCGAGCAAGACTTGGACGGACGGATGAAAGCAACGGCGTGATGACTGGGTCTGCGAGAGGGAGGCCAGGGCAAGCATTCAGGTGGCTCGAGGGGATCGAGAGTGGAAGTGGCTTGCTGGCGCTCAGAGTCGCAAAGCGGTGTCACGAGCCAAAGAGTTGAGAGGCTTTGTCCGTTTTTGCTGAAAACCGTCGCAAATCTAGTTTTGTTAATTTCAATAGTTATGAGTCCTTTTTAGTGTTGAGTCTTTGTGTAATAAACTAGGATTAATTTTAGTAAGTGTCTAGAGAAATTGTACTCCTTTGGTATATTTTTTCAGAATTTCTTAATTCTGAAAATATATTACAAGGTATAGGACCTTGGTGTAATATTTTAATTCTAGAGGGTTCTTTTCAGAAAATACCCCCATGGTTGGCCTATAAATAGAGGACCATATCCATGGGCAGGTGTTTGTTCTTTTGGCTGAACCAAAAATATCCAATTCATAAATTTCTGCTATATTTTTGCTGCTTTGCATCAAACTGCATTCCCATTCACCATCCGGCCGGCAAGAGCAATAGTGCAGTGACACAAGATTTATAACAGGTTAGCTTTTGTGACTGGATTCAATTTTGAGAGCTATTTTCTGGTGATTTTTGTGCAGAACTTGTTGTTGAAGTCTATATAACTTTTTTCGTGGATGTTTTCAATAATCCATTTTTGAAAGTTACAAGTGATTTTTGCAATATCTTCTTGATCTTATTGCCTATCAAAAGAGGCACCACAACTTTGAAAAATACTCTAGAGAAATTGTTTCAGTTTTTGGTTTAGCCCTGTACATGTTTGATGAAATGTTTTTGCTATTTTTCATCATCTAACCCAGGTTGTTTTTCCTATATTTGAGTGGTCTAAACTAATTTTAAGTTTATTGGTTAGAGTTATTTTGATTCATCAAAATTGTGGACTGATTATCTCTTTGTTTCAGAATTGTATCATCACTACTTCATTGTTTGAATTCCATCAATACTCCTGCTGATGTTTATTTTTCTGTTAAGTTTCTGGTTTCAATTCTACTTTACTGAGTTGAACTTGTAAAAGAGATCAGAGCACTTATGGTCCATATCATGAACATCTGGAGTACTACCAAGATTTTTCATGAATTAATTTGTCTTGCAGTGCTGTATGTGTTTCTTGATATCCAATAGATTCAGATATGTTTCTCTGAACATTTGAGATGTGAGTTTCTATTCAACATTTTGTCGTGCGAGATTTTGAGTTAATTTTGGTTTTGGATGGTTTCAAAAATTGTCCCAGGTCAGTACTGCTTTTAATGCAGTTTGATTGAAATCAAATTTAGCCTCTAAATATTGAATCAAATTATTGATGTTGTCTAATCAGCTGATGACTTATTATTGAAATGTGCTTCAAAAACTGAGGAGCCATGCTGAAGAGCGTGGGCCTCATGGCTCGAGATGTGATGAGTTATTGTCAACGGTAGTCAAAGAAGACTGAAAAGAGGAGAAGACCTACTGCGTCTGGGCCACTTATGACTCAGGTACACGGGCAGCGAGCGACAATCGGGCAAAGGGGCCGCGAAGTCGGGCTGGCCCAATCCGGGTACATGGGCTAGGAGCAGCAGAGGATCCACTGGGCTGTTGACCAGGATTGACTCAGGTACACGGGCGGCGAGCGATTGCCTGGGCTGAGAGAGCTGCGGAATCGGGCCGGCCCAATCCGGGTATCTAGTGCAAAGTCGGTGGACTCTTTGTGAGTTTCGGCGCATAACTGACGACCTCTGATCTTGGATCGGACTGTTCAGAGGCGAAGCTGTAGTCGCTACGAAAGCTCCGCTTCCGGATAAGTCATATGTAAATAGGAGTTTACTATTTTGTCCTTAGGCCCACATTCAGTCAGTTGAGTCTGTAAAAATATCCTAAGGGCAGTTTGGTCTTTTCCATTTATTTTAGCGTCTATAAAAAACCCTAAGGGTCTATTGGAATATTCCTATGCTATTGTGCTGCCTATAAATAGGGCCCCAATCCTTAGGGTTAGGGTTACCCTTTCTGAAATTACTTTTCTAATCAAAGAGATTGGGTCACTTTTTGGTTTCTTCCTCCTGGTGCTTGTTCATCACCGCCGCCACTGTGTTCCTTCGTGCATGCACCGAGAGATCACTTAATCAGGTCTTTTGTTTCCCGACCATCGAGTTTCGCTGTGTTTTTATTTACTATTGCATCGCTTTGCGTGCCTTATTCTTGTGGTTGCGATTGCTACAAGTTTTGCTACAGCGTTGTTCTCCCATCTGTTTCTGCGAAGGGATCATCTCTCTATCAGAAAAATGTTTTAGTTCTGGCAGCTAGTTTTCTTTAAGATTTCTTCTCTGTGTTCGTAGACTGCAGGAGGTCCTCTGGTTGTTCATTGCATAGGAGCTAGTTTCCAGAGGTAGCACTGATGTGCAGTTTGTTGCTTTCTATGCAGACTAGTACTAGTCTAGAGTTCTTGCATTATTCTATTGACTCAGTTGCAATCCTGATCGGCTGGATATTATTTTCCTATGTGCCTAGGTCTATTTTGTGTTGCGGCATGCATGCTGTCTAGCTTAGCCTAGGCTCTAGCTTTTGTCTTTTTGCAAGCAGCACAGTTTCTTGCACTAGGCCTATATTTTCTAGGCACAGAGATGTTGAGTACCTAGAGTAGCCAGCACTTGTAGCTTCGCAGGCTACAGTTTTTTTGACTGCAACAGTGTTGTTTTTCCTGGTCGAAGCTAGCTTCGCTCTGCCTTTCGAAGCTTTGCAGCGGAGCCTGTCTCTAGTCTTTACCACTATCGGAGTTGCTTCTACACTTCGCACGAAGTCCTTGACTCAAGAAGTACTTTTTGTTGCGTCAGGATTATTTGCTCTGTGCGAAGGTACTTCGGAATACAAGCTTCGGCAGTGCTTTCGTGATTTTTCTGTGTAAGCTTCGCTATTGGCTTCAAACTCCTTTTGCTCCGCAAGCGAAGTAATGGTTGAGTCGAAGTCCTCAGCTTACACGTGTTCGAAGAAAATCTTAGAAAGCGAAGCCTGTGTTGCTGTAGCTCTGACAGCTTCTGTAATTTTTGAGTAAATTCGATTTTTGTGCTTTCCGGTTCAGAGTTTTGGTTTGTTCGAAGGTGTTTGTTTAATTGCTGACTTCGCTTGAGCACTCTTCACTATCACTTCATTTCTGCTCTTCGGAGTATACACTGCGAAGAGTCGGGCTTCGCATGACCACTCCGAACTAGCTTCGACACCGTCAGCCTTCGCACGTCAACTTCGAAGCAGGCTTCGGCACGTTCTATACAAGCTTCGACAGTACATACTTCGAACAGGATCCGACAACATCATACTCCGCACGGTTCACAGGCTTCGACAAGTATCTAACAGGAGACAACTCTGAACAGTAAGACTTCTCGTTTTTATGTGCACTCTGATTAAAATATTGTGATGAGTTATTTTTGTGAACCTTGATCTGCCCATGTTTTAAATACTTTGTTAATCTGCTTTTTAGCATTGTGTTGGTGTCTTTTCGATTAAGACACCGGTTGTTGTTAGGCTAGATCTTTTGAGACTCTGTTGATCTGTTCACCCTTCTTTGCTAAGTCTGTTGAGGTGCGTTGGGTGTTGGGAGCAGGCCATTGATTCGAAAGAATTTTTTAGGCGCTCATTCACCCCCCTCTGGTCGCTACTTTCGGTCCTACAAGTGGTATTAGAGCCTGGTTAGGGTTTTTCCATACCTTAACTGGTTCTAAAACCCAGTAGTGATCATGACGTCTCCAGGAAAGGTCCCGTCCTTGGAAGCTTATGGCTATAATTATTGGAAGACTCGCATGCGAGCCTATCTCATGAGCCAAAGCTCGGACATCTGGGACATTTGTATTCACGCTACTTTCACATTGTTGCCTGTTGCTGAGCGTAATTCTCCAGATATTATTGCCCAGCATCAGAACAACAACAAAGCGGTGAATATTTTGTTTTTTGGTTTAGGTTCGACTGAATTTGAGCGTGTGAGCCATCTCACCACTGCGAGAGAGATCTATGCTACCCTCCAGGCACACCATGAGGGGACAGCCTAGGTCAAGGCTTGGCTCTATTAGACCTACCGACGTGAATATGAGAATTTCACACAGAAGCCGGGTGAATCTGTTGAAGCGTTGTTTGGTCGTTTTCAATCGATCATAAACAAGCTTCAGGACAACAAGGCTGAGGGTGTTTAGTTAGTATCAGATCATGAGCAGGCGCTCAAGGTTCTCCATACCTTGGACCCTAAGATCCGGGAAATCAAGGTATCCTCTATCATTGAGAGCACATCTTATGATACCTTGACAATTTCTGAGTTGTTTAGCAAGCTGAAGGCCACTGAGGTTGATACCAAGTTGAGATCAAATCTCACTGGTTCTGGATCAAATACCTTGGCCCTTGCTACACCTTCTGCTGACCCCTCTTCTATGAGTTGTGCTGGGTTCTCCTTGATGTCTATCACTGAGGACTAGCTCGAGTCGTTAGGAGATGATGACCTATGTATTTTTAACAACTGGGTGCATCGTGTTTATGACAAAAGAATGTTCAAAAGACACGGCACGAAATCCGGGTGCTTTGAGTGTGGAGATCCAGGTCACTTCATTGCCGACTGCCCCAAGCGCACTGGTCACAAGAAGGGCACCGGTGGAGGCTTCTACGACTCCGGCAAGCACGACAGCTCTTCCTTCACAATGGCCCTGAAGGACTACCGGCGTGAGAACAAGAAGCGTGACAAGGCCTTCTTCGCTGAGATGGAGAAGAGCTATTCCAAGCGGTCCACGTCTTCTTCCTCTTCATCGAGCTCAAGCGATGAGGAGATTGTCATCAGGAAGGGGAAGGACAAGAACGATCCGGCAGGCCTTTGCTTCATGGCCTTCGGGGATAGACCGAAGAGCCACTCACATCAACGCCGAAGATCCCGCAAGAGCTTCTGCTTAATGGCTCTTGGGGATAAGGATGAGAAGGGCTCCTCCGATGACTCTGACGACGACGACAATGAAAAGGTGTCATCCTATGAATGTGAAATCGTTGATTTACTTGAAAGTAATCGTCAGGAGTTAAAATATCAGGAAAAACTGCTTAGAGGAGCTAAGATGAGGATTAATGAACTTGAGAGTGAGCTTGCCGTGGCCAACATCAGAATTGAGAGTCTATCTCATTCCCCTTGCTTGGGTGATAGCAGTGAGTGCCCAAAGTGTGAGGTGCTTCTGTGTGACCTGATGACTCTAAAGTCCAGGTACACAGAAAGGGTTGATGAGAGGGACGCTTTGGCCATTGAGCTTGAAAGCGCTCAGCTGGAGCTGAAAGATGCTCATGCCACTGTCGTCGTGCCCTGTGCTGATTGCCCATCGCATCTAGCTAGTTTAGCTGAGCTGAAAGCTAAGGGTGATGAGCATTTGAGCGAATTGGAGAGAGTTAGAGCTGAGCTGGGGTAGACTAGGCTAGAGCTTGAGACACTGTCAGTTCCACCCACTGTCTGTGAGAACTGCCTGTCTCTTAGATTGGAATTGATTAAGCTGAAAGCCAAGAAGTCTGTCTAGGTTGATAGAGAGTGTGAGACCTGCTTGTCTCAGGTGGATGTTCTAGCTTCCTTGAGAGAGAAGCTAGCTGATGCCCAAAATGAGAACTTTTACCTCCGTTCAATCCTGAGTTGGGTGAGTGCCAGAGAGCCACAGCTTGGCATGATGATCCAGTAGTTTAAGAGGCACGATGGGTTTGGGGTAGGCTACACCTACACCAAAGCTGATTTTGAGAGTGCTATTAGCCGGGCAGTGGAGTGGAGTAAAATGACTCCTGAACAGAAATACCCCAAGACTCACTCCACTGAGTCTTTCCAGGCTAGTCATCCCAAGGATGGAGTGTTCCAAGAACAGCCCAAAGATCCACCCAAGAAGCCCATCTGGGTTCCAAATCCCAAACACCTCCGCACTTCTCTTGACACTCTTCTTGGACCCTCTCACACCAAGAAGACTACACCAAACACCACTAAGCCCAAGAACCCCAAGCCTCAACCACATACCAAGAAGCCTACTTACCACTGTGAGTTTTGTCAGAGAGACAGACATCTTGCGGAGTTTTACTTCAGGAGGAAGCGGGTTGAGAGCGCAGAGAGAGCTCGTGGTGGCCAAGAGAAGTTCTTCTAGCAGGGCAGTAGACTGAGAGTTCCTCGATGCGGGGAGAGGCTGGAGGCTAGGCCGCGTCGTGTAGGTGGTGGTAGAGGAGACGACTTTCATGCTCGTGCTCCAGATGGTGGTGTTCATTCCGGTAGAGCTCCAGGCCATTTTGGTTACTGTCCTGGACCTAGTGGCCAAGATTGTAGGTAGAACCGTGGACCGCGCTTTGAGCCGCGTTTTTGTCCGGATACTTATGATGATTTCTGCTTTCCGTCTTTTGAGCAGATGGCTCGACACTGGTTTAGTTCTTTTGCTAAACCTGGTGCCGGACCATTTGCTCCCCCTTACAACCACTGATTGTGTAGGATCGGGGACTGGAGAATGTTTGGATTATGGACTCAGGATGCTCTCGCCACATGATGGGACATCACAGATGGTTCTCCAGTCTCTCTCCCCTGAGCTCCAAGGAATACATCACCTTTGGGAACAGTGGTCAAGGGAAGGTACACGACATTGGCTCAATTCGCATCTCAAACCATTTCTCTTTGAAGAACGTTGCTTTGGTTGGGAATTTGAACTTCAATTTGATTTCTGTTTCGCAACTTCTTGAGGATGGTTTGGAGGTCCATTTTAAGAAGAGCAGTTCTTCTATGGTTGATTCTACAGGGTCTTTGATTTGCTAGATCTTACCTTTTGGTAAGGTTTTTCGGATTGACTTCTCTAGTTCTTTCGGCCCTTCTCAATGTTTGATTGCTGGATCCTCCTCTGAGCTCTGGAAGTGGCATAGGAGGTTGGGCCATTTGAGTTTTGATCTGCTAGTCAGGTTGAGCTCTATGGACCTCATCCGAGGATTGCCCAAGCTTAAGATGGAGAAGGATCTAGTTTGCCATCCCTATCGTCATGAGAAAATGGTTGCCGCTTCTCACTCACCTGTGACTCAGGTGATGACATCGTATCCGGGCGAGCTGTTACACATGGACACTGTCGGTCCAGCTCAGGTACGCTCAGTCAGTGGGAAGTGGTACGCACTTGTGATTATTGATTATTTTTCTCGATTCTCGTGGGTTTTCTTTTTGGAGTCTAAGGATGAGACTTTTCATTTTGTTCATGACCTGATTTTGAAGCTGAAGAATGAGAACAATGGTCCGATGCGAGCGATTCGCTCTGACGATGGCTCTGAGTTCAAGAACTCTTAGTTCGTCAGCTTATGTAGTGATCAGGGTCTTGATAATCAGTTTTCTGCTCCTTACACTCCCCCACACAACGGCGTTGTGGAACGAAAGAACTGCACGCTAGTCGAGATGGCCAGGACGATGCTCGATGAGCACAGGACTCCTAGGCGCTTTTGGGCTGAAGCCATGAACACGGCTTGCTATCTGGCCAACCGCATTTTTCTTAGAGCTTACCTTGGTAAGACTTCATATGAGTTGCGGTTTGGCAGACAGCCCAAGGTGAGCCACTTGCGAGCGTTTGGCTGCAAGTGCTTTGTGCTCAAGAAGGGAGGGCATTTGGACAAGTTTGAGTCTCGTTGCTGGGATGGAGTTTTTCTTGGCTATGCTTTGCATTCTTGAGGCTTCCGTGTTTGGAACCTCGACTCCCAGCAGCTTGTCGAGACTTGCGAAGTTTCTTTTGATGAGTCCTTGCCTTCTTTGATTCCTTCTTTTGAGTTGTCTGGAGATGGTGAGCTCGGAGAGTCCATCTTTGAGGAAGATGATGACACTCTAGCTATTGATGAGGGTGGGCCATCTGCACAGCCTGTAGAACCCACACCTTCTGAGACTTCGACTGAGGACGAGGGTGGACCTCTGATCACTTCTTCCACTTCGATCGAGCCCCCTCAATCGAGTCCAGAGGTGCCTGCGGCTGACTCCGGTAAGGTGACTTCAGATCACCAGGGATCCCGAGCAGTTCAGCGTGATCACCCCTCAAAGCTCATCATCAGTGATCTTTCTGAGAAGACTTTGCGTTCTTCTATTGACTCTCTTGTTGTCTTCGCTGAATCTGCTTTTGTTGCATCTTTTGAGCCCAGAGACGTTTCTCATGCTCTTTCTGATTCGAATTGGATTAATGCTATGCAAGAAGAGCTTGAGAATTTTGTCCGCAATCGGGTTTGGACACTGGTTGAGCTACCACAAGGATGCAACCCAATAGGCACCAAGTGGGTGTTCAAAAACAAGCAAGGTGAAGGTTGTGGTGCGCAACAAAGCTCGATTAGTTGCCCAGGGTTTTTGTCAGAAGGAGGGTATTGACTTTGAAGAGACTTTCACTCCTGTTGCCCGTCTTGAGTCCATTCACATTATCTATGCTTTTGCCTCTTCGAAGGGTTTTAAGCTTTTTCAAATAGATGTCAAGAGTGATTTTCTGAACGGATACATAGAGGACGAGGTTTATGTTAGGAAGCCCCCCGGTTTTGAGAACCCTAAGTTTCCTCGACATGTTTTTAAGCTAAAAAAAGCTTTATACGGTCTAAAGCAAGCCCCCAGGGCTTGGTATGACCGGTTAAATCAGTTTTTGTTGGGGAAGGGCTTTGTGATGGGTTGTGTGGATAAAACTCTTTTCTTGCTAAGAGATGCTTCAGATTTTTTAGTCGCTCAGATTTGCGTGGACGATATTATTTTTGGCGGTACTACTGAAGCTCTTGTGTCCAAGTTTTGTGAGCAGATGCACAGTGAGTTTGAGATGAGCCTCATGGGTGAGCTTAAGTACTTCCTAGGGCTCTAGATCAAGCAGACTAAGGACAACACTTTCATCCACCAGGGTAAGTACACTCGGGACATGTTGAAGAAATTCGACTTTGGTGGAGAGCTGAAGCCTCATATGACCCCAATGGGAACATCTGGGGGCCTGCACAAGGACGAGAGCGGCGTCAAGGTCAATGAGAGAGAGTTTCAAGGGATGATCGGTTCGCTGTTGTACTTGACGGCGACGAGGCTAGACATACAGTTCGTCGTGGGACTGTGCGCGCGCTTCCAGTCTTCACCTCGCGCGTCTCATCGGCAGGCTGTCAAGTGCATTTTCAAGTATCTTACCTATGCGCCTGATCTTGGTCTTTATTATTCAGCATCATCATCTCTTGATTTATCTGGCTTTTCAGACGCTGACTTTGGTGGGTGCCAGTTGGATCGCAAGTTGACGTCTTGTACTTGCCAGTTTCTTGGTTCGTCTCTTGTTTCTTGGTCTTCTCGAAAACAGTCTGGAGTTGCTCTTTTGACTACTGAGGATGAGTATGTAGTTGCTGCTAGCTGCTACTCACAGTTGGTTTGGATGATTTCCACTTTGCGAGATTTTGGGTTGTTCTTTCCTACCAGAGTTCCTCTGTTTTGCGACAACACTAGTTCTATTAGTGTAGGGAAAAACCATGGTCTCCAATCAAAAACCAAACACATTGATGTGCGCTTTCACTTTCTGAGGGATCAATATGAGAAAGGTGTCATTGACCTTGTTCATGTTGATACTCATCATCAGTTAGCTGACATTTTCACCAAACCCCTAGATCAGTCTACTTTTGAGCGTTTACACGGGGATTTGGGTGTTGTGTATCCTTTTTAGGATATTTTGAGTCAGTTTTCTTTCTTTACTCTTTTCTTGAGTCTTTTTGTGTGTGTTCATATCATACATACTCACATATCACACTTTTGAGCCTGCTTCTGTTATATGATTGAACTGCTTTACATAGTCTAGCCGGTACATGCTTTTGATTACTTGTCGATGATCATGCTTTGTTTCAGTTCACTTGATATGTCTGATATCTGTCATATGCATGACTTTTATGCTTTTAAATTGAAAAATGATCACCATTGCTTCTGGTAACTAGCATGTGTAGGCTGAGTGCTTTGCTATCTGTTACATGCCTTGTAGCTCGTTCATCACTTAGATGCAGATATGCAACTTGGACATCTATATGCTTTAACATGGAAAATGTGGTATAAAAATGATGAAAACTCAAAAAAATGAAAATTCCATGCATTTTTATGCATAAAAGATCAGGTGGGTTTGCCTTGTCGCATTGCATTGTTCTGGACTGCTTACCATAGCACCTTGGTATGAACTAGGACAGTGTAGTGTATGCCAAGACCAATGTCTTAAGCTTCTGATGGTCCAGTTTTGGCCTAGGCTTGACTTGGTCGGTTAGCATAAGGTTTGATATGCAAATAACCCCTGGCAAAAAATGAAAAAGGAAAAAGAAAATGCCTGAAAATTACAAAGATAACAAGTTTGCTGAAGCACTTTGTTTTGGACAATGCTTATCTTGGTAGATATCAGTTAGCTTTTGTATCTCATGCTATACCTTGCTTGTCAACTGGAAAATGTGGTGATGCTTTTATTTGCAAAAATTGAAAAATGCGTGCTAATGACTTTCTTTAGATATCATCTGTTGCACTGAGTATGCCATGTGTCTTAGTATGTCTTTTGCTATACCTATTAGATGTTGTAATTGCAGTCAATCATATCTGAGAAGCATGCTTTCTACACTCCACCAGCACCCTAGTTGCATTCGTTGCATATTTTGAGGGGGAGTTGCATTTCAGGGGGAGTCTGTGTCTCTTTAGAGTGCATTTAGTCTCGCTTGATGAGTCCAATTGTCAACAAGGGGGAGAAATTTTGAGAGAAGAGTTTAAGGGGGAATTTTGGCATTCTTTGGGATTTGCTTCAGGGGGAGTTTTTGTCCCGTTTGTCCTACTCTTTGTATATCCTTGTTGATAATTCTGAGATTGCACTCGTTTTGAGCTTTTATTTTTGGTTAACCATAATGACCGCTTTCTTGCTTTTGTTTGGCTTTTGGTCATTAGGGTCAAACTTTTACTTTATTTTCTTCTTCTCTGTTTTCTTGTGCTTTCTTTTCGTGTTTCCACATGTGCTCACAGGTACTGGAGAGCCAATGAAGAGAAGTGTTGACAATGCACTTATCAAGAGGGAGATTGAGGAGCCATGCTGAAGAGCGTGGGCCTCATGGCTCCAGATGTGATGAGTCATTGTCAACGGTAGTCAAAGAGGACTGAAAAGAGGAGAAGACCTGTTGCGTCTGGGCCGCTTGTGACTCAGGTACATGGGCAGCGAGCGACTGTCAGGCAGAGGGGTCGCGAAGTCGAGCTAGCACAATCCGGGTACATGGGCTAGGAGCAGCAGAGGATCCACTGGGTTGTTGACCAGGATTGACTCAGGTACACGGGCGGCGAGCGATTGCCGGGCTGAGAGAGCTGCGGAATTGGGTCGGCCCAATCCGGGTACCTGGTGCAAAGTCGGTGGACGCTTTGTTAGTTTCGGTGCAAAACTGACGACTGCTGATCTTGGATCGGACTGTTCAGAGGAGAAGCCGTGGTCGCTATGAAAGCTCCACTTCCGGATAAGTCATCTGTAAATAGGAGTTTACTATTTTGTCCATAGGCCCACAGTCAGTCAGTTGAGTCTGTAAAAATATCCTAAGGGTAGTTTGGTCTTTTCCATTTATTTCAGCGTCTGTAAAAAAACCCTAAGGGTCTGTTGGAATATTCTTAGGCTATTGGGCTGCCTATAAATAGGGCCCTAATCCCTAGGGTTAGGGTTACCCTTTCTGAAATTACTTTTCTAATCAAAGAGATTGGGTCACTTTTTTGTTTCTTCCTCCTGGTGCTTGTTCATCACCGCCGCCACTGTGTTCCTTCGTGCATGCACCGAGAGATCACTTAATCAGGTCTTTGTTTCCCGACCATCGAGTTTCGCTGTGTTTTTATTTACTATTGCATCTCTTTGCGTGCCTTATTCTTGTGGTTGCGATTGCTACAAGTTTTGCTACAGCGTTGTTCTCCCATCTGTTTCTGCGAAGGGATCATCTCTCTATCAGAAAAATGTTTTAGTTCTGGCAGCTAATTTTCTTTAAGATTTCTTCTCTGTGTTTGTAGACTGCAGGAGGTCCTCTGGTTGTTCATTGCATAGGAGCTAGTTTCCAGAGGTAGCACTGATGTGCAGTTTGTTGCTTTCTAGGTAGACTAGTACTAGTCTAGAGTTCTTGCATTATTCTATTGACTCAGTTGCAATCCTGTTCGGCTGGATATTATTTTCCTATGTGCCTAGGTCTATTTTGTGTTGCGGCATGCATGCTGTCTAGCCTAGCCTAGGCTCTAGCTTTTGTCTTTTTGCAAGCAGCACGTTTCTTGCAGTAGGCCTGTTTTTTCTTTGCGCAGAGATGTTGAGTACCTAGAGTAGCCAACACTTGTAGCTTCGCATGCTACATTTTTTTGGCTGCAACAGTGTTGTTTTTCCTGGTCGAAGCTAGCTTCGCTCTGCCTTTCGAAGCTTTGCAGCGGAGCCTGTCTCTAGTCTTTACCACTTTCAGAGTTGCTTTTACACTTCGCACGAAGTCCTTGACTAAAGAAGCACTTGTTGTTGTGTCAGGATTATTTGCTCTGTGCGAAGGTACTTCGGAATACAAGCTTCGGCAGTGCTTTCGTGATTTTTCTATGTAAGCTTCGCTACAGGCTTCGAACTCCTTTTGCTCCGCAAGCGAAGTACTAGTTGAGTCGAAGTCCTCAGCTTACACGTGTTCGAAGAAAATCTTAGAAAGCAAAGCCTGTGTTGCTGTAGCTCTGACAACTTCTGTAATTTTTGAGTAACTTCGATTTTTGTGCTTTCCGATTCGGAGTTTGGGTTGATTCGATGGTGTTTGTTTAATTGCTGACTTCGCTTGAGCACTCTTTGCTATCACTTCGTTTCTGCTCTTCGGAGTATACACTTCGAAGAGGCAGGCTTCGCATGACCACTCCGAACTAGCTTCGACACCGTCAGCCTTCGCACGTCAACTTCGAAGCAGGCTTCGACACGTTCTATACAAGCTTCGACACTGCATACTTCGAACAGGATTCGACAACATCAGACTTCACACGGTTCGCAGGCTTCGACAAGTATCTAACAGGAGACAACTCTGAACAGTAAGACTTCTCGTTTTTACGTGCACTCTGATTAAAATACTGTGATGAGTTATTTTTGTGAACCTTGATCTGCACATGTTTTGAATGTTTTGTTAATCTACTTTTTAGCATTGTGTTGGTGTCTTTTCGATTAAGACACCGGTTGTTGTTAGGCTAGATCTTTTGAGACTCTGTTGATCTGTTCACCCTTCTTTGCTAAGTCTGTTGAGGTGCGTTGGGTGTTGGGAGCAGGTCATTGATTCGAAAGAATTTTTTAGGCGCCCATTCACCCCCCTCAGGTCGCTACTTTCGGTCCTACAAAAACTCTATTGTTCAGCATAGTAATTGTGTACTTTTGTCTCTACTGTGCTGAATCTCATTTTACTGAAAAGAAGCTATCAGTTCCTTGAGTTTGAATCTGAATAGAAGTTCTGAAATCAGTTTTCTGAAAATACTATACTGTTTGAGTTCTGATTACTTCTGTTTTTACTGCACTATTTCAGAAGTTCTGGTTCAGATGCAGAGTATAGTTTCAAAAGTGGCACTATTGTGTATCATGCTAATATGAACTGATTTGAAACTGCAATCTATATTCTGAACAGTAATCTAGTGAGTGTTTTCAGTTTTCTTAAAAGTTAACCCTGCTGAGATTATTCAGGTTTTTGAATGAAGTTGTTTAAGTTAATTCATTACTGTTTTGTGTCTGATCTGCTACAGTAATTACTGTTATTTGTGTTCATTAAATCCTCTAGGACTGCATATGTTCTGAATTACTCTCATCTATGAGCTAGTGTAGTCCGAATAAGGAATTGTTTGGAAGTTATTGCATATATGTGTGAAGTTGAATTAATATTTCTGAATCAGATTTAAAAAGTAGTCCTGTATTCCAATTGTTGGTTCAGCAGAACATTGTTTTTAATCTTGATTTTGAGTATTGGCTGTGATAAACTAGTTTATTCTACTCAGTGAACAAAGGCATTATCAAGACTTCGAAAACTACTAAACATTGTTTTGTGATTTAGTGATATCCTCTAAAAGTACTGTCTCTGAGTATTTGATCTGAAGTTCTTACAACTGAAGTTCAGTATAGACTGAAAAGGTTTTGATTGATATTCTGAGTTGTGGTGTTCTTGATTGAGTTCCTAAAAGTGAATAGAAGCTTGCTGATCTGAAACAAAACTGTGGTGTACCTGTTTGTGCTTCTGTAAGGGAAGTTTGCAGAACATCTTCAGCAACAATTTTGGTTTGAAAATTACAGGGATTCATCTTCAAATTCAGTGGATGGCTTGGGCTTATACTTGTTTCCATAGCTAGTTTATTCAGTTAGATTAGTCTGTTTATATCTGTGAGTTTTTGGTCTAATCTCTTGAAACTAAATTTGTTATTGATTGTCGAGTTCAAGGGTAAATCAAGTCTTGTGAATTTGTAAAGATATTAGAGCCTTGATTTGTTTTGGTTGGGTTAACTTTGAAATCTGAATCGTTAGAGGTGCGTTGGGTGATCTGAATAGGCCATCAAATTCACGAGAAAGTGTCGAGCCGCCTATTCACCCCCCTCTAGTCGCCATTCCGATCCCACATCCCGCTATGGATTATATGAGTGCACCGTTATGTCATTTGGATTAACCAACGCCCCTGTCTTCTTCATGAACATGATGAATAAAGTGTTCATGGAGTACTTGGATAAATTTATAGTGGTATTCATAGATGATATCCTCATTTATTACAAGAGCCGAGAAGAGCATGAGACCCACATTTGGTTGACCCTAGAAAAACTTAGGGAACATCAGTTATACGCCAAGTACAACAAGTGCAAGTTCTGGACGGTGGAAGTAAAGTTCCTAGAGCATATTATCTCGGCACAAGGCATCGCGGTAGATCCTGTCACCGTGGAAGCAGTTACAGATTGGCTACCACCCACCAACGTATGTGAGATACGAAGTTTTCTGGTATTAGTAGGTTACTACCGTCAATTTATTGATAATTTCTCCAAGATAGTGAAGCCCATGACCAAGTTGCTGTAGAAAGGAGAGAAGTTTGAATGAACTCCAGAATATGAGAAAAGTTTTTGGACCCTCAAGACACGATTGGTGTCAGCACCAATATTGACCCTACTAGATATAAGGAAGAACTTTCACGTATATTGAGATGCATCTCGTCAGGGCTTGGGATGTGTTCTTATGCAAGATGGAAAAGTTGTCTCATACGCCTCCCAGCAATTGAGACCACACGAGTTGAACTACCCCACCCATGACCTAGAATTGGTTGCTGTAGTGCATGCCCTTAAGATTTGGAGGCACTACCTTATTGGAAACCGTTATGAAGTCTTCACGGACCACAAGAATTTGAAGTACATCTTCACGCGGCCAGATCTCAACCTTAAGCAAAGGCGATGGCTAGAATTCATAAAGGACTACGACTTAGGCATTCATTACCATCCCGGCAAAGCAAACGTGGTGTCTGATGCTTTAAGTCATAAAGGATACTGTACTGCAGTCATGATTGAGGATCACGCGCCTCTCCTATATAAGGAGATGGAAAGGTTAAACCTCAGAATAACCACTGGAGCCTATTTAGCAGCACTTGAGGCGAGACCAGTCCTAATTGACCAAATCCATGAAGCTCAGTTAGAAGATCCCGATATAGCTGCAATCAAAAAGAACATGAGACAAGGCAAGGCCCAGGGTTCTCAGAAGATGAGAATGGCACCGTATGGTTTGGAACCAGGTTATGTGTGCCTAATAAACCGGAGTTAAGGATCCTTATTCTAAGAGAGGCCCATGACACTTTGTACTCCATTCATCTCGGAAGTACAACGATGTACCAGGACCTAAAGGAAAGATATTGGTGGGTTAGTATGAAAAAGGAGATTGCTCAGTTCGTAGCGGAATGTGACACCTATCGTCGAGTAAAAGCAGAACGTCAGAGGCCAGTAGGATTGTTGCAGCCCATCAAGGTTCTCGAATGGAAATGGGAAGATATCGGTATGGATTTCATCACCGGACTCCCAAATACCCAAACCAGATATGACTCTATATGGGTAATCATCGATCGGCTTACGAAGGTAGCTCATTTCATAGCTTTCAAGACAACCTTCAGCGGTCCTAAATTGGTCGAGTTGTACATGGCCTGCATAGTGTGCCTCCATGGAGTGCCTAAGAAGATAGTCTCCGATAGAGGGAGTTAGTTCACATCTCGGTTCAGGAAAAACCTCCAAGAGGAGATGTGGACGAGACTGATGGACAGACCGAGTGAGTGAATCAGATATTGGAGGATATGCTTAGGGCATGCGCCCTAGATTTTGGAGTAACATGGGACAAGGGTTTACCATACGCCGAATTCTAATACAACAATAGCTATCAAGCAATCCTACAGATGTCTTTGTTTGAAGCTTTATACGGATACAAGTGTAGAACACCCTTCTTATGGGATCAGACCGGTGAGTCCCAAGTTTTTGGTACGGATGTTCTCCAGGAAGCTGAAGATAATGTAAGGATCATCTGAGACAGACTGAAGACAGCCCAGTCCTGACGAAAGAGCTATGCCGACAACCGCCGCCGGGATCTAGCCTTTGAAGAAGGAGATCATGTCTACCTCCGAGTCACTCCCCTCCGTGGCACCCAAAGGTTTAATATGAGAGGGAAGTTAGCACCTCGATACGTTGGACCCTTCTGAATCATCCGACGTCAAGGCAAGGTCGCTTACCAGTTCGAACTGCCACCCTCATTGGCTGGGGTACATGATGTATTTCACGTATCGCAGTTAAATATGTGTCTTCGATTTTCGACAGAGCAGGTCGATCTTCAGCAGCTAAATATCCAAGAGGATCTGACCTATGTTGAGAAGCCCGTCCGAATCTTGGAAGTCAAAAAAGGATAACTAGAAGTCGGGTTATTCTCTTTTGAAAGGTTCAGTGGAGTAATCATCCGGTAGAGGAATCTACATGGGAAAAGGAAGAGGAACTGAAAGCGCAGCACCCCGAGTTATTTGAGGATTGATCCGAATCTCGAGGACGAGATTCTCTGTAAGGGGATAGGATTGTAACATCCCAAATTTCAAAAATAAAATAAAAATGAGAGAAATAAAATTTCTGAAATAAAAGGATTATTCTATTAGAGAAAAGGATAAAAGAACCCAAATAAAGCAAAACAAGGAAAAATAATTCAAATTTAAGGCTACTAAATTTATGATGGAATCTATAAGCCAAGAAATATTTTTGAGATTTTTTACAAAATTTTAGCAACAGTGATACAAGTTCTTAACAAATAATTGATTTTCTAGTATTATTTTAAATCGAAAATACAATTTAAATCCCATTGGGCCGCAAACCCCCAAACCACCCTCATCCTAGCCCAAAATAGCCCGCACTCACCGCTCGGTGGGACCCGCCTGTCGGCGACGTCGCCCACCCTCTCTCCTCCCCGCGCGCAGCTGCCGACCCGCCTGTTGTAGGACCGAAAGTAGCGACCAGAGGAGGGTGAATGGGCGCCTAAAAATTTCTTGCTAAACTATATTTTAATCCCACCACCCAAATGAACTTAACCAGACAAATAATATTTGCAAAGCAACTTTCAGAAATTAAAGTTGTCTAGCTTAATAATAACCAGTGTCCTAATTAAAATGATATTCAAGATAAACTAAATAAAATTTCCACAGAAAATAAAAACACCTAAATAAATCACGAACTATTTATATTTCATTGTAGAAATTAAATACTAATCAAATGAATAAAACATGGGTCATTAAAAAAATTAATTCAGAATTAATTCGAAAATATTGCACGTAAAAACTAGAATATAAATATAACTGCGACTAATAAATTTTTCTGTTCTTTTATATGAGCAGATTAAACAAATATATTTAAATAAATAATACGAGATAACGAATAAGCAAATTAAAGATTAATATCTAGCAGATAAAAGTTTCCATGAAAATACCAAAAGCAATTTTACTGCTAATCAGAATAGATCAATATCTAGTTAACTAACTAGCAAAAAAATAGTGGGGCCTACTATTGCCATGCCATGCAAAATATTTGTGGGGTCCGCTGTCCTGCAAGTTGCTACAGCAAAAAGTTGTGCTCTCTGCAACAAAAACAAACTGTCCGCCTGGGAAAGCTGAAGTCAGCTGCTGTGAATTCACAAGCCACGTTGTGGGGCCCACGACGAAAAAATTTGTTCCTGCCGATAGCAATCTGCTGCGCCACTCGTTACAAAAAAAATTCTGCTTCCGTCCAGTTGCAACAACGTCCGTGGGACCCGCGATGGAAAGCAAAAGCAGAATTTTTTTTTTTTTGGTTCTTCCGCTTCCGCCGAAAGCTGCACATCTAGGAAACTGCTGCTGCGTTGAAATCTGTGCGCAAGAGAGAGACCTGCTGCTGTAGACCATGAAGATGACACCGTGCTGCGTCGCTCAAACTGCCTGCTGCTGCGCGGCCGGCATCGCTCCAAGTCCCAGCGCAGGAGCTGGCCGCCGGTGGTTTGCCGTGCTGTAGCCGCGCGCCCCCCGGCGTGGGAAAAAACACAAAAACAATGCGGCCGTGTGTTGCTTTGCCGCACGGAACAGAAGCAGCGATGAACAAAACAGAGATCGATCAAATTTCTCGTGAACTGCAGATTGATCTATAAAAACAGTAAACTATCTCCAAGGGGATAGGGGCCTATTTATAGGCAAATCCTAATACATGAAAAGACTAATTTATCCTCGGGTAAAATAAACTGACTCTAAAATAAATTCTGAAAATTACTAAAATATTATTAGAAAAATTACCTGACTCAAATAAAAATATTCTAAACTTAAAAACTAAATATTAATATTCTAAAAACGAATTAAACATAGATTGTCAATTTTACGCCGAAACTGATAAAGCGTCCACCGTCTTCGCACCGGGTACCCGGATTGGGCCGACCCGACCCTGCAGCTTCCTCAGCCCGGCAATCGCTCACCGCCCGTGTACCTGAGTCAAACCCAGTCAACAGACCAGTGGATCATCTGCCGCTCCTAGCCATGTACCCAGATTAGGCCATCCCAACTCCGCAGCTCCTCTGCCCGGCCGTCGCACACTGCCCGTGTACCTGAGTCACACGCGCCTCAGTCTCGGCAGGTCTTCATCTCTCCCTTCCTTTGACTTTCATTGACAATCACTCATCACATCTGGAATATCAAAACCATATTCTTCAACATGGTTTCTCACCTGTCAGCTGCTCGCACGTGCCCTCAGCCTCTCGTAGCCTTGGCCCACCTATCGGCGCACTTAGTTTCGCCAGCGGCCACTGACGGGTAGCCCCCACTGTTGGGACGACGGGTCGAACCAGCAGGTTTCAGTGGAAAACAAGAGCAGTGTATTCAATGCCTTCCTTCCTTGTCCGTTACAACTGTATTGGAGGGTATTTATAGGGCGCCCCGCCCAGAGGACTAAGCGCCTCCGGGCTGCCAACGGCCACCCGACCAACCCTGACCGGTAGTACAGACAAAGAGATACATAGTACAGACAAGAAGATTCGACTCTGACAGCGTATCAACCGTGTCGGGTGCTTCCTGCGCCGCCCGACACGGCTCAGAAGATTGCGATCCTGTCCTTTCGTACGACCGCCTAGTCCTTTTCCCGCCAAGACTCTCTTTGGGCTCGTCTCGCCGGGTCAGCCGAGAGCCCTGAGCCTTCAGCCTCCGGAGGACGAGCTCCTGTGTCCTACGCCGAAGGGCGACCTCCGGCTTTGCTCCTCCGGGCGGTGACCTCCGGCCACGCTCCTCCGGACGGTGACCTCCGGCCACGCTCCTCTGGGAGGTGACCTCCGGCCACGCTCCTCCGGAAGGTCACCTCCGGCCACGCTCCTCCGGAAGGTGACCTCCGGCCACGCTCCTCCGGAAGGTGGCCTCCGGCATCAAGCCCGGGCCCTCCGGCTGGGGGGCCCACCCCGCTGACTCCAGGGATTATCTCCCCCAACAGTAGCCCCTCGCTTCTTCCCGCTCGTAGCCCTGCAATAGGAGGGGGTGGAAGCGCACAAGATAATCCCGCCAATTCACACGAGTGCGTACCTCGCTTTAGGGCGCCGCATCCACCGGGGCGCCGAAGGGCACTGAGACGGGGAGTCGAGAGGCCGGGGGATTGAGCCCCGCCTCGGGCTTCCGGCCGTTTCCAATACACCGAAGGGCGTCGACAAAGCTGACGGGGGGCCGACGCATCTCGACCCCGGGGGCGCCAACCCGAGGGGCCGGGCGAACGCCGCCAAGAGCAATTAATGCGCGCGTCGGCGGCACCGAAGAGGCGGGTCACCGGGAGGTCGCCACCGCGCCCCGATGCGCCAGCCGGTTTTAAATGCGGCGCTACACGAACCGCCACGTTCACACGTTAACCGGAACGGGAGTCGAACCGCCGGCCTTGCCGAAAGATATATATATACTCGCCCTCCACGGCTTCTTCTTCCTTCACCCCCACGCGCCAACCGCGACCGCTTAGTCTATTGCCCACTCGCCCTCTGAGCCTTACGTTCCTCCCATCTGGTCTCCAAGAATGTCGAGGAAGCCGGTTCCCGCAATGGCGATGGACCCGCGTTTCTTGCAGCGCCAGATGACGGCCGCGGCGGCGGCGGCGGCGACCGACACGCCAGAGGTGCGCGGCGCGCGCGAGCTCCGCCCCGCTTCCGAGCGATTCCGAGAACAGACGCTGGAGCTCGGGGCGTCTGCCTGCACTGAAGCCTCAATCGAGCAGGCGACCAGGACCCGCCTCGGCCCAGAGACGCCGGCGAGGAGGCCGGGGCGGGAGACGGCCCCGCGGCCGCGGGAAGGCGAGGTCGTCGTCTTCGAAGCCTTCTTCGACGCGGGCCTGGGGTTCCCTGCCTCAGAGCTTCTTGCTGGGGTCCTGGAGGCGTTCCATCTGGAGCTCCCGCAGCTGTCCCCCAACGCCGTGGCCCGCCTCGCCGTCTTCGAGTGGGCCATGCGCGCCGAAGGCTGCGAAGGGAGGGCGGAGGTCTTCGCTGAGATGCACGAAGCCCTCTGCCAACCGAAGAAAAAGGACGGCCGGGTGCTGGCCTTCGGGAGCATCAACTTCCAGCTCCGGAGGAGGTACGCGGACTCCTTCCCGGTGAAGGCCACCAACGAAAGGTGGTACTCGAAGTGGGTGAGTCGGTGGTTCTACGTTCGCGTAGGGCTCACCTCCGGCTTGGCCGGAATACCGCGCCACATCTGGTTCCGGAGAGAGGCGCGGGTCGAAAATAACTCTGGGGCCATCTCGGCGAGGGTACAACTTCTCCAAATCGTCTTCCGCCGGATGAGCATGCGGGACTTGGTGGAGGAGTTCGTGGCCCTCGAGATCCCCCCGCTGAAGGAGGAGTGGCCCGCCTTGCTCCGGAGTAGCCGAGACGCGTCGGTGCCGACGGAGCTCTCCCGCCAGCTTGGTAAGTCTCAACTTCCTTTCGCCTTCAGACTTGCTTTTGCGTGCCCGAGGGGTACCCCGGCCCTGACGAAAAGATGCAGGATCGCTCGTCGCTCGGACGCCCGAAGAGATCGCTCGCTTGGCGGAGAAGATCCTGGGGGTTCCCACTGCGGCCGAGCGGGCCCGCCGGTTGGAGCTGGTGGGCTCCTGGGAACGCTCCAACAGAGTGTGGGGGGCGCTCGAGCTCACGCCCCCGCCTCTCCCGGAGGGCGAGGTCCTCCGGGACGTCTCGAAGAGGAAGGCGGGCGATGCGGACGGCTGCTCTTCTCCGAGCCGCTCGAAGAAGAAGAGGATTGTGAGAGGACCGAAGCGCGCGTCGCCGGGACCTTCCTCGGCTTCACGCTCGGAGGGAGGGGGCTCCAGCGAAGGAGTCCAGTCGGAGTCGGGAGATCACCCGGAGGTTCCGGCTCCGGCTCCATCGATCCCGCCGAGCACTGAGGGGCGCGAGGATGTTCTCCTTCGCCCGGACCCAACGGAACCCGCGCCGGGCGCCAATCAAGAGTCACGCGTCGCCGGAGTGACGCCCCGCCCGGGGACCGCCTCTTCTCCGATACCCGTTTCCGCGGGCGGCTCCGCGGGCTCCGTCGAGAGCAGGGCTACGGACAGCTTGGGCCACGGGGGCCTAGCTGACCCACTCGCCGCCGTTGAAAGGAGCGCCGACAAGGAGGCGGAACTGGCCGCGGCGGGTGGCGGGTTCTCCGCCGAATTCCATCGATAATCTTTTCTTCCGCCCGAGCCCGTCGGGCCATTTTCAGCCTCCGGACCGCGTCGACGATACTGCGGACGCGGGTACGGTAACTTCGTCACGCCTCTCCGTGCGCAAGGAGCTTTCCCGTATTTAACTCCCGTTTGCTCGTGCAGGTACTTCGGCCGGAGGCATGGAGCCAGTCGACCGCCATCCGGCAGATGCTCCGGACGCGAGGTCCGGAGCCCCTGTCACCGCGAAGGGGGGCTTGAAACCGCAGGACGAGGCGGAGTCCCGGAGCGCCGAGGGGGCCCCTCAGGAGCCCGCCGGGGGCGTCGGGGTCCGGCATCAGCCTCCCGCCGACCTGCGAACCGCGCGCGGCTCCGTGCCGCTTCTGCGCCCTTTCCTGACAGTGGGGGAGGACTTCGCCTCGAGAGTGGCCCCGATCCACGACTACTACCTGCGGCTGCGTGATGCCCCGGTGATAGGCGAGCTGGGGCGATCGGATAGCTTGGACCTCGGAAGGGCTATCGAGACGGCCGCGGGCCAGGTACTTTCCTTGGACGCTCTTGACGCCCTCGTCGCGGCTCTTCTGACCGCTTTTCCGCATGCAGGTGGTGGCGCTGGCGCAGGGGCAGATGTCCGCTCTGCTTCTCGAGCGCGAACATCACGAGGCGTACGCCGCAGGGCTCGCGTCCCGGGTGGCGGCCGCGGAGAGATTGGCCCACGAGCGTTCGTTGGAGGCCGAGGTCCTTCGATCCCAGGCGTCGAGGGTGGCGGCGCTGGAGGCCCAAGCAGCGGAGGCGGACTCGCTCAGGGCCCGCGTCGCGGAGTTGGAGGGGCTCTGGGCCAGGGCCGCCCGTGCCGACGAGCTGGAAGCGGAGGTCAGTGCCCTCCGAACCAGAGCCGCTGAGGCGGAGGTACTCCGGGCCCGGGCCTCGGAGGCTGATTGGCTCGAAGAAGAGGTTTCCCGGCTCCAAGGTCGGGCCTCGGAGGCGGAACGCAAGGTCGAAGCCCTCGGGGCCCGGGTGGCTCATTTGGAGGAGGTCGAGGCGGGCCTCAACTCGCGGAACGGGAAGGCCGCCGAGGAGCTCGCCGAGGCCGGGAAGACGGCGGCCGAGGCCGCCGAATCCTTGCGGAAGATGTTGGCGCGCTACGGCACTGGCTGCGGCACGTTCGACATCGCCCGGGAGCCCCTGGTCCGCCGAGTGAAGTTCGTTCGATCTGCCGTCCGGCAGATACAGCTTGCCATGGATCAGTACGGCGAGGTGTCTGCTCGGGTGGCAGCGTACGGAATCCTCCGGCACCTCGAAGCGTCCGGGCTTCCGCTTCCTTCGCCTTCGAGCCCGCACCCGGTCGCCTTCACGGGGGACCACCTTCGGACGCCCAGCTTCGCCCTGACCCAAGCTTGGAGGGCGCTCAAGGCGACCTGGCAGACCGAAGGCCCTGCGGCGATCCAGGCTTGGCTGGAGGAAGCACTCCGTCCGCGCGACCCTCTAGCCCCTTCGAACCCTCCAGCCTCGGCCCGTTTGCCGGACCCGCAGGAGTAGCTCTAGGGGTTGGTCTCAGCCTTATCCTGTAATAGCTTAGGGAACTTAGTTATATTAATAAAGACTACTTTTTCGGGACTTACTCAGGGTGTTTGTGGTCGCTATCTTGATGTCGAGGTACTTGAACCGGACGACGCCCTTCGGCATCGCTGGGCCATCCTCGAAGCTGTGCGGGCAAACCGGCAGCTCGCGCCTCGCTCTCTCTCTCTGCCTCCCCCCCTCTTGGCGGGTAGCTGGTTGACTAGCTGGGCGCTAAGTAGCTTAGGAGAGGGAGAGCGGACGGTGCGTGTCATACCGGCATAGTTCTGAACCTGATCGTGAGGGCGCGTCGGGCCGGAGTCCGGAACCCGGAAACGAGGGTGCGTCGAGGCATAGCTCGGAACCCGAGTGTGAGGGAGCGTCGAGGCATAGCTCGGAACCCGAATATGAGGGCGCGTCGAGCCGGAGCTCGGAACCCGAATATGAGGGCGCGTCGAGCCGGAGCTCGGAACCCGAATGCGGGGGCGCGTCGAGCCATAGCTCGGAACCCGAATATGAGGGCGCGTCGAGCCGGAGCTCGGAACCCAATTGTGAGGGTGCGTCGAAGCATAGCTCGGAACCCGAATATGAGGGCGCGTCGAGGCATAGCTCGGAACCCAACTATGAGGGTGCGTCGAGGCATAGCTCGGAACCCGAATATGAGGGCGCGTCGAGGCATAGCTCGGAACCCAACTGTGAGGGTGCGTCGAGGCGGAGCTCGGAACCCGAATGCGGGGGCGCGTCGAGCCATAGCTCGGAACCCGAATATGAGGGCGCGTCGAGCCGGAGCTCGGAACCCGAATATGAGGGCGCGTCGAGGCATAGCTCGGAACCCAACTGTGAGGGTGCGTCGAGGCGGAGCTCGGAACCCGAATGCGGGGGGCGCGTCGAGCCATAGCTCGGAACCCGAATATGAGGGCGCGTCGAGCCGGAGCTCGGAACCCGAATATGAGGGCGCGTCGAGGCATAGCTCGGAACCCAACTGTGAGGGTGCGTCGAGGCGGAGCTCGGAACCCGAATGCGGGGGCGCGTCGAGCCATAGCTCGGAACCCGAATATGAGGGCGCGTCGAGCCGGAGCTCGGAACCCGAATATGAGGGCGCGTCGAGGCATAGCTCGGAACCCAACTGTGAGGGTGCGTCGAGGCGGAGCTCGGAACCCGAATGCGAGGGCGCGTCGAGCCGTAGCTCGGAACCCGAATATGAGGGCGCGACGCGAGGTGTGTCAGTCGGAATAGTTTTCTGAAAATTTATTACCCAGATGGGGGATGCAAACAGGCGGCGACGGCCGCGAATAAAGTACATCGGTAGTGTTACGGAAAGTAGCGCTTCAGGTCCCCAGCGTGCCACGAATGCTTCAACTCTTCGCCTTCTAGTGTAGCGAGGCGGTAGGACCCCGGCCGTCCGGACTTTGTAACAATGTACGGTCCGTCCCATTTGTTGCCCAACTTGGAGGGAGCGACCACTGCGCGGAGGACGAGGTGCCCTGGTTGGAACTCGTTGCGCTTAACCTTGGTATCATACCACCCCTTGGTCTCCTTCTGATAGTGGGACAGGTTTGCGACGGCGCGCAGCCGCGTTTCTTCCGCTAGGTCAAGGGAGACGGCGCGCTCATCTTCAACTTCGGGTGCTACGACGCGCAGTGAACCGGCGCGGAGCTCTGTTGGCGTCATCGCTTCGTCGCCGAACAGGAGGCGGAACGGGGTGAAGCCCGTTGCCCGGGAAACGGTCGTCCGGATGGACCATAAGACCTTGGGTAGTTCGTCGGGCCACGTTCCTCGGGCCAACCCGACAATACGCTTATGAAGGCCGGACAGAATGTGCCTGTTGGCTCGCTCTACTGCTCCGTTAGACTGGGGGTGCCGCACGGCCGCGAAGCAAAGCTGAACTCCCAGCTCTTCACAAAATGCGCGGAAGCTGCTGGCATCAA